>JBCFYV010000012.1:98352369-98799869 GCA_039000515.1 Timema cristinae | reverse complement strand
ACAATTTTGCTCAAAACCATTTTTGATTTGCCCTGTTTTTAATATAAGAAATTTATAATTTTGATTTACCTAAATAATAATCTTTCAACCATGTCTCAAGTCATAAAGTAACATATAATTATATGAAATTAGTTTTAAACTTTAAAGTTTTATTTTAATTATCTATAGATTTCAGATTTCTTTAATATCGTAATCCATCCTGTGGTTAAAAAAAATTGAAATTTAAAAAAGTCAATATCCAAAAATATTATATTTGTATACCTATTGAAGCCTCATTAAGATAATTTTACCTAGATTAAAGAAATTTTCACTATTATACTGTAAAAGATATAAAATAATGAAATTTTATTTTTAATAGAAAATGGATTAAGATAAGTGTAAACTGGTAACAATTGAATATCCCAATTTTATTATGGTACTAGCACAATATATAGAGTCCATCTGATTCTTCTTCTTCTTCTTCTTCTTATTATTATTATTATTAATTATTATTATATTATTAATTAATACTATTATTATTATTATTATTATTATTATTATTAGCCACGTCTTACTGCAATTGTATTATACGCACTTACGCTAATGTGCAATGGTAGGGTGATTGTGAGATGAATGGAGGGATCCGAACGTGGATCCAAACCACGGTGGAGGCCTGGCATTCCACAAATTCACAAGTTGTGATTAATACACGTCTTGTCAGAGGTGAAGGAAGGGTTTGTCAATCAGATAGATCTCTGCCTGGACCAAGAATTGAACACCACACCATCAACGCAGAAATATGACACCTTACTTCTAGACTGCCATGTCACCTTCTGATTCAAATGAGTTGGAAAATGACTCAAATATAATTTTCATTTTATATAAATTTAAAACCACTTTACTTCACGCATATTAACGTGTCTGTTTGCACGCAATATTCACCCAGTGCAAATAGACACGCACAAGCGTTTCTTGGCTACATGAAAGAGAAATACTCCATTGTCAAGCGAAATGTTCGTGCTAGCAACGTTCAATTAAGTTGTTGGGGGAAATTTCCCTCTAGCCTATTACAGCTTTGGTGGTTTCTGGTGTACTTGATCCAATCAGGATATTCTTGAGTGGATATTCAAGTAGCTTAGACGGGGGTGTTAAATGAGAAGAATATATCAAAGATACATGTTACCCGATATATAATACATATTACAAATACATCTGAACTTATTCCCAACTAAATGTTGTATACAAGAGACTATGCACTTGGTTATGCTTTATATATATATATGTATACACTAATATTATAAAGAGGAAAGATTTGATTTTTGTCTTTTTAATTTGTAATGGATAAACTCAAAAACTACTGGACCGATTTTAAAATTTCTTTCACCAATATAAAGCTACATTATCAGCGAGTAATATAGGATATATTTTATATTGTAAATTAAATTTATTCCTCATAAAAAGGTCGATAGTTTTACACAAGGTATAATATAGCTATATTTATTGACATAATCTGGCTTAGAAATATGTTTCAGAGATAACGTTTCCATTTGAAATCGTCACCATGAGGGGGGGGGGGGCTTATATAAATCTTATACTACAGTGGGTCACAGGTAGCAAAGGGGGAGGGGGCAAGTGAGGGCCTTATATAAATCTATAACACAGTGGGTCATGGGCAACGCCGTGCGGGATTGTCTAGTATTAAATATTTAACGTGAGCTTTATGAACCGACAGGTTATGACATCAGTTATCACACAAGAATTTCTTTGAGCGATCGTGTCGGGGAGGGGTTTACAATTTTTTTGCCGGGAAGGTTACCTCACCACACTTCCGGGGTTATTTTACATGACACAATTGATATGGGACCAAAGACTTTATTTCCCTTTCAAACTAAGTTGTACTAAGGACTTTTACAGCTCAATAAAAATCCGTCGACACCTCCTGGATTTGAACTTGTGAACATCGAGTCCTGAACCAAGAAATTTACCCCAAGATCACCGATGTTGACCTTTAGTTAGCTGAAGATTATCTAGGGGGTTTTTACAAATTCTTTTCCCAAACTTAAAAAACAGCGTCTGAATTCGGTAATAAATAGAGCATCCTAATAAAAATATATCCAGAAAAATTTAAAAGTACGTACATGTACAACAAGTTGCATATAAATGGTCTGGCAGAAGTGACTGGCCGCGAGCAATGTTGATGAATGATGATCCCACGTCAAATGCAACCGACGGAGACTGATGTAAGAAAATCGGAGAGATTTTAAACATCTGCTATTATGTGTTCACCTAACTGTATGCAACTTGATGTACACGTACGTACTTACAGCTGCATACTCTCGGTGTTATTGCCTCTAACTTCAACTTTACATTTAGTAATATAAGATGACTTTTCCGAACATTCTTATGCTCTTATCATCTGTTTCTTTCTGTCTACAGATACTGTGATTTAAGTTTAGACTGAGGGTTTAGAATAATCCTGTAAATTAATCTGCCAAGAATATTAAAAAAAAAAATTCAGACGCCAAAATGTTCAGTAGTTTAATCCTACAGCCTGTTATAGGTACGTCCGGATGTTTGATAAAATACAAGTTTAATGATGAATTTAAGATTATAGCTTTCGGCTACTAGCATACACATTTTAAATATAATAATTGGTTAGTAATAATAAAAACACATTTATTACGAATATTCAATTGAGTATCATAAAATAAGTATAATTTTAAGAGTTTACTGCGACCCACCTCAGTGACGTAGTTGACTAACGCGCTAGTCGTGTGGTGCTAGACTGCTGAGGTTCGAGTCTCGGTCGGGTGAACTGGGGTGGTTTTTCCTAAAATGGCTTTCCCCTCTCCCTCCACGCAAATGTGGGTTCACTTCCTCTAATCCAACCTTCCCAATTCCTAATCAATTAACGTAATTAGTACTTAAAGCATATAACCCGAACGGGTAGTAAGACGTGGTGCTAAATAATAATAATAATAATAATAATAATAATATAATAATATAATAATAATATAAGTATTTACTGATATTATTCTTTATACATTTACAGTTTTAGAGTAGGCTTATTGCTTTAATTTAATTCGTAATACTTCAGCTGAACTATTTAATGGAAACTTGATATATATGATCCATGTATAGATATAGGTATGTATATATAAATATATTTTCCTATAATATATATACATACCTATATCTATAGGTATATATATACAAGATGTTTGTAAATTAATTGCACCTATAGATTGTTTAAACCAAAAAGTAATATAAAATTCTTGTACACATACATCCGGAAAAAATATTCTAATTCTAATTTATTAGATTGTTTTCGATGTTTTGGCATAGAGCATATATTATTTTACAGGAATAACTCCCGATGTTAAAGGGGACAATTTTTTTAAATCTATTAGTTTATGATTTAAGGCCCAATTTTGTAACACCCAATATAAAGTTGGCTACGGAAGAATTGGTTAAACAAACCTGTATGCTTTAATAACACTTTTACCGAGGCTTACCGCTTTTATAAATATCACTATGAATCGTAATTAAAAAGGGGAGTAATTTTTTATAGCCAATACCCTTAAATAGATATTTCAAAACTTTATTAAATCATAGAGTATTTGTTATTTATGTTAGTTGTTATTAAATATTAACCATAACCCAAAATGTGTATATGTACCTTTCAAAAAAAAAGCAGGAATATATATAAATATATATGTATACTATATAAACTACATACTATATTAAATTTAATATTTTCATGGTTAAATATTTAGATTTATAATGAACGAATTTTGTAATGTCTCAAACTTGTTATTCAACTTATAGTGTACACGCACACAATCAAATATCACTGTAAGCTAGTAAAAACAAAGTATAAATTAAGATATAAAAAAATACAAAGAGCAAATAGGAATATTTTTATTTTATCCCTTTCTAAACCATCATACTATGCAATCCAACTCACGTCATCTTACGGACTCTAGTCTAGCTAAGAGCTGGTATAGTCGCATCATGTTAATACTCACATTATCTTCAAAAAATACAATAATTTACTTTCGTGTATTTTAATAGGCAATGCAATTTAATTGTATCTTTCGGTTTCGAGAGATAAGTTCAATTGTTTGATAAATGTAAGATACATTTATATAATATTAAATTAAACGAAATGATAGGAACAATCTGGAGACAAGAATCGAAATTTTGGCCATTATTTTTACACGCTAATGTTTTACCACTGCTATTTTCTTGGAAGTTTCGTATATGGAACCACTTTCTTCTAGTTGTGGATATTGAATCTAATATAGTTGTAACTGTTGAAACTATCGGTATCTCAGAGCTATCTACAATCACATCAACGTTGATGATGGTAGCGAAAGAACTGGCACACAAAGTAAAAGGTACTGGGCTTGATATCTTTGTCTAGGTTGTCAAGACTCACTTAAATGGACTTGATATTACAATCAGGATTGATCTTGTGGGAAACTTTGACATATTAAAATATGATATAATAAATATATGATTAAAATTACATTTTTATCAATATTCAATACTCTATATTTATTAATTAAACCTTTTCAAAGGCCATTATTAAGGTGACCTAACCATCATTTGTTGAAAACCAAAATACCGAGATATTTATATGTGTCATAATATTATTTCATTTATCTTGTTTTATTAAGAATTGAAAATACTAGTTGGTCTACACATTCTAGAGATTAGTGACAACCTCTGAGTACAGGTAGTAATAAATGATTAGGTAGTAAGCGAATACATAAATAATATGTCAACTAAATAATTATTAAAGGTGAAAAAATGAAGAAAAGCATACTTACACTTCAACAATATAGGACAGAAACAAAAGTAAATATGTTGATAAAAAGTGTTAATAATTGACATAAATGAAGCTATAAATCAAAGGCATATTAACAGATTTTATTTAAATTTCTATACAATGTAATTTAAGAAATTTCAGTTTTTTTATAATCTTTTTATCTTCCCGTCTTACTATTTGTTAAGGTTATATCCATGTATGATAATTACTATAATGGGGTATGGATGAGGAAGGAAGCATTTTATAGGTAATCTACCCGCATTTGCGTGGAAAGCGAGTGGGAAATAATTTAAGAAAAATCACCCTTAGTAGATCTTACCAGTATAAGGACCTCAATATCCCAGTCATCAACAGGTCAGTTCAACTTGAGAGTGACGTTAGACCATTCGGCCATTGAAGCAGATAATTTAAAAATATAGTTTTGGTTTAATTTGAAACAAGCAACCAATCGCATGAATCTAGTTCGATGACTTGAGGTGATACTCACTGAGTAATATATTTTAACTGAGCAATGATTTTTTATACCGGATAACCGGAAATAAAACAAAACAGCATTCCTCAGATTTAATTTCTCATAGTATTTTAATTCAAAGTACGTACATATCTCAGCTTGATTACACGAACTCAAGTTTATTTTAATCTCATTTACTCATAAATACATATTTCCATAATCATACGCTTTAGATATGAAATATATTACACGTGTTTGGTTTTATACTTAATAATGAAATAATAAATCAATACTTTGTTCAAAGCCAAACTGTTTTACTAAAAACAAAAAATGCCATCATTGCTTAGATTAATTGGTCATCTTTTTATTTTCTAGTTACGGCTTTACTTTTTATTTCAGACTGCTTTTAGAACAAACTAAACTTAATACTGTTCTGGTTGCAGAAAATATTTTTTTAATTATATAAGACTTCCTTAAAATCATCTTGTTAAATTTAATTTATATAGTCATATAGTAAAGTTAAGGTCTGGACTTATATTAATATTTAACAATGAACAAAGTAAAATATATTATTATCATTATTATCATTATCATCATTATCATCATTATTATCTTTATTATTTTATTTTATCGTTATTATTTATTATTATTATTATGTATTATTATTATTATTATTATTATTATTAGCACTGTGTCTTACTACTCGTCCGTGTTATACGCACTTGGTAATGTGCAATGGTAGGGTGATTTTGAGATGAAATGGAGGATCTACATTTTAACGTGGAATCCGAACCACGGTGGAGGCCTGGTATTCCCCACATTCACAAGGTCTGATTAATACACGTATTGTCAGAGGTGAAGGAAGGGTTTGATAATCAGATAAATCTGTGCCAGGAACGAGGATTGAACTCCGAACCCCAGCACATATGTCTGACACCTTACCCTATACCACCAGGTACCAAAAGTAAAATATCAATGAAGAAAATAATAGTAAATTTTACTAGTACTTAATTTTAAGAACATTCATTATTAACTACAAATGCTACTCTAATTAGTTAATTAACTCAATCATCAATGTTACGATTATTTTTTAAACGTCATTCATGATAATATATAAGCATTAGTTAAATAAACCATTTTAATAACTGATATTAAACATAAAGAGCTGCAAGCCATTTTTTAAAGTTTGTTATTATTTACAAACAATTAATATGTGTCTTATTTCTCACTCTCATTCTAAAAGCGTTCGTTATATCACAGTACAGTAGGTATGATTAGATGATGCTATATTAGAAACAGGTGAGTTTTAAATTAAATAAATATAAATATTTGGTCTTTTATAAAGTAGAACATTGTATTTTTTTTTCCTGTGGTACATATACCCCAGTAAATATCTTATTTACTTGCACAGCCTAACTTCTTTTACACGGGATGAGACTTACTGTTGTACTATTCAATACTTTGTTGACAGAAAATATAGATACTTATATAACATTTGATCAACGCATCCCAATAAATGTCCAAATGTAATTTATTATGGGATAAGTACTCATTTACAGCTATTGTAATGCCAAATTCGATATTTTCGTAAGACGTTTATTGATTTTTCTAAAAAAAAAAGCGTTTACGAAATATTTACCTTCACAACACTGTAGCATGCATAGTAGCCATCCTTCACACTATACTGTTTACATTCAATCATTGCCCCGATGATTAATTTCGCTATCATGACAGGGACGTACTAATGTCCATGATTACAGATCAATTAATTATTATTACTTAATAATTACACTGTCTCGCTTGACCTCATTACGCTTAACCCTACACGTCTCACATGATTAAATAATGTATATATTAAATATGTTTAAATATTGTCCCCATTCAGTGAGATATATTATAACGTTTAAATACTAGATATTATTTTGTATTTGTTTAAAACTTTAGTGGCGAACATGTAACCCACCAATAATACTTATCTTATGAATATTATTTTGTGCTACAACTTACTAACCACTCGGGTAACTTGCATTTTACTATATTAATGGGGTATGATTGAAATAAAATGAATATACCCTTAAATGCTTGAAAGGAAAAGGGGAATCTATTTAATAAATATATACCATCTGTATTATGAGTTGACAACACCTTAGTTGGTGTTGTATCTATTTAGTTAAGGGTCCTGGGTTCAATTCCTGACATGGCCCAAAAAAAAAAATCATATGTGGTATGTAGGATTACCCTTTCACAGTGATGAAATGATGGCTGGGGGCTGAATGTTGTGTCTCCTCCAGACTTAACCTAATTTATATTTAATTTGCAAATAGGTACATTTGGTTCAGAAAGTGCACCTCAAATACCTCAAATAAATAAATATATGTAAGAAAAAAATATGAGTTGAAACTTTAGGCCTACAACCGCTCTGTCAATGACAAACCTATGTGGATATGATTTACATTTATAATTATTGCCACCGATATGTATTTTATTACATTTAATTTAAACCGTTTCAATTTGTTTAAATTTCACACATATATAAAGAGACTAGGGGCATTTTAGCGGAAGGTTATGAGAAAAATATTGGGTCTTATAAGAGAAGAGGGGTACAGAAGAAGGAATAATATATAAATATATATGAAATGGTGACACAATCAGATGTAGTGCTGAAGATACGATCGAGTAGATGAGACCAAATAGAAGCCTAACGGTAGTGTTCAAAGGCATTACCGATAGACCCACACCACTTGGACGTCCCAGAACAAAATTGAAATACGTCGTCAATAAGGATATGAAGGAACTAAGTATGAAAACAGATTAGAAAGAAGTGGCCCAAAATAAAACAAGATGGGGGTGGCGTTTGAGATCGGTGCGTAATCTCCATGGAATGTGAGCGCTGATATATTTATACAATATATCAATCAAATACGGAAATGAAAATAATTTATCAAAGCTGAGGGTAGGCGACAATGCTATCGGATCTTAGGAGATGTGTAAGTGTAAAAATAAACAAATAATATGTATAATTTACTGCTAAGCTACCGTTTATTAAAGAAAAAAATATAAAATTCCGTGTCCTATTCAATTTTCAAAAAAAAAATATATATATTAATTGCTTTTTAGAGTCTAGTTAAAAGATTCTCTATATTCAAAGAGTGCAATTCGTGAAATATACATTTCAAAAAGAACATAATATCTTATTTCTAACTTTCATTTCATATATTAGAATTATTAAACTCAGGAAAGAACACTAAATGATTATTTTAAAAAACGTTTGGATATTTAAATTCTAGAAAGATAAATTATTTGAAAAAATACAGATACAGATACAAATACAGATTACTTATTTTCAACTATTTTTATCTATAACCAGAGATATAGCTTACTTATTTTCTAGTAGGCCCCTGCTTTATTGATTTATTCTTCACTGGAGTCTTTAGTTAGATTTTCGATCGTGATATATGTTTAAAAGATATTTAACAAAATATTTTAAATTATATATATATATATTAAAATCCTCTTACTAATTTACTCAGGAAACATCATAGTAGTAGATTTTAAATGTATTATTATAGATTGCATAAAAGTAGATGGTGGGCCTGTGAACTTGTGTTGGGGAGGCTTGGAAATTTAGGAGTACTTATAATATAATTTAAAATACATTAGATCTAAAACAATAAAATCAGTTTTTTGGAGTTGATTTTTTTTAAATTTATGGTTTAGTATCCCAACAAATTTATAGGAATAACTTTCCAGATTTAAAATTGATTTACTGTAAACATATATTGACTAGAATGTTTAACCAACATTAATGTACTGTCGACATAATTAAATATATCATAATTTTAATAAATAATCTGAATGTGTTATCATATTAAATATTTTGTGTGCAAGTACTGTAAATACAACGTTGAAAACTGTTATTTTACTAAAATTGGTACAACAATTTGTATTTGAGGTCAAGGGTCAATATGCTAATTGAGTATGTTTGTGTAGAGAGGATTTCTGTTTGGTTAATTTCACATCTTATTACCCACACAAGGTATTCATATTCAATTAAAATAATGGGGTGAAAATGAAGGAAGTATAATGTAGAGAAAACATATCCACCCACTCGTTCCTGGTGAGAGAGTGGGAAATAATTAAAGGAAGACTGTTTTCAATACAACTGGCCGACATTGGAAAACCCTACCACCTTGTAATTGTCAAATCAGACAAGACAAGCCTTTAAGTCCGCTTGCCAAGTGATGTAAATATTTGGTCAAATGCGTTTTTACTCTCTCTTGTCTCCTTGGAGAAATAAATTTGCATCTAAAAATATAATAAACTTCAATATTTTAATAAATGTCAACGTTTCCTGTCCCGATGAACAAAGAAATGTGTGTTTTTGAAATTCCATCGGTTCATCTAAATATCTATGTGTCTGTATCTTGGCCTAGAGCCCAAACTATTTTACCGAGACGGTAAAAATTGGGTATCTAGTGTTTAATGGGACACTCCCGGGGAAATTTGGAAATAATTTCTATAACCCTAAAATGAAGGGTAATTTACTTTAGGGCGAAAGGAAACAAAAATCGGCTCAAACGAGTTTGATACAAATCAGTATCTAGGCATTGTTTAAAATTTTAAATAATGAGTGTCATTTTTGCGTCAAAATGTTTTTGAAATTACTTTACATAAGCGAAAATTTACAATTTGTATCACTTTCTCAGTAGTTCTTTGATATACAAAATAACTTATCATTGAAAACTTGTATGAATATTAAAAATAAAAATATTTTATTTGAAATGTATTTTGCAAAATCAATAGTTTCCGGGATATAAGCAATTGCATTTTCTTAACAATTTATTTTAAATGTTTAATGGATTATTATTCTATTTATATACGTCAGATGTGTTTGGTATTTTCTCAATGTTTCTGTAACTGTGTATATTATCTAATTTATTTTCTTTGTTTGAGTGTGATTCTTTTTATATTATGTTTCTGCTACGGTACAAAGCAAACTGGATCACCATTCTTAGGATGACGTCATAGAAGGAATGTTTGAGGGAAAGAAGAGATTAGGAAGCAGGAGGGTTCAAATATTGGACGACTTGAAGGAAAGAAGAACATTCTAGGAGCTGAAGGAGGAAGCAGAGCCAAGGCAGATTGGCGGTTTAAGCTCACATACCATAGGAATGAACCTGTCGTGAAACAGAGCAAATAATAATAATAATAATAATAATAAATATTATTTTGTTTCACATTTCTTACTAGTTTTAAGTAAATGAATAAATTGTAAGTAAGGGATTGATAAAGTCTGCGTGGTCCAGCGTAGCATCTATTTTTAAACACTATGTCTTTTGATATAAAATATTTATTTTTTCTCCTTAAACAATAATCGTTGAAATAAAAGAAGCAGGTTGGTACAAAATTAAATTATGTCGTATAGTACACAACCTATTTGTGATGGTTTCTTTATCTTTATTTCGTTCCACGATAATATGTATAAAAAAGATTTCTCTCTATTTTTTTTACTAGCATTTCTCGTCTCTTCATTGTCAGTAAAGAACGTTGCCTCACCCCCATACCCTACCAGCACCTAAACCCCCTATTAACCCATCCTCCCCTACCCATCTTCTCAAAACCACCCTCGTTTTGTTTCTCTCTCAAATGGTGGGTGTATCTTACATCCAGATTCATTTCTTTCTGTGCGGGATTCCAATGAAATGTTTGTTGTTCGTTCATCTTAATTAAAGCTGGCGTGGAATCCCTAAATGAAATATTCTCAGAATCTCTCATATTTCAAATCTTATCTTTATCCTTCTCTCTCTTCGTATATCGGTCACGCCTTTCCCCCCCTAACCCCCCCCCCCATGAAATGCAATGTTTTTATTTTAATATTATAGGGATTAATTTATTAGATATTATAACATATGTAATTGTTTGTATTATATTATATTATATGTTGTGATATTTAATGAAATGCAATACTATGCTTAGAATTTTGCCCTTTTTGAAATGGTAGTTTTGATATAAACATGTTACATATGAATATTTATCTACTACTATACTATGAAGTAATCACTATGTCATTGTGTCATATATTACAGATTTATTTTATCCTTTCCCTTGAAAATCCCTGTACCGATTAAGCTGAAATTTCTCATGGGCTTAACTCAGAAGTTTGGTTAACATATAAACTATATAAAATTACTTAAACCACTTAACCTTAGACACCAACTCCACTTCTCTCAATCCTACACCCTCAAAAGTATCTCCGGAACCATTGGTTCTAGGTGACCTCATCCCCACTCAACTCCCCCCTCTCCCCCCCAGAAACTTCGCCGAGACCACTGGGCATAGGGGGTCACCTAAATTTAACAATATACTCTCGATATTTAGCTATTCGTCAATATTTGTATGTATTTGTAAATCAAGGGGTTGACACATACTAATCACATACATACAACACATAAGAACGTTTTAGTGGTCTGATGAACCACTAATTATTACTGTCACATTGATTCAACTAGTTTTATTAATAATGGTAAGGCTATATATATTATAAGCTCAAAGTTCTACATATATACAAAATTATCATATAACTACAGGTTTTCCCTAAATTAAATAAGATGTTATATTATTTTATACATAAATTCGTAACGTGAATAATTCCAACCAATTTTATGATTTCCGGTGATTCTCAAAATATTTAAGATTAATTTACATCTTCTTGGAGTAAATTTTTCATTTACTCCAAAGGTATGGTTTTCATATATGCCAACATACATATATTATATAAAACACATATATAATATTTATCTATATTAATAGGCATATAGATCTCATAAATAAATACAGCATAGAGCTACAAAATTACAACGCGTATAAAACTTTATGTTAAATTACACTAAGTTTTCATTATAATTTCTTTAATGCATAAAATAATGCTTTGGCTACTATCATTGATGCCATAAAATATATATGTAATTATATTCTGTTTAGATCTAATGTGTCCCTCTACACTAATAGCAATTAGTAACAATATAATTTTAAATGGTAATTGTATAAGCAATCATAACATGATTTTATTAATTCAATCTTGGAAATGTATGCAGTTTTAACACCAATATTAAAAAATAACTATATAATTAATAATATTTAGCAACGCGTCTTACTACCCGTTCGGGTTATACGCTTTAAGTACTAATTACACTAATGGATTAGGAATTGGAGAGGTTGAATTAGAGGAAGAGAACCCGCATTCGCGTGGAAGGAGAGTTGAAAACCATTTAGGAAAAACCACCCCCAGTTCACCCGACCGAGATTCGAACCTGGATCTCCCCGTGCTCAGTAGGCGAACTCAACACGACAAGCGCGTTAGCCAACTACGCCACTGAGGTGGGTGTGAACTATATAGTTTATTGGTTTGATATATTATAGTTATTTTACTAAAATTTCTTTATGAAATATCTTTCTATATTCTTCTTCTATTCTATACTAATAAAATAAAGAGTTTATTTGCCCGTAGTGAGCTTTGCACGATATTTATCGCAAGCAAAGGCCAGAATTTCTATTTTTAAATTAGTTGACCCTGTGCACGATTACGTGCACCTCAAGGTTGGAATTTTAAAATTTCGATTAGAACTTTTAAAACTACCTAATTAAAAACTGATTCGTTAGAAATAAAATGATTTTTTTCTGCTTGAAGAAAAAAGAATGTTCTAAGGAGTAACCACGCAATGGCAATCCCGGGTTTATCTACTAGTACCCTATATAACTTATAATGAATAAAGAAGCATATTGTTTAATGTATTTAAATATGCGTAACTGGAAAAAAAATTTTGTTAATTTTAAATTACACAAAAATATAAAGAATTTGATGTCTAGACGTTGCAGGTTCACCTAATATTGTAGGTGCTTCAAATTTTTAGGTTTATATAATTATATTACTTTTTTAGATAAATATATTTCAACTTTTATAAACACAAAGCATATTCTCAAATATTTTATAAAATAAGGACATATTACACGCTTTTGTATAATTAATAATAACACTAAATATTAAATAAAAAAATTAAACTTCTGTATCTTTTATAATTATAAAAGAGAACAAACCATTTAAAACGTTAAGTGTAGATTCCTGGAAAGAGATTTTAAACAAAACCAACGAGTATTTAGAAACATAGCTGGCTCTCCAGATTCTGCTACTAATAATACATGTTCGTTCAACTTACGTAAACATCCTTTTTTGGGTGGGCTTATTTTTTTAATACTTCTTTTAAGCTCAAGGGATAGAGACAGTGTTGGGCTAAAAAATGTTAATCATATTTAAACACCTAGCTTCTGAAGTTGATATTTTATTCAACACCATTTCTTTTACATACAAAAAAAACTAGCAAAAAAAAAACACTTAAGTTTCATATGCTACATCTTGCATATGTATAAACTTATTTTAATCTATCACTGACTAAATGGTACGATATCATCCTGTATTAAGTTCAATAATAATTAATTATATTAGCGGTTTAACATCTGCCTCATAAATCTCTATTTTAAGAGATGACTTCTAAATATAGTAATAGAGCTCAATTAGCTAAATTGTAAATATAACGACCGTCGCTAAAGACTAAAATAAAATAGTTTACATTTATTTTCATAGGAATAATTTAAGTAAATCTTGTAAGACCATATCGTCTTTTTTATGATTTATTCATAAGTTTGAGGTAAAAAAAAATTAACGATAATCGTAACAAGAGCATATTTATCTAGCTTAAGTGATAAATATACAGAATAGTATTAAACATTAAATACTAACGATTATTTGCAAAACAAGCCATATAGGAATGTTTTTTTATATATTTTAGTGATCTATATGTTATTTTTATTCCAAAGAAAGCGATTTAAATGGTCATATTTTATATAAAAACCTATTTCCGTTATAAAAATTAAATACGCATACCTAATAAGCTCTTTATCAAAGATTTATCTAAAAGTTAGGTATTCTTTTCACAAAAAAATAAAAATAGAAAGTCACACATAGATATGGAAATTGAACCCGAGACCTTTGGTTAAAAAAGTCAATGCTCCAACAAAGCGTTTCTCAACCTATTTTCGCCTGCGTACCCCTTGGCAGTCCATTTCCAAAAATTGTGACTTTAATTTTAGCAAAATATTTAATTTACTACCGTAGTAGTTATTTTTAGTTTATTTGTTGCAACTGAAAATAAATGGTCTAGTAATGGGATTGAAAACAATGTAATAATAAGGAGAAATCTATTTTTACATTCATAAAGCAAAAGTTACAATAAAAGTCATATATTTAATTTAGGGAATAATTTATTAATTACTATAAAATTATTTTTTGTTTGATATTGAAATAATTTTCTCAAGGTAAAATATAGAAGAAAACCCAAACCTCCCCTCACCATATCGTTAAGTTAATTTCATAAATTTCGACTTACCTTTTGTCTTACACTGCTGGCTCTTTCCGCCATTATTCGACTTTAGCCGACATTTTTTTAGCACCGCCTCTTACTTTCCGTTAGGGTTATAGACTTATGCACAAATTACGCCAGTGAGTTTATGGATTAAAAAGGTTATATTTTTATTAAGTGTACCCACATTTGAGTGTAGGGAGAGTGGGAAAGCATTTCAGAAAAACCCACCCTCAGTACGCCCGTCCGAGATTCGAACCTCGATCACCCCGTCATTGGATGTATATCACTCTGAGAGGGTAGTGCTTAAGATCATGTGTCCATCGAAGCGGGTTGTAACCATAATTAAGAAGTATAATATCTTGGATATTTAATCCACCTCTATATTAAGTATACAATTCTGCTTTAGAGTAGACTCGTATCGGTGGTTCAGTGGTCTAATATGTTATGATCTAATTTTAACTGTATTAATTTTAATGAGATTTTTAGATCGAATCTATTATGCGTATATTGAGAATGATATTTCCATGTTATTTTAACTGTATTTTTTCAATCCATCCCACTGATATAATTAGAACGAAATATTAAGAAGACACGATTGTGATGTATATATTAAGTTTCCTATAATTTATATCTTAGAACGTACTAGCCTAACTATAAGAAAATTGATATAAGTGTAACTGAATCTAAAATTATTACTAAAAACAAGACAAATACTAAAATTATGGTGGAATTATCTTTTATGGATATTATATATTTTTTAAATTGACACTTACATATGAAAATGTTTAATCGATGGAAAAAATCAGCATATTTATCTCTCTCAAGGTAAAATATTAGTTTAATGATTCTAATAGAAAAATCTAGTATATATTTAAATTAATAAAAAAAATCCATTTACGTTGCTCTGCAATAATTATTCTCTTTCTCTCAACTCCCTTTTCCACCATAAAAAAGACTATAAATTGTATCCCCTATCATAACCATTCTACAACCCCACAAAAAATTAGAGCTGTAAAGATATACTTCTAGCCTATGAATACATAACGCAACGCTATTGATTTCAGTTAAACCTGTCGTCATGGATGGAAAAATAAAAAATATAAAAAAGCACACTGTTCATATTCATACTTACAATGGAGAAAGACTGGCTAAAAAGGGTGTGTTAGGGGGAAGAAGGTGGCAAGGGCGGTAAGGGATATATTATATTGGTTTCTGTATATTATATAGTAGACTATAGTGCAGAATAGAAATGGGGTAGGGTGAGTTGGGATAAGGGGAAAGGGGAATTAAAGGGATGGGCGATGAGAGCTGTATAATTCTTTTATATTTCCAGTTCATACTTTGACTTTCCTTCATACCAGCTGTTTTTTTTTAACAGAGTCAGAAGGGGAGTCACGTAGTCTTTGAACATATATCACAAGAATAATATGAAGTTAATAATAAACACCATTTATTTCTAAAAATAGAACTTTATCCACTATTGATACAAGAGTTTAATTATTATTGTTTTTAATAGCAAATATGTCGTCACTTATCTTCCCTCATAAATAAATTATGTACAAAATTAAAACAATTTTTTTAAAAATAACTATTATTATTATTAGCACCGCGTCTTACTACCCGTTCAGGTTATACGCACTTACGCTAATGTGTAGTGGTAGGGTGATTATGAGATGAAATGAAGGACCTACAGTTTAACGTGGAATCCGAACCACGGTGGAGACCTGGCATTCCTCCCATTCACAAGTTTAAAAATAACTGATCATTTGAAAAGATGATCGAATGGGATTAGTATTTAAAATGTTTCCATTGGTTAGTGTTAAGTTGGATTGCAACTCAGGATTGAAACAGATTAAAGATAGCTGTGAGCAATAAAGACAAACAAGAATAGACATCTACGCAAGAAATGAACCAGACACAATAAATTATACTGGAGTTAGAAGCTGAGTGACATTAATTTAAACTGCAGTTCAACCCTCAGCTCAACTCAGAACATCTTTATAAACACGACTGGGTCGCTTCTCAACATTCCCAAACTTCTTGGCAGTCGGCTAAAGTTTATATTTGAACCAATGGAGAACTAGTATTTTGAAATATCTATGAACATTCCCGAAAACTTCTCTATCTCTCTCACTAACCATTACTCTTGTAACGAGAGGTTACAACTATCCAAAAGGAAAGGAAAATCGTGTAGCTTGATTTTCTTACGATGAATCATTTGTTAGTTATTTATATAATGTAGTCGAATTCTGGTTGTAAAAAAGGATTTTTAGTAAGTTAATTCCAAAGAATCCTGCTTCAATATCTGCATGGTCAAAGATGTCATACTCACTGTAGATTAGACTGTCGATGATGGGGAATTTAGAGCTTGATCCTGGCAGGGTGATATTTTCCTAAATTATTTTCCACTTCCCTTCATTCAAATGGAGGTACACTTCCTATAAATTCAATCTTAATAATCCATAACACATTAGAGTAATAAATATATAGGCGTATAACCTGAACGTGATACTAAAAAAATAAATCAAAAGAAAATTGGTTCATACAGTGTGTGTGTGTGTGTGGCTACCCTATCTTATAAACTAGTTAATGAATCAAAAATGCATCTCTCTCTATTTTGATCAATGGGTAGCGTGTCTAGACACTGAGAATCATTGTACTGGGATTGATTATCCAGGTGTTAGTTGTGTTCCCCTTTTACAAAGATAATTTAAATGTGAAATGTTTGATCAATTCTAGAAATTAATTAGTTTTTAAATCTTGTAGTGATATTTTTAATTATGTAGGTTCAAAAAGTGAGCTTTAAATTCCCACTGTAAGACAAATTTAGATAAATTATTTAAAAATAATAATCTTATATTTAAAATTATAGTATTGATGAACAGTGGCCAGCTAATTTGTGATAGCCACCGCTATTATTTTGGTCAGTTATATATTTTAAGTTACACATTTTAATCATACAGAATTTACCAACATGTGAGTCACATACTACTTAATTAGCTCGGGATAGAACGTCATATATATAAAAAGAAAAGTCTTGACTCACTGACTGACTCATCAACGCCCAGCCCAAACCGTTGAATTTAGAAAGCTGAAATTTTGCACAAAGGTTCCTTTTATAATGTAGACAAGGAATAAGGCTGGATTTTTTGAAATTCCCACGGAATAGGGAATAAAGAGGATTTATAGGTAATGTTTAATTTCAAAGATATGAGTGAAGCCGTGGGCAAATGCTATTATGTAATATACCGAGATCTACATGTTTAAAGTATACTTATTAAATATATAAATAAACGCTTACCGTAAATAGAACCAACTTTCTTCAGATTTATATGGAATTGAAATAGATTCTTTTAGAGAAGTAGTCTCGTACTCTAATCCATTATTAACGTCAAGGTTCGAACTTATTTCAAATGACTTATAACTGTGATATTTACAGACTCTCTCTAATAGTCTATAATGAAGCTACATTTATTATAAGTAACCCTTTTAGAATCTACACACTTCAATTTCTAAGTTATTTAACGCCTTATTTCTGGAATAACTGATTGTACCAGCATATGAGAATTTTCTATGAGCGTGAACGAGGGAGCCTTCCATTTTGCCGAAAAAGTTATTTTCACATACCTTGCAGGGTTCATTTACATACACAGTTGAAATGGGACAGACAGCTTTCCTTTCCCTGCGAAGAAAGTTGTGCTACTGAATCTTATTGCTCAAGAAAAATCAATTGACACTGAATAATTTTGAACCCAAAAAGAGTGAGAACTCGGGCGAGTGATTTACTCCAAAAATATTGAGGTCGACCTCACTTTATTGAATTCAAGGGCGTATTAATAATCAAAAGCCAATTCAATTTTGAGCTAGAAAGATTTACTTTTATATTGCTTGATTCTTTTTAAGAGGAAAAAATAATTACCATAAAAGCATATAAAAAATGTCCTAGAAATATCAAGTTTTTGGTTGATTATGACTCATAATATTACAAATGTTAATATGTGACTGTATCATAAACACGCCTATCAAACTTATGTGTGAATATGTAGAAAGGAAGGAAGATAGACGTACATTTATCATGAAGCAGAAATACCCACATTTCATTATGCCCAACGAAGAATAAACCTGTACAGGTTTGGATGGAAGTATTTGTGCTTTACAAGAGTATATGATGAGTTTGAATGGCAGAGTTTAAGAGGCATTCAAAAGAGTGGGAAAAAAACACAGTAGTAACCGTAAAGGAAAGGCTTCTAGGTATTCCGCCAAACAAAGACACCAGAAAGAGCTACTGTCATCCATTAAAATTCACAAAGCTGAAAATATAAAAATAATCATTACTTAAATATGATTCATTAAAATATAGGCCTACATTTAGACAGTTATTATGAACTTGAAAATAATGGTATGTAGACTTATATTTAATTTACATTTTTATGTTTGTATTAATATACCTCTCATTGAAGTTATATGGCTGCACGAGTGGTCACACAGTCTAAGACATCCAGTTCCCAGTGTAATATTGCTGTTTTAATCATGTGATCTATCCTGGTGTTTTCTCATCCCTTATATATACACTAATGTATGTATCTTTTATATAAATTACCCTCTCAATCTTATTTATAAAAAGCTCAATGACTTATTTTTATCACCACTAATAGTTTAGAAATGTGTAGGGTGTTATCAAGAAAAATTGTATTTTAATGGGTGTAAGGAAGAGTAAAAAAACTATTCTGTAAAAAACACTCTGTCAGCTATCCTGGATTCCAACCCAATCCTCCTTTTCACCAACCAACAGACTGGTGCCCTTTTCCGGGTAACCAATGAGGTGGTTATCGTTTTAATATAAAACCAATAACGCAATAATTATATGAATATTATTATTTTTATATTGATAATAGATATTCACTATTATACTATAATGGTTTCCAATATATATTGATTGTTAATGTACACAGAGAAATATTATATCCTAAGTTAGAAAATAAATGGTATAAAATAAAAGTTTAGCAATTTTCTAGCGTTGACTATCATATTCTTTCTTATAAATTTTTCAAAATAATTTATCAGAGAACCAACCTTTACTAAGTTTTCCACATAAGAACAAACTAAATATTTTGTTAGCCATTGTTTGACTTTTAAGATGTTTATTTTGATTAAAATGTTAAAAACACTTAAATAAAAACCATTTATCCGTTTACTACATTTGAGAAGAAAAAAACATTTTAGTACCTTTTATTTTTAAATTAAATGAACTAATTACATTAGTGTTTATTTGGTTTAACATTTTGAGCATCATTGCGAAAAAATATATTTAATAATAAATAATAATAATTATTATAAACTTTTACAATGGACACTACCATTGTAATTTGTAATAGAATAAAAAAAATTGTGTTTCCTTTATATATGGTTTGAATGTAGCTTCTTGTTCTCAAGAACTTTGGATTTAAGACTAGTAGCCTATCACAGCATAATACAACGCCAATAATTAAAAATACCTTCAACTTTTTTCAGGGAGCAAATAAATACAATACAAAATATGGAATGTACACACAAACAAAAATAAACACTAAGTGAAACCAAATTAAATCATTATTATTATTATTATTTATAATTATTAATTATAATAATTATATTTAATTATTATTATCACATTTATAATTATAAACTTATCGTTATATACACAAATTAAATCAATAATTTATTATTTACCACTATACAACTAAATAAATCATTGTTATAATACTATAACTGAGAAATCGTGTTATAATTAGAGAGAGGAAATAGTTAAATAGGTATTTTTAAATAATTATGTGAAAGCTACAACAAATAAATATAGTATATATTATATAATAGTTGATAATTGTTAGATTTAAATATATATTTTATGCTTTACAGTAAAATTTAAATTATTATAGTACCCTGAAAACTGTCCTTGGTGATTTAGTGTAGTATATTAGTACTATAATATAGTAGAGTATCTTGTAGTAAAATTATATGCCTAATAAAACTGATTGAAGAAAGATCCGTGGGCAACATAGACAAATATTATAGTATTTCATGGAGAAAAATAGCCCAGGTAGATAAATTCTCGTAAGAAAGTAAACACAAACTCATATAAAAAAAATTATCTAAGAAACTTGGTAGGACAAAACCTCTTTCTTTAACCACCAGGAATAAAAAACTGTTGTTTATTTAACAATCTTTCTTGTCAATTCAATGTATATAATTTAAAAGCTTTTTCCTGTAAACTCAAGAAAACGCCTCTCAGTTTGAAAGTGTTTTAAATTCAAGAATAACCCAAAAAAAATCTTTACAAAACGTAAAGCATTTCAATTCTGTTTTGAATGGTTTAACCTGCATTATATAGGAACAATAAAATTTGTAGTTAAAAAATGCATAAATATATGCACAATGGTAACATTAAATAGTTTGGAAGGATTAAAGAAATTTTATCTGCGTCACTATAGTAGTAGTCTAGACTACCGATGACTGGGAGATCGAGGTTTAAAACTCAGTCGGGTTTACTGAGGGTGATTTTTCCAAAAATTGTTTTCCACTCTCCTCCACGGAAATGAGGCTACACTGCCTTTAAACATCAACCTAATTCGTAAAACCATTAGATTAACTTACATAAGCAAACGGGTAGTAGGTAAGTGTCTTACTAAAAAAATAAACTTAATTTATTCAAATTGCCGCTTGATAATGACTTATGATCCCAGCAGACTAAAAATTAGTCAATCTTCTAATTATTTTATTATCACTCATCAATTAACAAAATTATTTCACATCTTGGATGTTAGTAGTTGCTGTTTTGTTTCAAAATGGCAGCAATGGCAAAATTAGCAAATATACCAGTGATTTGAAAGGATTGTTTGAGTATTACAGGTAGATACCATAAATTATTCAACTTGCTTTTAATATTTTATTTACGTTGAATAATATATAAGTAGTAAAATTTAAAAGTTAACATAGCTATGTGCGGACGTATACATTTAAGTTTTGGGGAAAACTCCAGTAAACTAAAAATATATATACTTACAAAAAAAGTGTCTAAATGTATTAAAATATAATATACATATGAGTATAAAAAAATGACGTCTTCAAATAATTTTTTTAATAAAAAGAACGCACATTCATATTGATAACACTTCTCAGTCACCCATTTTATTTTTGAATTATAAAATTTTCAATTTACAATGATCAGGAAACTACCTTAAAGGAACCTAATAATTTATTTGAAACTCATATTAATATTGTTATTTATAATGTAAAACACTCCCAAGATAGAAAAATTTGATAAAATCATTGGTGCTATTTTAAAATAATTTATAATTAAATAAAAATAGAGTTGATCAGTACCCTAAACTACTTTAAGATGTAAAGCTAAAATAGTTATTTATTTTAGACGTCTGAGATTATAACTTCTAAATATCAGGTTTGAATTAAATCCATCAAACCAGTTAGGCTGTATCTTAGATATAGATAACAGGATACACATAATTATAGAACAAACATTTTCCTTAAGTGGTGAGGCACATAAAAGGTGAAAATATATAATAATTTCTAGAAATAAAAAATAAAACATTCATGATTACAACACAATCCCTATACAAATGCATTTAATCTTTGATTGACATAATTCAAATAAAATGCAATGAAGAATACATGTGGATGTTGCAAATAAAAGAAACGGTAGGTCACGAATCTCACCAAAGGGTTCAAGAAAGACAACACCCTATCGGATATACGTCTATTATTATTATTATATTATTATTTAGGACTGCATCTTAATACCCGTCTCGGTTATACACACTTACACTAATATGCAATGGTAGGGTGATTGTGAGATGAAATGGAGGACCTACAGTTTAACGTGGGATACGAATCACGGTGGAGGCCTGGCATTCCACACATTCACAAGTTGTTATTAATAAACGTCTTATCAGAGGTGAAGGAAGGGTTTGGTAGTCATATAAAAAACTATGCCAGGACCAAAGATTTAACCCCGAACCTCCAGCACAGAAGTCTAACACAGTACCCCTAGATCACCAGGTTACCATACGTCTAGTGGATTTTGCATATAGGTCAAGGTATAAGGGAGGGATATCAGAAATATCCTATCTCATTTCCCCCGGGATACAAACCCTGCAGTCTGGCTCCATGTGATTGCTCAACTAGACACGGCGACAAAGCGGGAGACCTCCACGATATGCAAACTACGCTCGAAGTCTCTTGGGATTCAATCCTCCTAACGTTACACTGTTTCGGTAACGACATCATATATCGGATATTAGATTACACGGGTATAAAGGTGTCTGCGGGTAGAATATAAGGGTTGGAGGGACTTTGGGGAGGAATAAGGGAGGTGGGGGGTTGTAAGTGGACTGTATTAAACAGAATATATTAGTCGCACGGACTCTAGCTGTTCCCTAATGCAGATGCATCGACACCATATTACTGAGTGACGTGAACATTAAGAGCGATATCAATAAATGTTAACCCACTTTAGTGGCCGCATGGTCTAACGCTACTCTCGTTTTAGAATAGTCCACCTACGCCAGGGAGATAGAGGTTCGAATATCTATCATGTATTTTGAAAGGCTTTTTAGAAAATTATTTTCCACTCTCCTTCCACGCAAATGTGGGTACACTTCATCTAATTACAACATTCCTAACCCCTAAAACCATTAGCGTAATTAGTACATAAGCGTATAACCCGAACGGGTAGTAAGACAGGGTTATAAAAAATGTTTGATGTACCACATCAGGGCTACCCACACATTTATCGAATAATATTGTGGGGAAGAGTAAGGTATAATTTAGAGGAAATGCACCTTCATTGACACGGAGATTACACCCGACTAGCATTCAAATTAGGAGCTTTTAGTGTCTGGCAGATAGGACTCTAAGAGGCTGATGCCATTGTCAATGTACCCACCATGTGGGTTTGTTTTACGACAGTAAAACCAGCTAAATGTAACGACTGTCCAATTTTATTATAAGGGGCAGCTTTATATGGTTCTATATCTACTTTTACGTATTCATACATCAAGTCTTGTGATCTGAAGCTGTCACTTGTGATAAATATCAATACCTATAAAATGCAATTATAAAATAGTTTATTTTAGCAACGCGTCTTACTACCCGTTAGGTTTATATGCTTATATACTAATTACGACAGTGATTTTAAAGGATTAGGAATGTTATCTTAATTGGAAGTGTATCCGCATTTGCGTGGAAGGAGAGTGGAACACCATTTTGGAAAAACCAGTTTCAGTACACCCAACCGAGATTCAAACCTCGTTCTTCCCGTCCTCACAGTCTAGCCTACTAAAAGAGTAGCGTGTTAGACCCACACAAAATATTTTTGTATCTTTACCAAAAGGCCCTCCCTCATAAAAATGAACTATAAGTTAGACTATTCAAAATCATATGATGGATGATAATAGTTCACTGTAAATACAATATTTTATTTTCCAAGAAATGTAATTATATTAATATAAAATCAATTTTAGTAATGAATTAGTGAAAAAGCAATTGATAGTATTATATTTTTAACCCCTAGAACACCTCCTAACATTTTATTCTAATGTTTTTAAAATTAAATAATGTGATTTTACGATACTCTAATTCAGGAATCACCAATTACTTTTTATGGAGATCCGTTTGTCCGTTTTCAGCTTTCACCTTTCTCTTTTTCTTATCAATTTTGATAACTAATAAGTAGCCTACTAAACTAAACATTATGCACCCACTGCAATGAACAAATAAAATAACAGTGCACAACTGATTGAACCGCCCGATACAGGGGTTGCTATTAGACCGAAGAATATTTACAAGGTCATTTACGTCCACGTCACGCACCAGTGTCTGTGCAAGGGTTGTCCATCTATGTCTACCACCAGGCCACCCGAAATAGCATTATTTCATCTGTTTTTCCCTATCTCGTCAATGTCCGTAAAAAAGTGTTCGTGTTCCGCCATTTGGGGACCCCTGCGTCTAGTTTGTAGTTTTACTTTAGATAAAGATCCAAAAATTGTTCATATATATTATTACACTACTATAAAGCCACATGGCTGACTCACTCACTGACATTAATATTTACCTACTTACAAATGAGCTAGAAACTTGAAATTTGGCAATCTTATAGCTTCTAGCCTCTAACCAACAGGAAAATTCCAAAAAGTTAATTATTTAAATTTCTAACACCCGAAAGAAATTCAAAATGTCGGAGAAACTTTAGAGTCATTGTAGACCTTTATTTGGAGGTCTCTTGTGGCTAAACGGTAAGATCTATCAGAAAACGGCTCTGGAATTACATTAGTTTACATCCACTTGCAAATAAAATTCCCTGGAGGTTTAGGTGCAGAGCCCCCAACGAGCAAAGTGAGTTACAGTCACAAAGTTATTGAATAAACGCTTCGTTATTAATAAATCCAATGTGGTGTTAGTAATTTATGTACGCAGTCCTTGCCATATTATGCTATAAGCGTTGTGTCCCTGAAAATATATAGATACACCTCTACTTAGTTAAATAAAAATAAAACATTTAATAATACATAATTTACGAGCCATTACTGATATTCGCACTTTCGGACATAAATATGTAGTCAGATGCTTTTAACGTCTAAAGTTGTATGTCGAACAAATTATGATATAAACCGATGCTAAATTTAATAGGATATAACACCTACAGAAAAGTTTTAGAAGCTAACCGTATTACCTTACCTGAAAATCTCATTACTATACTGACAATAGCATTACTTTGTTTTCCTTCCTTGTAATCCTTCTTTACCAAGTTTCGCATGTTCTTTAGACACATAATGAAGGGGAACTGCTCGTACTTTGAAGTATACTGTTATCTTTAAAGCGTACTAAAAAGACAGGTAAATGTTATGTGTCAACACTAAACTTATCAGTTGTATATGTTGGGATGATAAATGCCTCAAGCTGGCAACACATGCGACGAACCTTTCCCTTATTTAACTTAGGAATACAGTTCTATTGAAGAAAGTATTATTTTCCTTCAAAGTTTATTGCCTTTTTTTTACCTGGAAATAATATTTCAGGTACCCTTATTTGAAACATTTATTTATTTTAGCATCACGCCTTACTAGCCATTCAGTTATACGCTTATGTACTAATTACATTAACCCGCCTCAGTGGCGTAGTTGGCTAACGCACTAGTCGTGTTGAGCTCAAACGCTGAGGACGGGGAGATCGAGGTCGAATCTAAGTTGGGTGAGCTGGGGGTGGTTTTTCCTAAATGGTTCTCACTCCCCCTCCACGCAAATGCAGGTTCACTTCCTGGAATTCAAACTTCCCAATTCCTAATTCATTAACGTAATTAGTATTTATTATTAGCTGACCTGGCGGTCTAGGGGTAAGGTGTCGGACTTCTGTGCTGGGGTCCGAGGTTCAATCCTCGGTCCCGGCACAAATTTATCTGATTACATAAACCTTCCTTCACCTCTGACAAGACATCTTTTGAATGTGGGGAATGCTAGGCCTCCACCGTGGTTCGGATTCCACGTTAAACTCTAGGTGCTCCATTCATTTCACAATGACCTTGCCATTACACATTAGTGTATGTGCGTATAACCCAAACGGGTAGTAAGACGCGGTGTTAAATAATAATAATAATAATAATAATAATAATAATAAATCATAGTAGTAATATTTCACACATCAGTGGGCACGTGGACTATGAGTCAGTCACATCTTGTCTGGCTTGATGGTAATTGAGAAATAGAGGACCGAAATCCATGCTGGGTATACTGAGGAGAGGTGGTGAATGTTATTGAAGGAATTATATAATATTATAATGACCTGTTATTTAGACGAAAACTACTAAAAACAAATGAACACATATTACTAAGTGATTAGCTATTTTTTTAATTATATATTATTAAAATTACTATGATTAATTAAGAATACTTGAGCTACACCCTTATAACACACTACTTATTGATTAGTGATTATTTATTGTGAACTATTCACTAAATAAAAATTATTATTATATTATTTATTATTAATATTCGTGTTTTTCCTCTATATTATTACTTAATTACTAGATCTATTTCATGGCAATTTTTTGTGCACAAAGTCACTTTAACTATTATTTTACAAGCCTTGTGCTTTGTAGTTTTTTTTCAATGCTGCTTGTCTAGAGGTCTAGACTGTTTGTTAGCACTTTAATAAAAGGATATTAAATGAATTAATTCTTAAGCGAAATTATTTAAAAATATTCTTAGGTTAGCAAAAACATTATTTATTTAAAAAAAGTAATATTTATTCGATAATGGTAAAAGTCCGGTATCACATACACATACACACACACACTCAAATAAAACCAACAAAAACATCCATATTAGCGACTTGGAAAGTTTTATGTAAGAGAGAGCCACCAGGTGAGCACAGAATCGATTTCGGTCGCAAGGGTAAACAAGTAGAACGCATGTTTGTTAGGTGGGGTGAGAGGGTAGGGTTGGTTAGAAGAGCGGAGAGAGGAAAGGGGGAAGAGTATCGCTTTAACTACCCTATTCGACTGATCACAGCTATCCAAACACACTTTACATAATGAACAAGTAGTGCTGCAGTGAGTCAGCACCAAGAAAAGGAAAATAGTCTGCAACGTTAGTAATATATCTTAGCATAAAAGTTAGTTTTATAGTTATTTAGTTTGTACGATTTAGTGAAAGAATTGTGTAAATATAATAAATATCGAGTGACGTAATCAACTTTTGACCTTGGAGTTACAAGTGTATTTTCTTTTGCGATGCGTTCTACTTCCTAATATGGTTATCCATATTAGTATTATTATTATTATTAGCACCAGCGTCTTACTACCCGTTCGGGTTACACGCACTTACGCTAATGTGAAATGGTAGGATGATTGTGAGATGAACTGTAGGACCTACAGTTTAACGTGGGATCCGAACCACGGTGGAGGCCTGGCATTTCGCACATTCACAGTTTGTTATTAATACACGTCTTGTCAGAGATGAAGGAAGGGTCTGGCAATCTGATAAATCTGTGCCGGGACCGAGGATTGAACACTGGGCCCCCAGCACAGAGGTCTGAGACCTTATATTGAACAAATATTCACGTGGAAAGAGGTTGGGGAGAATATTTAGGGGGGGGGGGGAGAGACCATTATTACATCTGACAGGTAATTGAAACCCAACCTCCTATCGTTTGGCAACCCTATCTTATTATAAAAATGACATCCCACACAACAGCTCATTCGGTAGCGTGTATGCTTCCTGAGTTAAGGGTCCCGGTTTCGTTTCCTGGCACGGCCAAAAAAAGAGGATTATTGGATAAATGTGAGTGTCTTCCTTCTCTCCCTTTGAAAATGATGAATTAACGACCCAGTGTTTTATGTTGTGACTGTTCTAGATTTGATCTAGTTTATAAGTCGTGTGCTGATATAATCTGTCAGTTTAGTAAGTAGACTTTAAAAATTTCAAATAAATGAAAGAAAAAAAAAATGACGCCTTGTACAGTGCCAACTACCTTTAGTGTTAATTGAAATATTTTACACTTTCTTAACTATCTAATGATATAGCTTAAAACATATATTTTGCTCTCTACGTCACACTAATCACCTAGATTAACAAAGGTAAGCCATCTATATAAGACGTGGCTAAATGTTGTATATGTTACAGGAAAAGTAGACTCTCCAGTAAGAGTCGACTCGGCCTAGGTAAAGTCGACTCTTACTGGTCTTTTTAGTAAAAGTAGATTAAAAGCGAAAAGTGATGAACTTCGATCAACATTTACTAGTCAGAGTTGACTGTACCTAAGGAAAGTATACTCTTACTACTTTGAGTTAGTAAAAGTTGACTAACCTAACGTAACCTAGCCAACCTAACCTTAAAAACACACTGAAACTAATTAATCAAACACACACTGAATCTTTGGTCACTGTTGAAAACTAAACAAATGGACGAGTGATCAAAGAAAACAACAGTAAGCAAATAGAGCTGGGATATTCAAAACAGTTTTATGTGGAGAGCAACAGCGTGCAATCAACTTTTACTAAACCACAGCAGGCATAGTTAACTCTTCCTAGGAAAAGTTGATCTGTTTATTCTCTGTTTATTCTCAATCAACTTTTACTGATACTTTTAGTAAGAGTCGACTTTACCTAGGCCGAGTCAACTCTCCCTAACAATCTACTTTTCCGGTAACATATATAAATGTATGAAAAAGAGAAACATTCCTAGTTTTAAGAATAAAAGATTATGTTTGACTCTGTGTATGGATATAGTTGAATTGAATTCAGTATGTTAAGATAAGGAAGTGTCTAGAAATTAAGTGACAATGGATTAGGTACGTAGGTGTTGTTTTTTGATCTATATGCACAATTTCTTGACCACCCCGTGAAGGAATGGCGTGATTAGACATGTTATCTTTGTATGTTTTAAAAAATCTTGAAACTGAATTAAAAATATAATTTTTATTTCTAAAATTATTGTATTTCACTTTATTTTGATTATCTCTCAAACACCCACTGAACATATACGATGACCCTTCGTGGCGCACCGGTATAAAAACGCTATAATATACGTATAATTAAGTAGACAGGCACAATATCAGCTAAGCTAGGGTGTTAGACTCAACAGGTTTGGACCAAAAACGATTCCCCGCTTAAATAACATATATTACTCCTCATAGTCTGACTTTAAACTTAGTTTCTCTGTCTCTCTACAAGTGACCGATAGTACACTATCTTCCGTAATATTGTTCTTATCTTAGATTCTTAAATTAGTGTACTTTATGGATAATCTTAGCGGATGTTATTTCATAACAAGTTGAGATGTATACAAGTTTTACATACCCTTAAGTGATCGGATGTTCTAATGCGTCACTTTTGTGTTAGACCGGCCTTTTGAAGACCGGTATATCGGAGCTTGAATCCTAGTTAGGTCTACTGAAGGTGATTTCCCTATATGGTTTCCCAATCTACTTCCACGCAAATGCTGTTAGATTACCTCTAAAATGTTTCCTTTCCTATCCCCATTAAATTAATTAGCATAACTTATATGCGTATAGCCTGAACAGGAAGTAAGAAGCAGTGATTAAAAAATAAACTATGCGTATAATGTTTACTTTATAAACACTACCCAACTACCAAAATATACAGAATACAATAGTTACAGTCATAGATGAGCAAGTAAAGAAATGTTTAAGTTGACTAAAATGGTTAAAGGGATGGATAGATAAGATTCCAAATTCCAATCACGCAAATGCAGTTAAATTTCCTAAGTCAATAGACCACCACTTTAATGCTTAAATACTTATGTTTATTTTCTAAAATTATCTTATTAACATTCGTGTATCTGATTTTGCTGCAGTTCTGATAGCAAAATATTAAAATATAACTATTTTAATTTTAATTTTGCAACAATCAATTTGATAAAGAAAAAATTAACGGTTCTTTCAATAACATCGTTATTTAAACTACGGGGTTGAGCTTATTTTTAATCATAATGCAAGTCATCCACATTCATTCGAGTAGCAAATTAATGATCTTGGCTCGTATTCACAAAAGGATTTAAATCTGCTCTAGCACAAGTATAACTATGTCGTAACTATTTTACGAACATTACCATTTTGAATGGTTCCATTTCTACATTCACTAAATAATAAAATCATAGGTGTAATTACGACGATGGCGTTATGGCAATCGTGATTATTTTATCTTTATTGAACCAATCCATGCTAAGAACGATCTTAAAATGTTGATGGTATTTTATTTAAGTATCTACTGAATTGGTGGAAATACAAATAATACTAACACATTTTTAAAGATGAAAAAATATATGATTAAATGTAAACTTTATGTCTGGGTGAAGTACAGCAAAAATTTGATTAATATACAGCTTTTTCTGCATTATAAAAACAGTTTAGACCCTTTAAAACATGTATTATATATATTTTTGGCTTTCTATTGAGCCACCGAATAAAATGTATTCAGATTTTAATCCCACTAGGTATTGTAATGAATACATATTTTCAAATTAGTGGCTAGATTGTACTAATTATTTTTCTTTAAAGCACTCTTGCTTGCTGTGTAACTTTATCTAAATCACTCTCTTGAAAACAAACAAAAAAGAATGTTTTTTTATGTTAATAAACTTTAGTTATTGGTATCAGTGTATGTGTTATTTGCCTAAAAGTTAATATAATTAAATAAACGTGTGTATTTGTAATTAATAATCATACAAAAAATGTAATGCATTTTTTTAATGTTTATTTAATTTTATTCTGAAGTAGGGATGGGTGAAACACCGATTTTCCGATATTGGTGACCACCGTGACAGTATTTTAAAATATCAGTGATTTATATCTTGTCAGAACAATATTTTGTCGCTGTTGAAGTTTGTTGCAATATCAATATTTTGTCCAAGTCACTTATCTAGTCTTTGTAATACTTGTGAAATTGATATTTCCTTAGCAATTATATTGTGTCTTTTATTTTAACAGCCTTTGTGCATGTGACGCTGTAGTCACTTCATAGCTTAAATAAATATAATATTTCGTTTAACTTACTAAAATTTAAGTCCTTTATTTGGTTTTATACGTGTGTGTTTTGTTTAGTAATGTAAATTAGTAAAATAATCCCAGTAATCTTATCGTATATAAATTATGTTGAGGGAAATAAGGCTGCCGCCATTCAGTGTGATCAAGAAGCGGATCTTTGTCAAATATGGTTTAATGAAGTATGAAAGACAAGGACACTAGAGCGCTACTGGCGCACCTGTGAATCACCATGTAACCAAATGATATTTTATCAATCAAGTTCACACCTTTCACAATCCAGGGCGCTCATCTTTCGCCATCTAGCGAGCGTATCGCAATACATCGATCACTGATGTATACTATTCACTGATACTTCCGAGTTCTAGTCACTATAAGTGACAATGAGCAAAGAGTGTCGGTAAAAATATCACTGTCAGTGATTGATCACTCATCTCTAATCTGAAGCTAAGATATATGTCTTTTCTACGTTTTAAACAATAAAAAGTATTCTCTACTACATAAATTATATTAATATAAAAAAGTATTTTACCATTTCAAGGTACATTTATACCAGAGCGAATGGTAGTGAATATGAGTGAACGAGCATTTGGCGAACATTCGCTTCTGTTCTCTCCTGTTCCATTCGGAGATGTTTGGACCTGTTCGAATGGCGTTTACACCGGAGAGAACAACTTATATTCGATGATGTTCGGAAAACAACCACCCATTCGCAGTTATCCCGGGAGTGTAAATACTCGTGAACCATGGAAGTTTGTGATTATGAAGATCATTTATCAGTAGCTTGTTTGGCGGGTGCACTTGTAGTTATGCGAAAAATTTCGCAGAAAAGAAGAAAATGTCGGTGTCGTGATTTTTACGGAAACGTCGGAAATCACTACGAACTAAAAACAAAGCCAATCACTAGAGAATAAATAGCATAAAACAGTTCGCTAGCGTTTTCAAAGTCCAAATGGCGAGACTGTTTGCAACGGAACGAACAGCGAACAAGGGAGAGCACGAATTTCCTTTGATGATTCGTTCCAAGACCGACTGCGGACGGATCATCAGCGAATGCGAACAGATTATGAGCGATCATTAGCGAATGGTGGTCGCTACATTTCGCTGACTGTTTACACCAAAGAGAATTCTCCATTTACCTTCGTGTTTGTTGACTGATCTTTAAAAGGTAGAATTAGTATCTCAGAAAATATTAGTAAATGTTAAAACAAGTAATCTAACTGATTATTTGAAACATTTTAAACCTTTAATTTCATATATAACAATCTCCTCCAAATCTCAAAATGTTAAAAAAAAAAATACAAATGTTATATTTCGTGCTATCTCTGCAGCTTAATTTGAATTAAAATAAATTATATGCCAGGCCAAAGTTTATTTTTTATTCGCTATGTTAATCACTAAATTAATTAGATTAACCTAGTAAAATTGTAAATAGTGTTTTAATATGAACGATATAAGCTTAATCAATATTCTGACAAAATAATTAACACTAAGTAATCATAGTTAATAATTTGATCAATGACCTGATTTAACAGTTCCTAAATTGATTAGCAATCTACCTTCACTCAATTGTGGGTACGCTACCTCAAATTTTCACTTAAACTTCTCTAACACATTGCTTATAGCCCAAACGTACAGTGATGCGTGATGACGAAAAAATAAATGCTGCCTTTATAATTTGTTAATTTACATGATTTAAAAGTAACGCTTACCATTGAGTGAGTGAAAATACATGGATAAAATGTACTTCCGAGCTGATCCTGCTCTTTTGAGTGAATATAGATATGGGTACATCCTTAAGATGCGGCAGAAGGGAGCGCGAGTAATTTTACAGTTTGTATAGCATTACATTTTTTTTGGTCCAAAACAAATCAAATATTTCTCCAGTAGCAACAAAGAGTTTAGTTTTCTGCATATGCTAATATCAACAGATCTTGAATATATGTCAAGGGTGTCGTGGAATTATGTCAAAACCTTTTGAAAAAAGTGGAAAGCTTGGACAAAATTTCAGGCCAAAAGATTTCAATTTGATAACAACTGTAAAAACACTTGCTCTCCTTTCTGCCGCTACTTAAAGTTGTGCAATAACTTCTATTTACACCCTTTAATGAATACAAGCTTTAGGACCAGTTTCATAGTTAGACTTAGTACGTTCTAAGAGCGGCGTTATATTAAATACTGAACGACACCTACCTAGACTGGAATGCCATTGGACAGTTTCATATTAAGTGAAGCTGGCCATTCGATTCGAGCTTGAATGAAAAGTTTGTTAAATACTTATGCTAGAATTGGCGTCATAACTAAAATATATATTTCATGTATAATAATAATAATAATAATATATAATAATTAATAATAATAATAATAATAATAATAATAACATTTAGCACCGCGTCTTCATGTCTATAACTATTTAAAAAAACTAGTCCTTGAATACCAAACATGCTAAAGTATCCAAAGAGTATAACAACCAATACATAGAGATAGGATAAAAATTAATTTATATAAATTTAAATAAATTCTACAATATGATTGGAAAAATATTGAGCTCAAACTTACACTTTCTTTAAAGTCTTGGTGACCTGGTAGTCTAGGGTAAGGTGTCGGACTTCTGTGCTGGGGTCCGGGATTCAATCCTCGGTCACAGCACAGATTTATCTGATTACCAAACCCTTCCTTCACCTCTGACAAGACATCTTGTGAATGTGGGGAATGCCAGGCCTCCACCGTGGTTCGATTTCACGTTAAACTTTAGTTCCTCCATTTCATCTCCCAATCACCCTACCGTTACACATTAGCGTAAGTGCGTATAACACTAACGGTTAGTAAGACGCGGTGCTAATAATAATAATAATAATTTAAAGTCTTGAATTGATTTCAACAAAAAGTTTACGACAAGATTCATGTGGACAATAATTAAAAATCCTAACTACACATGCGTTACTATATAAAAATTCCAGTATAGATTATTATTTTTAAGTTTTTAAATATATCAAACCAATGGGATCTTTGTATATGAATAGTATAAAAAGTAAACAAAACAACACAAAGACGTAGCAAAACATTGATCGAAAGTTGGAAGATGAAAAAAACACAAATCTATCCTCTCTAAAGATTTGAACACGAAGTGGTGGGTGAGGATTTGTTGTGAGAAGGGAAGAGGAGAAAAGGCTCGTCGCATCCTGTCTTTGATCATATCAGGTGCTTGCTCCTTGCAAGCTTACTTCCTGCCAGCTTTGTGATATCATGGCTCACAGAAGTACCTCAATCCAGATCAGGCTGGGTGCAAAAGTGACCCAACAACCACTTTTTTAAACAATAATAATATTATGTCCAGTTTAAAGATTAATTTTAGAGTTTTGGCTTGGTGGCTCTTGGGATGGGATCTACCATAGCCAATAATGGTTTCGGCTGCCTGCAATAGTATTGGAAAGTTGGCTACAAATTGGATTAAAGCGAGTATTAAGGATAAACTGCGGGTGCATCTAAATAGTATTATTTGTAATTAAAGAGCGATGAATGAAATGCCAAACGAGTCGGTTAAGACAGGATTTTGCTTCACTCAGTCAATAATATTATTATATTATAAATTATAATATATATATATTATAATATTATATATTATAATATTATAATATTATATATTATTATATATTATAATATAAAATTATAATATTATTAAAAATTATAATATTATATATTATAATATTATTATTGTCTTAACTCACTCGTTTGTAATTTCACTCATCGCATTGTTTGTTACACGATTATTTTCACAAATATTGTTAAATAAATTTGGATAGGACATTCTTTTATAATTAGGCCAATTAACGTGTATACCATATGTGGTATTTTTAGATTTTGCATATATTGTGCAACATACGTCTTGAACCACGTAAGCAATTGTTTTTATCAGTATAATGTACTATTGGATATAGTATTTATTTGTTTTCTCTTTAACTTGAGCATCTAGGAAAATACATACTTAACATCCAAGAAGAAATTGTTGGAGGATTTCAACTTGAAATTCATAGAGAAATCTTAATATATAGAGAATAGAAGATATGAAATAATGCCTAGCATGATGTAATTACCATTTTGTGAATGGGGTTAATGAGTTATACTTTTCACATAATAGCTAATTAGATTGTTTTATAAATGAATTGAAAAACTAATCACCAAATAAAATAAATATTCAAGTAGAACATATTATATTGAGTTTTTTTTTGAACTGGTCAAATTCACTTTATATCTGATAAAATATTTTTAAAACGCACATTATGCTTGTTTATTTCCATTACAAATAATTGTTTCAATATCCCTCTCTAACGTTATGACAATCGAATAAAATATTTTCCTATTAATACTATGGGACTTACATTGATATTTTCTGATCTAAATATACTGGCATTGGAGATATAAATAGAATTAAATAAGTAACTCATGAATTCAGATATCAAGACATGTTTGCATGTTTGGCTACAAATGTGGATTGAGGCCTTGAGAATGCTTGAGATTTGAGAACGTGAGATGAATGCGTATACGATCTAGATGAGGATGTTATTTAGATCAGCCACGTAGGGTTATAATCATAGCTATTTAAGGTGGGAGTCTAGATAATGTGAGTTATAGGCAGTGTAGTTTTTAAAGAAAGCTATTTTTGGTGAAAATTAATCATATATTTTTCCAGTAGAAACATAAGAGTTAAATTTTCGTCACGTGGTGATATCAACAGTTGTTGAATATCTGTCAATGATGTCCTGGAATTTAATGATAAATTTCTCTCTTTATTTAAAAGTTAAATCATCTAATGCTGCTATGCTCATGAGAGATATTCAACAACAGTTACTGATGAGGTCACCATGGGAAGAAGACTATATTATATGTTTCTATTGTAGTAATATTTGAATTATTTTGTAAAAAAGGTTTTTATATAAAAACTTAAAAACAATAATGAGATTTTCTCGTATTAAATGACAATCCAAACTTTAGGTTACTATTTTGGCCGTTTTCACAAAATATTAGCATTCAAGTACAAACAAATACTTTTAATGATGATCTGTTAACTTAAACTTATCTTGTCTTATATAATATGGTTTTCTAGTGGCATGGAGGTTAAAAGTTGGAATTAAGGTTGGCTGTAAGCCTAGTTAGAAGGCTTTTCCCTAAATGTCTACTCACTCTCACAAAAAAAAATATTTAAAAATGGGGATAACTTTCTCTAAATTTTACCTTTCAACTCACTTTCTCACTAGCTAAAATATTCGAATAGTTCGTAAAAGGCAATGCAATTTAAGTTTAATGTCAAAATTATTGAATATACGACCATTATGAGACGATATTAAATAAACAGCAAGATACTGTACAGTTTTTTGATTTTAATCAGTGAAATTGTGTGCCGTTTTGCCAGGGTAAACAAGAGTTTGTTTGAACTACTACTGTGAATTATTCTCTTCACTACCAGAACATTTATTGGATGGGTGCGTATAGCCCGAACGGTAGTAGACGCGGTGCTAATAATAATATGGATGGGTATCAACATATAAACATTACAATATGAGATATGTATAATTTTACCTACGTATGATGTGTCGATTCCCAGTCGAGAGTGAGCAAACACATAATAAGTACATTTTTAAAAAGCTACACGTTCCTTAGCAACACTCCAAAGTACTCTACTGACTTTAATTGCTAAGCTAAATTAGTAAAACTTTCAAAATGTTCTCACAATTTGTAAGAATCTCCTTAAACCCTAGAAGATCACTTAATATTATAGGTGTGAAAAATACTTGGAAAATTTGAGTTAGAGTCAAACAAGATTTGAACTCTTTTTTTTAATTAAATTAGAAAAATTTTAGTACTTGGAATATTTAAGATTTTTCTAGAAAACTCTCAGTAATTTTATTCGATTTTAATATATAGTTTCATATTAAGTAGAGTTCCTCAATATCTACTTTTGTCTGATTGAAAAAATTGTATAAATTTATTAAATTTGTTAAAAAAATTGACCTTCTGTAAGAATATAAAGTTTTTCACAAAAAAAAAAAATTTGTTCTAAGAATTTATAATTGTATTTGGTTTATTATCGACCCTATTAAAGAAACTAAACTTGAAATATTTACTGTACAAATATCACACTATGGGTCACGGGCAACGCCGTGCGGGATTGCTAGTCCACCATATAGCTTTGTGTATGTAACGCACTGACCTGTGTACTGAGTAATGTTACACGCTCAACCTATCGGATGTATTTCCCCATCGTGCACTGCCTTAGATTCTATTTATATTGATTCATAAACTATTCCGTTAAAATTAAAGTATTTCGATTATGGCTGTTATATACTCCCGTATGAAGCAGAAACTTGGACTCTCAGAAAGATGGAAAATAAATACTTGGACATCCGTTATATGTGGTTTATTATTATTATTATTATTATTATTATTATTATTAGCACCGCGTCTTACTACCCGTTCGGGTTATACGCACTTACGCTAATGTGTAATGGTAGGGTGATTGTGAGATGAAATAGAGGACCTACAGTTTAACGTGGAATCCAAACCACGGTGGAGGCCTGGAATTCCACACATTCACAAGATGTCTTGTCAGAGGTGTAGGAAGGGTTTGGAAATCAGATAAATCTATGCTGGGACCAAGGATCGAACCCCGGCCGCCAGCACAGAAGTCTGATACCTTACCCCTAGACCACCAGGTCACCCGTTAAATGTGGTGATGTAGAAGACTTGATAAGATCGGGTGGAAAGACATAGTGAGTAATGAAAAGGTCCTAATAAAAGTGGGTGAGAAGACAACCATTTTGGATGTTACTATTGGTACAAAGCCAACAAGATCGTACACATCCTTATGAGTAACTATCTTCTTCATAACGTCATAGGAAGAGAGGTTTAAGAAAAGAGGTGCTTAGGAAGAAGGAGGATTCAAATATTGGATGACTTGAAGGAAATAAAAACATTCTGGGAGCTCAATGAGGAAAGAGGCAGAGAACAGGGTGGATGAAACTCTTAGTTCACTGACAAAAGGAATGGACCTGTCGGAAGACAGAACACATAATAATTATTATTATTATATTATTATAAAAGCAACTTCAAATGACTTTTGGTTAGAGTTATCACCTCTCAATGTTGGCTTCTATATTATTTGTAATGTGTTTTCTAAGAGGATGATTCTTCTTTGACCCGACTATAACAAGGTGGTTTGTAGTAAAGGGGTTCCTACGCACGCCTTCCCATTACCTCTCATCACATAAACATAACACACTTACCCCCCTCTGCATCGCAGCGCAGAATCAAGTCTGCCCCTTCAGTGTAGGGTCCCACGTACGAAGTCTTCTCCCTCCCCTTCTCGTCCAGGATGGAAATCCTTTGAGGTGGCACTGAAATAAACAAAGTAATACGATAAAATACAGCCACAGAGAGAACATATTTGATGGTCTTAGATCTAAGGCAGGGGTAATCAACCTGTGGCCTGCGGGCAAGTTACAACCCGAGGTAACTTTTTTTTTGTGAACCTCTGGCTCATGAAAAATAAAAATAAATATTTCTAAAACAAAAAATTACAAGTACAAATATATATTTTACATAATAAACCAGTAAAATAAGAAGGTATTTTATGTTATTTAAAAAAAAACTACTAACCTGCCGAGGTGGCATATTTAGCTAACGAGCTAGCTTCGTATTAAGCTAGACTACCAAAGCCAAGGACGGGGAGACTGAGGTTCGAATCTCAGTCGGGTGAACTGAAGGTGGTTTTTCCTAAGTGATTTTCCACTCTCCCTCCACACAAACGTGGGCTCAATTTCTCTAAATTCAACCTTCCCAATTCCTAACTCAATAACTTAACTAGTTATTAAGCGTATAATTCGAACGGGTAGTATGAAGCGGTGCTATAATTTGATTTTATAAATGATTTTTTTTTCCTTTTCACTTATTTCGATAAGATATTACGTTTTAATACAAATGTTCTTTGATCTGACAAATGCCAGCTCTAGTAGAAAATACATATCGCTTTGCCTCTTGATGTGAATATTCTAAAAATAAGAAAATACAACATATAACATATTTCTCGAGAAGTTCAAATTTTCAGCTGCTGGAGACAGGCTTGATCCTTTGTATGAGTATAAGAATAAGCTAATACGAATATTTTAATATGTATTCAATTCGAATATTGTCAATACAGTGTTGTGGCCTGCGAGTCAACCATATATAAGAACTTTGGCTCTTGGACATAAAGAGACTGACGGGTGAAGACCTCTGGTCTAAGTTGTAACTCTCGAAATAGAATATACTTTTCGTAATGGGATGTAAAGGAAACGAATCACGGTTGGTTGTACAGAGAATTTTTCTACTAAATCTTTTTCCACTCTACCTTCATGAAATTATGAGTTCATTATCTTCCTATTATACATTCTCTTATTGATCAAAAATGTGTATAATCTAAACTAGTAGTTTTTTTGTCACCACTTTCTCATTACCCTTTCGGGCTATAAACAAATGAAATAATTATGCCAATTTGTTAAAGGTAAGTAAGGTTGAAGTTAGAATAATTGTACAGACATTTTCGCGGAAAGGGAGGGTGAAAACGGTTTAGTGGGAAAAAATCATATACACCATACCATTACTAAAGCCCCAATATTCCCGTTATATCCAGTCCAGTCGATTGCAAGTGGGACAATTTAGACTATTTGACCACCAAAATATGGTGACGAGAATTAAAACGCGGCAAATAAATACCAAAAGAGCAGAGCGGTACCTAATTTGGTAGTAGCATGGTCTACTGAGCTAATTTCGTGTTGTACTAGTCTGCCTATGACAGGGAAATTGGTTTCGATTGTCAACTGGTACTACTGAGGGTGATATTTCCAAAACGTTTTCTCCATACCTCTCCACGTAAATGTGAGTACATTACCTCTGAAATAAACCTTCCTCATCCCTAACTCATTAGCATAATTAGTACATAAACGTATAATCAGAACAGGTAGTAAGACGCAGTGCTAAGAGAAATAATAATCTAGAAGTTCCGGGTTCAATTTCCAACGGTACCATAGGTAATTTTTTTCTAAGGAGAATTAATTTTATGTTGACCAAGGTGTTCTGCTCAGGTTCCTCTGTTTGTGGTTTCAAGCCCAGCTGGGGTTGACGGATATTTCATATACGATGAAAATCCGTCTCTATGTCGACTGTGGTATGTAAAATAACTCTGAGAAAAATGTGAAAATAGCTTTTCCAGAAAAATTGGTAGGCTCTTTTACTATCGCTCATAGAAATTCCCGTGTGCTTATATAATCCGTCGGTTCAGAAAATGCACGTTAAATAACTCAAATACATTTTATAAAATCTTATGGTTGCCATGGTTTGGTTTAATATTTATGTTAAAACCACATAATCATCATCAATGTCATCGCTTCATCTGATCGGGACGAAATAACTGCACCTACATTGTGGTCAACCTCAGAAGACGTTTACATATTCGCCACACCAAGTAGAGTAATAGGAATTTTTGGCCGACAAACCCTGGTGGCGTATGAAATAAATGTATGTATATGTATATAATATATATATATAACAAACTTACCCTAAAAATATATACAGTAGAACTTTTTACTTTCGAGGTCAAAGATAAGGTATATCTAATATAATTTGAAATATTCAAAAGTCGAATTAAACTTTTTCATGAGTATCCATGCAGCTCGTACACAATTTATCAATAACCTCAAAATATGTTAGATATAAACACATATATTTTAAATATTTTATATTAAACATACATGCACAGTAAATAAATTTATAAACATTAAATAGTACGGTGCACCACACAGACTTTATCGTTATTCTTCAAGTATTAACATTTACTAGAAACTCGTGAAATTTGTCAAATTAAAAAATGTAAACTGTTGCAGAAACAACACTTCAAAGAGTCTACATGAAATAAAATATACATTCATTGTCAAAGAAATATTTGAGAAAAGAGCATAAATAAGTTTCATTTTAAAATACTTGAATAAAAAATATAAATATTGGCTTATAGCTCAGAAAATCTTTATTAAAAATAATATTTGAAACAAAAGGATTTTATATTTAAGAGTCCTAGCTCTTTAGAGTGATAAATTATTTTGTATATCAAATAGTTACTGAGATATGATACAAATTAAAAGTTTCTACATTTTTAAAGTGCTCTTGAAGTCATTTTCATGGAAAATTAAAATTTCATTTTGTTTGTAATGTTAAACAGTGTCTAGGTAGAAGATTTAAATAATAAAATAATAATAATAATAATAATATTTAGCACCGCGTCTTACTACCCGTTCGGGTTATACGCTTTAAGTATTAATTACACTAATGGATTAGTAATTGGGAAGGTTTAATTAGAGGAAGTGAACCCGCATTTGCATGGAGGGAGAGTGGAAAACCATTTAGGAAAAACCACTCCCAGTTCACCCGACTGAGATTCGAACCTCGATCTCCCCGTCCTCAGCAGTCGAGCTAAACACGACAAGCGCGTTAGCCAACTACGCCACCGAGGCGGGTTACAAGATTTAATTAAATCGATAGATTGGATTTTAAGAAAATCTATTTTTTGCCTTTTTTTCTTTCAATAAACCACCTTTAAAATTATAGTTGTATATTTAATTCCAAAAAATCCCTTTGGTTGACCTTAGGAAAACCCTAGATTCCAAGTTTTAGCCCGATCAATAAAATAGTTTTGGCTCTAGTCCAAGATATAAATAGACGGACTAATGGATGAAAAATGTACAGACAGATGGAATGACAGAAAACAACTTTTTTTTTTGTTCTGGGGGTCTTGAAACGCTGAAACGTATCAAAATCTCAAGTTTTAATTTTTTGACAATAACAATACTTCAAAGGGTAGAAGGAAGTATAAACAAGAAAAATAAAAAAATCTTGGAAAAATTAGCATATTAAAATTAGTATTTGAGATATAAATCAGAACTGATGAAAGCCAGCCGATACATCCCCTATATCAGGAAACTCGCTCGCTGCTGGTGCATAATTCCCCGCTTTCTTATTAACTATGTGTCGATAGGATAACTCCAACTTTATTTGACATTCTCGGCATATGGAGTGGTTTAGTAAATATCGATAAGTCAGTTTTGAAATGAGTACAAACTCGAAAAAAATTAACAATATATAGGCTTTGAATTATCCAAATACTCCCTTCTAAAATTATAGTTAAATTTTATTTTTTACCGTAGATTTAAATATAAATTTCATTGGGAATCATGGTGGTTTCTAGTTTTCCAATTTGTCGAAACAATTAGTGTTGAATTAGCCAAACTCTACTGCATATAAAACTAACTTCGTTGATACCCACCTCGGTGGCGTAGTTGGCTAACGCGCTAGTCGTGTTGAGCCCGACTGCTGAGGACGGGGAGATCGAGGTTCGAATCTCGGTCGGGTGAACTGAGGGTGGTTTTTCCTAAATGGTTTTCCACTCTCCCTCCACGCAAATGCGGGTTCACTTACTTTAATTCAACCTTCCCAATTCCTAATCCATTAGCGTAATTAGTACTTAAGCGTATAACCCGAACGGGTAGTAAGACGCGGTGCTAAATAATAATAATAATAATAATAATAAATAATAATAATAATAATATAAAAATTTCGTTGATTACTTTATTTTGTTTGTGGTTTGTTAAAGTGATAGTGTTATTATAGGAAACCTTTTACTATAGAACTCCTGTCAAAATACGCTTGCCCTATTAACAATAAAGGTGAGTGGAAGTAATTTGAATAGTACCTACATCATTTTCTAATTTAATAAATTTATCCCACACGATATTTACTTTAAAATGAAGCTAGTTTGATAAAATGAAGTAATTAAACATTTTAGATTACGTTAAACCATCCCACACACAAGGGAAAAGACGAACTAAATTTCTAGCTCATCCAGTATGGTTTGCCAACCAAGGAAGGTCTAGGTTTTAATCCCCACTATGTGTATTCATATTGGTTTTCTCACAAAGTCCCTCCTACTCTACTTTCACGCAAATGTTAACACCTTTCTTCTATATTATACCTTCATCATACATAGTTAATTAGTGTAAATACTCTTATAGCCCAACTAGTAGTAAAATGCGGTGGAAATAAAAATGTATTGGTGTGAAAATGAATTGATTAAATAATTGATAAACAAAATAGATAAGCTTCTCTTGTGGACAAATGGTTTAAATGTCAGGCTCATTTGGTCGATTTTCTGGTAATAGGTAGGTCCGTGCTAGATTTTTAGTCAGATGTAATGATCTTGGTTTTTCAAAAATAATATCCCACCTGGTAGATTTTATATGGTTACTACTATCATCCTCACTTCTGCCCCAATGGTGATATATATATATATATTATTATATATATAGGAGAGAGAGAGATATGATATAGAGAGTATTATTATTATTATTATTATTATTTTATTATTTTAATTTTATTATTTATTATTATTATTATTTATTATTATTATTATTATTATTATTATTTTTATTATTATATTATTATTTTTATTATTATTATTATTATTTTTATTATTATTATTATTATTATATTATTATTATTTTATTATTATTATTATTATTATTATTATTATTATTATTTTATTATTATTATTATAGCACCGCGTCTTACTAGCCGTTCGGGTTATACGCACTTACGCTAATGTGTAATGGTAGGGTGATTGTGAGATGAAATGGAGGACCTACAGTTTAACGTGGAATCCGAACCACGGTGGAGGCCTGGCATTCCCCACATTCACAAGATGTCTTGTCAGAGATGAAGGAAGGGTTTGGTAATCAGATAAATTTGTGCCGGGACCGAGGTTTGAACCCCGGCCGCCAGCACAGAAGTCCGACACCTTACCCCTAGACCGCCAGGTCATCTGATATAGAGAGTTGATATAGTTGGTTTTCTACTGTTTATATCCACGTAAGTGCGTTTAAAAGTATTCTAGGTTCAACCTACCTCATTCCTAACATCTTAGCATAGTCAGTAATCTACATATGTGTGTAGTCCAAACAGATAGTACGACGCGTTTATAAGAAAACTATGTATAAAATATATATATATAGTGGCGTTTAGCTAGAATACTTAGTGAGGCGTGGGAAAATAAAGTATAAACTTATAAAATATTACTTTATAGTACCTCGTCCTATGACTTGTTCAGGTTATACGCATAATATGTATTATTAATTAACTAATTATGCTAGTGTTTAAAAGGCGAGGAAGGTTGATTTTATATTAAGAGTACCCGCATTGGCGTGAAAGAAGAATGAGAAACCATTTTGTTAAAACCACCCTAAGTACATCCGACCAGGACTTGAATACCGTTTCTCTGTCATTCTAGTCTAATCTAATAATATAGTGACGCCATAGATCATGTGCCCACCAAAGCAGGTAATATCATATATATTCGATTAATGTTTATCTTTGATCTATTTTAAGAATCTAATAATAGATTCATCAAAATACAAAATCTCTCAAAAAAAAAAAAAAAAAGGGACCGAAATGTATCGCAGCAGTTCTCGTGATAATGACGCAGATCTTAGGGAATCCTTGTCAACCAAGAAGTAGTAGTCTTACTTGTAATCCCAGAAGCTGTTTGTGAAAGGTAAACACTCCGACCTTGAAGATTCGCAGATGCGAAGTCTCTCACGAGAGAGGGAGTATTCCCTTGAGAGCAGAACAAACCTGTTGCCACTGTGCTGTGCCAGCTAGCTATCCCCCCAACCCCTTTACCTTTACAGTCCCTCTCCAAAACATTATCCTCCTTATTCCTTCCTCTTCTACACCAGCCCTCTTTTATTCAACGTCCCTTCATTCCCACACCCTTGGGCCAATATTTACACACGCGAAACGTGTCCACCCCCCCCCTCCCACAATGTGTGACCTTTCTTTGCTTTCTTCTACACATTCTTTTTTTTTTTACTTTTTTTCTTATTGTTTGCTCTATTAATATTGTTAAGGATCTAATCTGATATTTTTGGACCATGTCCTTTTAATTGAATCAAATAATTGCTTATTGGTAATATATATTTGTCCCTCGCCTCTGGCTGTTGTGGACATCAAACTTGCTATAGATCGGATAAGCCCGGAATGTGTGGTTTTCTATACGTGGTTTTATTGTGGTAGGTTTTACCCTCCCCTCATACGCTAATGCAGGCGAGTACCTTATAAAAACCCTCCTCATCTCCACGTAATAGATTAAGTTATTTAGTAACTACTTGTGAAAACACGAACTTTCTTTCTATCTCATTTTCTTTCTATTCCCTGAAAAATGTCGATTAATCTCTTAAATTCACCCTTTTCTCGTATTTTATTAGTTTTTGTATATATGTGTATTTATATTTAAAATACTGAAAGTTTTATCATAAGAAAATACAAATAATAAGGGTAACCTCTTTTGGAATTAAAACTTAAATGCCATATTGGGATTTAAAATTTTAAAAGGGGATTATTTATATTTTCTTATCATAATACTATCAGAATTTTAAATAAAATATACATATATATATACAAACTTATATAAAACGAGAGATGAATTTTGGTGTTAGATTACGGATTTTTGATGACGAGGAAATCGAAGTTTGAACCCACGTCTAATGAACCGAGGGCGGTTTACCTTAAACGATTTCCCCCTTTACCTCTACGCAAAAGTTTGGTGTACTCCCTTTGAATTCTACCTTCCTTATCTCTATCCCGTTAGCGTGTTTAGTATAATAATATTATTGAGCGTCTGAGCTACATCAATCACATCCCAGTTTATGGAAGGATTTGCGTAGTACTAATGTACCGTTGTCAAGGGGACGCCCGAATGAACTAATCGTACATCATTTCCATGTAGGTTCTATCCGTGTCCTGATGTGAGGAGTTGATGGTGATAAGTGAGTAAAAGGGTGTAGAAATTCTTAAATCTAACTTAAGCCTAATTAACAAACCTGGTGACCGTTGGGGTAGTTCCCCTCTTTTCGGGAAAATACCTAAGGTACTAGCTGGGATCTAACCTATGACCACTAGTTTATATCCAGGTACAATGGCCACTAAATCATGGGATCGGTTAACATGTTTAGTGTACACTTATAATCCGATTCGAATGGTTACTAATACTGGTAGGAGCGGGGGTGGGCGGGGGCTGGTGGGATGGTTTAGTGTGAGTGATCCATGTTATAACACCTCTGAATGAGACTTTATAGTTCATTCACCTACTAAAACGTACTGTGAGGAAATTTGTATGTAGCGTGCTGCTGTATGGGGTTAAAACTTGACAGTTGGGGTGGTTAACAGATGCTTAAAATATGGTGCTACCGAGGATGTTAAGAATCTACTAAGTGGATAAGGTCACAAATAAGGAAGTGTAAAGGAGAATTAAATACTTTCCTACTTAGTGATATCGAAGATATTTTACGAATCAGTTTAATTTTAAATTAACGAAACCTAAACAGTCCAACTACTATCACACTTAAATCCTTATGTACTGTACAAACTGGAAAGAGGTGGAAGAAATAGAGCAGTTACCCATGTGAGGCCTCTTGTTTTTCTACAGATAACACTTCCCCTCTTCCTCTGACAAGTTTAGACAGTCACTATAATATTTGCGCCTTGAAAACATTAATTTACTTGTTTTTAAGTTACTTTTACTTGTTTCCTATTCTAGATATACATATTATTCCACATACTTTTTTTAAATCCGAATCCGGGCAGTATGACTCCTACAGGACATTTTCATAATCAAGCCACATAGATTAAGTTATTATTGATTTATACTTTACTTTACCTTTATAAAAAAAACTTCAATATAAAGAATAATGGTTTTGTGACACTGTAGGACTATTTAAGAATTGTTTAAGAACATGTGTTTTCGTTTTAAATTATATCCTTAGAACTAATTGAATAAAACGTAAATTCATTCCCATGGGAAGTATCATCTTGACCTGCAGTGACATCACAGACAGGCCCAAACCATACACAGAGAACTGCTGTCAACCAATCTTCGGAGTGAACGCTATAGGAGCCATTCAATCAACCAACTATATCAATGTTATGAATATAATTTAATGTTTGGGCTGATGAGGGTTAGTTTTTTTAATACCACGTTTTACTACCCATTCAGGTGATACGCTTATATACTAATTACGTTAATGGTTTTAGGGATTAGGGAAGTTATATTTTAGGGAGTGTACCAAAATTTGGGTAGAAAATTATTTTGTATAAACCCCTCTCAGTAGACCCTGCTGAGATTCGAACCTCGCTCTCCCCGTCATTAGCAGTCTAGTCTAATGCAATAATAGTGCGTTAGACCCACTTCGGTGGCCACGTGGCTTAACGTGCCACTATCGGGTTAGACTAGATGCCGATGATGGGGAGAACGGGGTTTTAACCCGGTCAGGTGCACTGAGGGTAGATTTTTCTAAATGGTTTTTCACTCTAACTTCACGCAAATGCCGATGCAGCCCTTAACCTAAACTCTTAAAATCTCTAACACATTATTATAATTTATACATGGAAGTACAACCCGAACGGATAGTAAGATGCGGTGCCAGAAAAAAATTAAAAAAAGCGCGTTAGACCACGTGGCCACCGAAGTAGGTACGAGGGTTAATAAAGTATCTTAAAACAGTAACAAAAGATACATTTTTACGTTATAATTTCTGAGACCTTGGCTAAGTCAGTAGTAGTGAATTTGCCTGCTTAAATTAGGTTCCTGGATTCAATTCCTGACATTACCGAGTGATTTATATCTGATTAAATGTGTAATTCACCTTTCACAGTGAGGACATGACGGCTAATTGAACTAGGTGTTGTGTTGGTTCTCGATTAAAGATAGTTAATCGATCATGTGCTGATATTATGATCAGTCATATTAGAAATGGCAAGCTATTTTACTAAAAAATATTACAAAATAAGTTTTAAATATTCACACTATATACAGAGGCTAGATTAAAAACAATGTTTCAAATTTGTATAAAAGTTGGAAATAGATTAGTTATTTTATCCCCCCATTTCAATTATTTGATTTGTGTATGTCATGGAACGTAGGACGTTTGGTATTATCATGGATTATATTATTTGAAATACACGGGTATTTTGACCATGTCGATCATATAACAATTAGCGCGGCCGTCTATCCTATCTTGAATATTTGTCTAATCCTACCTTGCCTACTTGTTTACATCAAACTCGCGTTTCTATAATCAGTATTTTATTCAATCATCTGGTGATAAGATTAGGTTAGATCATTCTGTAAGACTACTAGGTCAGAAAAAATAAAATGGAATCACCAGATCGTTAGGCATAATAGGTTATCCAGGTATACCAAAATTATAAGACAAAATATTATACTAATGGGTCGAATAATTATCTTATCTCGGTGGCCAACGTCTTGTAAAGATTGGTTTGGATGGGTCACTTTTGGGGAGGTTGTGACACGTCCAAGGACAAAACAATCCATTAAAATTAATATAAATTCCTGATTAAAAAAGCTGGAAAACTAAAATATTTTGTAGGTTTATTGTAATTTTATGGGGGATTTTATTTCCAATAATATGTATGCCTACAAGCTAAATCATGTTTTCATTTGTATTTATTTATAATTCAATATTATCACATGTTTTGATCACTATTTATGTGTGCGAAATTGTTACTATGTAGAAACCAATTAATGTTGAATCTTGATTGGCATTGAAAGGTCCAACTACGACCCTTAAATTCCCACGGATTTGTTGAGGTATGTTCGAGAGAGGGCCGTTAAGACCCCCTATTCACCCCTTCCTTCCCCCCCTCAACTCCCACGGACTAGAAACTTACTGCAGCATTAAACCCGTCAACCGAGATCCCTGACCCACTAAGTAATTACGTCAACACTCCCGAGGCAACATTAGAGAGAGAGAGACAGAACTATAGAAACGGGCAAGGCTCGTACGTGTTGCTTGCTATTGGACAATGGAGTCAGATGTTGACGATAAACACACGCCAAGTCTTGACCGCTCTCTCTCTCCCTCTCTCTCTATCACGCATGCTCAACCGTTGTGGTAATTTGCTCGTCCTAGCTTGAGGCTGTGCGACAAACTACATGATCAACTATAAACATTCTCAAGTTTTGGGTTGGTGGTCACTAAACATTCTCTCGGTCGTAGAAGAGATAGAGGACGAGGTTTGGGTGAGGGTGGAAGAGGGGTGTTACTGAAAGGGGACAACAAGATTAGGGGAAACCCATTGGATGTATACAATAATTGACAGATTCAAAGGGCCAGTACCATAGTAAAATCAGTAGTCCTCAAGAACGGTGCTATATTAAATACAGGATGACACCTACTCAGACCAGAATGGAATGGGCCAGTTTCATAGTCAGACATAGTAGGCCTCAAGAGTGGTGCTATATTAAATACAGGATGACACCTACCCAGACCAGAATGGAATGGGCCAGTTTCATAGTCAGACATAGTAGGCCTCAAGAGCGGTGCTATATTAAATACAGGATGACACCTACCCAGACCAGAATGGAATGGTCCAATTTCATATGCGAAACAAGCCCATTCCATTCGAGTCTAGGTAGGTGCCGTCTTACATTTAGAGTAGCGCCGAACTTGAGGTGCACTAAGTATTTTCAGACTTTTCGATGACCTTTACCAACGGTTATGATGAATACTCACGGGACACTGGCATCCGACACTCATTTGCCAATCAACCTGAAGAAAGGTAATTTGTTTGTTTTGGTATTCAAATATTTTTTTGAAAACAAGGTGCTTAGGAAGAGATTTAGTCAAAATATGGATAAGGCTACTGGAAGTGGAGGAGGTTACATACCTTGTACACTTCCCAGTATAATGTTAGGATAAAACAGTCTCATAGATTACGGTGGGCAGAAAATTCATTTAGAATGTGAGAATATAGAACCGTGCTCAGAGTATTGACTGATAAAACTAATGGGAAGAGACCATAGAGAAGACCAAGACACAGATTGGTGGATAACATTAGAATGAGCTTGAAATAGATGGGGTGTAATAAAGTGGACTGGATAGAACTAGCTCAAGATAGGAATAGTTGGTTTAATTTTTTGAGTTCCTAGTGCTATTGAGTAAGTAAGTATTCAAAATTGACTCAATTTATGAGAAACTATTGCTACTAGTGTTTCTAATAAGAAGGAAGGAAGGTAAAACAAATATGTGTGCAACATCTACTACGTAATCGACTGGTTAAAGGCTTGTTCTAAACATTGTTTGACGATATTTTATATTACATAATATGACAAGATGAACGTCTAATCTAAATTTATTGTTAGAACAAGGAAAATTGCAGGTGCTTGACTTTGAATAAGCAACTTACTGCTTGTTGGCAGTGCAACACACAATATTCGTCATCAGTGTTAAAATGTGAACGCTCCGACTTAGTACTAATGTACTAATGTGACTAAGGTGGACACAGTGACTTTGTCCTTTATATGTGACGAAACTTAGTCATGTCACTGTGACTGAACCAGATATTTCATCACTAGTGTTCTATTTATTTATTAATACAGCAATTGAATTTTCATCTCAAAAGTGAAACAAGTTTCCGTTGAAAGTTTACGCCTTTCCTTAAAATAGAGATATTTTTTTCCCAGTTACTTGATCAAGCTATACACTTTTGATAATCACTCTATTGGGGTAGGGATCGAGAAAGATTCATTTGATATATAATCAACATGCATTTCCATAGAAGGAGAGATGGGAAAAAATTAGGAAATACCACTCTCAATAGAATCATCTGGGATTAGAAACCTTGTCTCCCTGCCATCAGCAAGCCAGTATAGCACGAGAATAATGCCTTAGACAATACATTTCTGTTATCGTGTAAATAGCTACACAATTCAAGTAGATTATGCTCTCAATTTTTGGCGGACGAGTAAATCAAGCTATTTTCAATATTATCCAAGATCCTTATTTATATTTTAATTTAGAATGTTTTTAAAACTAATAAACCTAATTAATATTTTCTAACGAAACCAATTGTATATATAAATTTGAGGCTACATTGTTTCAACCACTTCTATAAAAATTCAAATTTTCAAAACTCCATCATCACTTAACTATCCTCAAATATTTATGATTTTGAGAAAAATAAAATTAATATTTATCATGTAAAACACTAGCCACTCATTTAAAAACAAACTATCAATGCCAATTTTTGACATAAATTTCAAATTTTAAACAATCAGTAATTTGTAAATTATCTTTATTTATGCGTCTAGATTAAAAATTATGATTTGGCTCTGAGTTATGAGAATATATAATCTAGATATAAATTTTAACAAAATCAACAAACCATTTATTCTTTAGCTCCGGGATGAAGAATGAAAGAGCTACTTAAGGACATAACTAATTGTAAGCCCCTTATTTTTGAGTTTGGGGGTATATATAAAACTTAAAGATACATCATAACTTCAAGGCCAAAAGTATTCACGAATACAACTTTTTTTCTCTTTATAAGAAATAAAAACTAAAATGATGTTGGGGACGAGAGAAAAAATATTAAAAAAAAATTAAATAGCGTTTTATAACATTTTTGCACTTCACAATGAACAGTATAATGGTGTCTCTTAACAGAGCGCTCGGAGGAACCCGTTGCACAAGCAATTTTAGTTGTAAATGAGGAACAAGGCGAAAAGGGAAGAAATAATAAAAAATAGAAGCGAGGAAAACATCGCATGGAACAAAATTATAAAGAATATTCAAGTAAAGCACAACCAACGAGCATAAAGGTACAGAATATCAATCCTAGAGCAAAAGTGTCATAAGCACATACGTAATTCAATATTAATTCGACTCAAATAAGTTTTTTTTTCATGCGTTTTTCTTTAAAAAAGATAAATAGATGAGGTAAGTAAACTATTTTTTTTAAAGCTAAATATTTGAGGAAAATATAATAGAATTTATTAATACATCAATGTACAAATCGATTAATAAATTTACTTATTTGATTTGAATGATAAGATGCAGTCGATAGTTTGTATTATTTTAGATTTATATCGATCATTGTCGTTTTCAGTGACAAATAATTTGGTTCCATATATTTCTAATGTTTTTAGACACCAATAGAAAAAAAGTCATAAAATACATTCATATCGTTGGTTGCAGGATTTAAGGCTTTTACATAATATATAAATATAATACATATATATGTGTGCTAAATATATATTATTTAGTCATCTTATTCAGTGAACGGCATACATAATTGTACATTCAATTCCAAACAACCTTAAAATGCTTCTTTTTTTCTTAGATAAATTTATTTTATGTTATTTAATAAAAGTATTTTTATCTAGAAGAATGAGGTAGGTTATTTAATCATATATATACTATGAACATGAATTCACCAATTTAATGGGATTTTTAAGTCCTTATTTCTAGCAATAGTGTGTTGATATCTGGAGTAAGTTTGATTCACATATTCGCAGTACTACGTATAGATATTAGATGTTAGTTCCACGATGAAGTAGTGCAAATTTGATTTTATTATCTTCATTCTTGAGAAAGTCTGTACACAAATTTAGGTACTACCAAATGCACACAAACAATTTCTTGCAGAGTTTAACAAAGCCGAGAATTTTCCAACGCTAAGACACTTATAAAAATCCACAATGTTTCCCTATTTGTATATTAACAATACAAAAATACTCCTCACTCCACTTTTCATTCAAATAGTGACAACTGCTATCTACCTTTTTCATTTTAAATATACATGTTAATTTACAAACAGGTATTTAACAATTACACACAACGTTGATATTTTCTTCAAGACTACATAATCCACAAATTCTAACTGTGGATACACCACTACACTGTTATTCAACACTTGTAGTCTTAGGGCTTGTCATATTCCCTTTTGGAATATGAAGGAGTTAAATTCTACTTTCAGATGAAGCTACTTGGCTTAACACTTACCTAATGATGGGAACAAGTTGTCTAACGTTGTTTGGAATTTAATGTAGCCATTGAATTTACAGGAAAAAAAAAGAAAGTAGAGCTTACTTTAAGGAGTTTGAACTAGACTCGCTGGCTATAAATATTTGGTCGTGATAGTTGGTTTGAACCTTATGGAGAGTTTTAAGACGTGATATATAAGTAATATTTTAAATCCAACATACAAACCACTAAAATAAAGTTCATATTGTCTTTATCGTAGATGGGCCGGAACAAATTTATTCGCGGACTGCATCAAGTCCATGGGCCTTATGTTGGGCACCTCTGGTCTGAGACGTCACTCTCGCAATAGAATGGACCAACGATGACAGGGAGATTGAGGTTATAAACCCAGTTAGGTGAACTATGGTTTTGTTCCTAAATGGTTTCCCACACTCTCTTAACTAAATACAAGCACACTTTATTTAAATTAAACCTTCTTCATTATAGCACTTCAGTGTATTTAGTACACATGCTTGGTATTAAGCCACGGTACTAAAAGAAGCCACGGAAAGACACTGACTAATTTAAATCAATAAATATTATTCAAGAAATGACACATCCACACACGGGTATCAAATACGGGACTTTTGGTGCAGCGTTTCATTGTTCTGGCAACAGAGATAAACAAATACGAAGTGTGCTAGGGGTCAAATTTCACAAATGGTTTTATTTTTAGGCTAATAGATAAACATTGTATGTATAGAGTTTCAAGTCACTACAGAGGAGTAAGAAAAATATATTAAGATATTTTGATGGATATTTTTTCATTAAATCTTTTTTAATTTGGTAGCGTTTTATGCATTTTGTTTTTTTTAAATGTGTTCTTTTTGTGTTTTTTTCTTTACCTGCATGGCACCTTACAACCCTTTCTAACTATACGCATCTTTACAGTAATTATATAGTAATATTTAAAATATACTTTTAGAGGAACTATATATGAATTAGTTTGGTATGAGATTGGTTATATATTTATTTATATAAAAATCTTCGGTAAACCCATTCAAGATATGAATGCAGACTTCCTGTCTACAGTTATTCAGTGAATACGAGTTTGAGGCCTTAGTACTCGTAACCTTCCTTATTATATTTTGTGTAGATGTGAGGGTTAGCCTCGACGGAAAGTAGGACGAGAGTTTCAGAAAATAAAATAAAAGTTAAAAGAATATTCTGAGTATGACGTATTTTACTTATTTTCCTTTCCGATGAATTAACATGTTTGCTCAAAAATAGAAAACACATTCACTCTCGCTTTTGCTTCGCGTTTTATTCATTCTAATTATATGCAAAATTTGTTACAAAATAAACACTGGATGCCGATACAAAGTTCTATAATTTTATCGCTAACTTTATTGTTTGTTTCTCAGACTGCGGAGATCATTTCAAATGCAAGAGAAAATGTCTGTTGCCACAATGGCGTTAAATTGCCTCGTTTTGTTTCGTTGAAGAGAAAATTTAGTAAGCAAAGCGCTTTGTAAACTAAATGTTCTACACACTTAATTGTTTGGTGACATTTTTAGATAAATGGGCTATCCAAATAATCAGTAGCATAATACTCTTTCTTTATTTATTTGATTTAATATTTTAAATAAGGGATTAGTAACATATATGCTGATTTTGGTATGAAAAAGAATAACTACTAGAACCATTTTAATAAATTCATACATAATGTCAGGTTAATGAAGCTGATACTTTTGATAAATAATATACTTACCTATAAAAAATGCTTATAATATTGTAGAATGTTATCAATGCTGGCCGCAAAGATATGTTTGAATTTTCTAAACAGGTGTTTCAATTCTACGTCTATGGCCACAGCATATTCACACCCGTAAAAGCAAGTGGATAAGTGGATAAAGAAAAACATACGTTTCGTGATGTTTAGAATGCTGTTGACGGGGAGGTTATATTTACTCTTAATTATACCTTTCTAGTTTATCCAATTTTAGTGTAAACATTTGAATAGCCCGTACAGCTAGTAAGCAGTACGTGGAACACGTGAAATAAAACCTGACTTATTAGCACAGCATTAATTTAGATGGCAGATTAGCAGTGGTGTGGTGTGTTATGTTGCTAGGGTGAGCAGTGTTTGTTTAAACTGTAGTTCTTACCCACCCACTCCCCATTAGACCAATAATACATAGACTCTACAAAAGGTGACCTGGTGGTCTAGGGGTAAGGTGTCGGACTGCTGTGCTGATGGTACGGGGTTCAATCCTCGGTCCCGACACGGATTTATCTGATTACCAGACCCTTCCTTCACCTCTGACAAGAAGTGTATTAATCACAACTTGTGAATGTGGGGAATGCCAGGCCTCCACCGTGGTTCGGATTCCACGTTAAACTGTAGGTCCTCCATTTCATCTCACAATCAACCTTCCATTTCACATTAGCGTAAGTGCGTACAACCCGAACGGGTAGTAAGACCCGGTGATAATTATAATAATCTCTACAATAAGTATCTCCCATGAAAAATCTATTGCGTTGATACCTAACAAATTAATTATCTACTGAGTGTTGAGAACATAGCCTGGCAACCCTTTACAACACGTCAGTGATAGCTTCAGTTCTATATATCTTAGTAATAGTAGCATTAATAGCTTTTATTAAATTATTTACTATATTAATCATGTTTATATAATTTTGGTGTTGTATAATGGCATGTGAATGAATGTGTGCCTTAATGGTTTATTTTTCGCTTTTTCTTTTATTTAGTCCTACTTTAGACATTTATTTTATTTTAATATATTCATGTTTTTAATTTTTTCTGTACAGATATTATAAACTAGTTTTTATTATAGTATTAATTGATTTATGTTATTTATTATTAAATTGGCTAAGAGTTAGGACTTAACTTCCCTAAATAAAGACGATATTATATATGTACACAAACATATATATATATATATATATATATATATATAAATGTGCGTGTAGGTTGGCAAATGAAAACGACAAGCATTGAAAACTGGGTTCTAGGAATGGATGACCAGAAATTACATTTATACATCATACATTAAAAATCACATTTAAATTAGGTGAATTTGCTTTGAAAAACAGGGGTGATAAAATAAATATAAGCCAAAGTACTATAAATATAAATAAGTTAACTATAAATATTGAAGTGTTTGTAAAGTAACACATAGCATATTTAGACATTAATAAACTAGTATATATATATATATATATATATATATATATATATATATATATATATATATATATATATTTATTAACTTTTTTTTATTGCGTATCTTGGCTACATTACTCGTAGCCCAGATTGTGAAAAGATCATAAAGTACTAATAAACATTTGACCAGGGAACGCCCGAATGTACTAATTGTACACTCTTTCCATGAAGGGTCTTTCCTTGTCCTGATAAAATTAGATGATGGTGATAGTGAATATGAGGGTGTGGAACCAGTGGAAACACTTAAACCCAACATATAACTAATTAACCATACTTTGATGACCATTGAGGTAATTCCCCCTTCGGGAAAAATACCCAAGATACCAGCCAGGAGCTGAGCCCAGGACCCTATGCTTGTAGCCAGGTTCAATGACCACTACACTACGAGGCTTATTGATTTATATATTTTGATTCTTATATGCGCTTAACACCATATTTTGTTTCTTATCACCTTGCCTTAGTACCCGTTCTGGCTCTATTGTACAAACATAAACTAATTACGATAACGTGTGAGGGCTGGATAAGGTTGCATTTATAGGAAGTGTATCCATATTTGCGTAAAGGGATAGTGTAAAATCGTTTAGTAAAAATAACCTTTTTAAACACCACTGGGATTCTAACCCCGATCTCCCCGTCGTTGGGGGTCCAGTATATTGCAAGAGTGACGCATTTGAGCATTTGGCCACCAGAGCGGGTACAATAGTTATTTACGACCCAAATGAAAGAGTAGAGGAAATGTACCCGCATTTGTTTGTAGAAAGGCTAGGTCGTAATAATAATTGTGAGAATTCAAATCTGGCAAGCCATGACTATTACTCAAACCTAGAACTTCTTCATCTTCATTATAGTTTAGCGTTAGATTTTCTTACAAATAACACAAAGGTTTATTTTTTTGGAGGTATATTGTTTTCTAAGGTAAACATTTACATGATTAAACTAGTAAAAAACCAAATTAATTTAAAACATATATAGCCTAACTACCCGAACTTAGACTGCTGATTATGGAGAGATCCCAGTCGGGTGCACTGAGGAGGGTTTTTCCTAAATGGTTTCCCACTCTACCTCCACCCAAATTCGGGTGCATTTCCTCTAAATTAAACCTTCCTAATCCCTGATATATTAGTGTAATTAGTACATAGGTGTATAGCGCAAACGGGTAGTAAAACGCGTTGGTAAAGAAAACTATCGCCGTGAAATGAGAATATTAAAATGTACTGTAAATATGAAAGCGTTTTAGATCTAGCTAGAACTGTAATTAGATATCATTGCATAATTGTATAGAAACGCTACTGATTTAGATAAGATATTGAATCAGACGATCAGACAAGGCTTTACAATGGTTCCAAAAAACCCACTTGAGTTGCCGAATAGTCTAAGGCGTCACTTTCATGTTAAACTGGTCTGCTGAAGAAGGTGAGATCGAAGTTTGAATTCCGGTTATCTACTAGGGTGTATTTGCCTAAATGGTTTCCAACACTCCTTCCATGCAGATTTGGGAAGACTACCTCAAAAATTCTTCCTTCTTCATCCCTACCCCACTAAAGTTATTTTTCATACATACGTATAAACCGAATAGGTAGTAAAACGCGGGGATGAAAAATATATCCAAGGGTTTAAGGATTATTAGATTGTCACCCGCCTTGGTGGCGCAGTTAGTTAACGCGCTAGATTCACATTGAGCTAGACTGCCGAGGATGGAGCGATAGAAGATCGAATCTCAGTCGGGTGAACTGGAGTATGTTTTTCTTAAATGGTTTTACACTCTACTTCCATACAAATGCTGGTTCACTTAATATAAATTCAACCTTCCCCATTCCTAAACCATTAGCGTAATTAGTACTTAATCGTAGAGTCCAAACGGGTAGTAAGACGCGGTGCTAAATAAAAATATTAGATTGTTATGTTGACAACGTTCAAATGCTAGCATGGCAATAGGATGGGAAAACCACAATGGTAGTATAAATATTTTAAACCTCTCCTTGTGCAACCAACAGGGCTTCCAATAATTAATATCGTCAACCCAAAGGGCTAAATTCACGTTCAAAAACCATTAAATCAACTATTGAATATTATTTAATATTTTTTATTAACTTAAAACGCTTTAGCACTTACAAATAAACAAAATGTTCACTTTTATTGTTAAAGAAAGTTGGCTGAGTTTCCTCTTCTGTCTTTTTTTTTCCACAAATATGGGCACTTATTTACAGTTTACGCACTTAACTGAGGCAACTTATTCTTAAGCGGAAATTAAAAAAAAAGAGCTGTGTGATAAATACACCCTTGAAAGACATTTAAAGTTGAGAATGTACTATAGGGTATAGGGGAGGAAAGTTACACCCCTAAGGTGTAAAAAAAACTTATCTAAATAGAGACAGAAGGGGTGGTGCTATATACAACAAAGTTTAATCTAGAAGATAAAATAATAAGGACAAAAAACCATTTTCATGTATTGATACACGATTGAAAAGGTAATTTTTAAAATATATTTCAAACTAATATTATTTATTCACTTAAATACTTGATAAATTTACCTCGACAATTTTATTATATATATCCATATCTTACAACATGTTCAAGTTATATGCATATATTATAATTATTATAATGAGGTAGGGATGTAGAATGAAACATTTTAGAATTAATCTTTCCGCATTTGCAGTGGAAGGAGAGTGGGAAACCATTTTGTAAAGACCTCCCGCAGTAGACTAAACTGGGTTTAAAACTCCGATCTCTCCATCATCAACAGGCTAGTCTAACACGAAAGTGACACATTAAACCACTTAATCACAGAAACGCGTTTCTAGAAATTAAAATCACAAAAAAACTTTATGCCACATTTTCTTGTTTAATATATGGTCAAATGCACTGACATCGATGGGTCATGAACTATATTCCAGACTGATCTGATTAATTTTTTCAGTAACCATAGGTCGGAGTTAGATTCCCCACCTGATGAATTGAGGGTGTTTTTAAATTAGTGTTTTACTAATCTCTCTCCACGCTATTGAGTGTATATATACAATAAATAAAAAAAAATTCATTTCATTAACATAAAAAAATGCTCATATTCCAAACAGGTAGTAAGATGCAGTTCAAAAAATAAATTATACCACCATCAAATACATATACAGAACGTTTGTAAATTCATAGCCCAAACTGCACATATAGATTGTTTGAGCCCAAAAGTAATACAAAATCTCTATACACTTACATCTAGAAAATTATGCTAAAAACATTAAATTGTGTTCAAAGTTATGAGTACAGAGCCGGAAGAGCAAAGCTGTTCAAGCATGCGTATACAACAGGCTGCATAGGAGTTAGGATCACATCACTACACACCTCGACTTCTTGGAGCATGGCAGCAGAACATGCCATAATTAATTGTAAACAATACACCAGTACATATAGAAATGGGAACAGGTTATGAGGGTCATCATTGACGGTCCTACATCAAGAAATTGCTTGCCAATATTACATGTGCAGTTCCGCGTGCCTAACTCATATGCATTTTGTTGTACACGCATGCTTGAAAAGCTTTGTTCTCCGGGTGCTGTACACTGAAACTTTGAACAGAATTTAATTGTATCATCATAGTTTTCCGGATGTAAGTGTGCATTAATTTTATATTATTTCTTGTTCAAACAAACTATATGTGTAGTTTGGGATTTGAGTTTACGAACATGCAGTATATGTACACACTACACCATTCTAAAATTTTAATAAATATCTATATCTGGACAACATTAAGAAGTATCAACATAATTGATAACCTCGATGGACTTGGGGTAAAATTATTGTCACAAGAACCGATGTTTGTGGGTCAAACCTAGCTCGGGTCGATGGATTTTTGTTGAGCGATAAATATATGTAGCCTTCACAGGGGAAGTTAAGCCCTTGGTCCCAATCAATTGTGGTTTGTAAAAGATTCATGGAAGGTATGTGAAAATAACGTTCCTTGCAAAATTTGTAGGACTTTTATTTCTCGCTCATAGAAATTCTCGTGTGCTGATATACTCGGTCAGTTCAGAAAGTGCACGATAATAATATTAAATAAATCAATCAATATTACCATTTACAAAGTGTTTAAAATAATATGTAAGGGAATTCTATTATATTCTCAAGAACCCTTACTAAAAATAATTAGTTATCAAAACCATCTAACAAGAAATGCTTTGTAATTACAATTCATCATCTCTAAGCAGCTTTTAAGATCCTGAAGTCATTTGTTTTTAGAAAATCCACCGATAAATTTTTTTCTGATTCACGTTAGGATTTTAAATGTAATCTTTACGTAGCAAGCTATGGTGCAATTGATTTGGTTACATTTAAAAAGTACATATATTTAATTAGACATAAATGTTGAATAAATATTGGTCATTAAATTTATAAAATTAATTTATAAATTGTTATTATTTTTCACAACTTTTAATAAACCAAATGTTTCAAATACTTGCCTCAGAATATAATTTTATTTATTTCAAAAATAATTAACTCTCAGTTTTCAAATGATGAAGTACTCTATAAATTAATAATGTTATTCAAAAAATGTAACATATCACTTCTCCAGTTTATATTATATGTTAATTAGGCCAGTTAGAATATATTTCAATTTTTTCAAAAAAAATTATAACATAGATAATATTCTAATGATACCTTATGAGTTATTTTACAACATATATGGCTTAGTAAATATTGATTAACTAAAGTAAAGAATAATTACATAAACCGTTGAGCATGAAATATATAAACACTCATTTCAGTATAAGGGAAACATTGATATAAAAGCCGACACACGTGTTGACGCATTGGGTTGAAAGGAATGTGTCATAAATTCATAATAATAAATCACTTTTAAATAAATAGTAGTATAAATATGAAATTACTAAGTTCCTATTTATATATATGTAAAATAAAATACACCTTACATTAGTACTCTGCCATTTGAAACGAAAAATAATTTTATTCAAGTTTAGGTTTCAATACTATTATATAACCCACCTCGGTGGCGTAGTTGGTTAACGGGCTTGTCGTGTTGAGCTCGACTGCTGAGGACGGGGAGATCGAGATTCGAATCTAGGTCGGGTGAACTGGGTGTGGTTTTTCCTAAATGGTTTTCCATTCTCCCTCCACGCAAATGCGGGTTAACTTCCTCTAATTTAACCTTCCCAATTCCTAATCCATTAGCGTAATTAGTACTTAAAGCGTGTAACCCGAACCGGTAGTAAGACGCGGTGCTAAATATTATTATTATTATTAATAATAATTAAAATGTTAATTTTAAAGTAACTAGTCGTCTAATTGTTTCGATACCACATTGTATATAGGTTGGATCCCATGAATTTTGACCTAGAGGTCTTGGGTTAGAATCCCGACTGATATCAGGAAAATTTCTTGAAAGTGGAATAGTTCCCACGGCCACCAGGGTTTGGTTGATTAGGTTTATGCTGGGTTAAGATAATCATTGGATTTACCCTTCCATATTCACTATCATCATTCTTTTACCTCATCGGGACATGAAAGGAGCCTCCATGAAAAGGAGGTACGATTGGTACAGTCGGGCGTCACCTGGGCAACAGTGCATTAGTACCAGCTAAGATTTCATCAAACTTAGTTAAATATAGATGTATCCCTGACACGTTAATATTATTATTATTATATATTATTATTATTATTTATTATTATTATATTATTTACGTCAGGTAATTCATTTTTCCTTTTTGCAAGATATTATCAACACATTTGAAATACCACAGGTAAAAAAAGTATTATTAATTTTGGTCACAGTAAAATATATTTAAATTATTGGTGATCGTGTGGTCCAAGACGTCACTATTTCAATAAATTGGATTGCAAAAGAGGGGGATTTTGGGATTAGAATTGTAGTCAGGTGTACTGAGTGCGCTTTTTTCTACATGTTTTACAATTGTTCCTCGAAGCAAATGTTACTTTTTTTTTCTAAGCTCCACCTTACTCATATACAAGATGTTTCTAAACTCTCTGCCCAAACTTAAACCATAGCATATGTGGGCAGAAAAAAACACAAATCTTAGTAAAAAATTATCTGGAAAAGTATTTTTTTATTATTACTAAATGCAGATTGAAACGAGCAGCAATAACACTTGGAGTACGCAACTTTAAATAAGTACAGTACATGTACAGCAAGTTGCCTATCATTAGGCGGACAGATGGCTTCAGCCCCGAGCAATGCTGCCTTAGGGCACGTTACCACTATGTCGGACCAACAATTTAATCAGGCCAATGAAAATGTCGGAGGTGCTACTGACTGTACTAATTATATGGAACTGTTCACAAATATTCCGACCCGATAAAAGTGTTAAGGCCGACACTTTTACCGGACAGTTTGTCACTGCAGACACACGATAAAAGTATCATGTCAGAAGGTAGTCGCTTGTAGGATTGTATTGCGCAGTTCACACTTTTGACGACAAGCAGTACCGACCATCCTCAGTAGTAGAGAGGGGCAAACACAGGTAGAACTACTTGTTAACATGTTATCATGGAAGTTTAAATAAATCAAGAAATTATAATCCTACTTGTTTGAAATGTTCCCAGAGAAAATCTTTTAGAAAGGATTTGGTGCACCCAATATTTTCTTTCTTTCACTTACATCCATCTTTAGTTATAAAAGTACCACATTACAACCAGCTCTTCGTCGTAATCCATTGCAGCCACGGATTCAACTGTACTGTACTGAATTTGACAAAATGGGTGACCTCGTGGTCTAGGGGTAAAGTGCCGAATTCTGTGCTGTGGTCCGGGGCTCAATCGTCAGTCCCGGCACAGATTTATTTGATTACCAAACCCTTCCTTCCCCTCTGACAAGGTGTGTATTAATCACAACTTGTGAATGTGGGGAATTCCAGGCCTCCACCGTGGTTAGGATTCCACGTTAAACTGTAGGTCCTCCATTTCATCTTACAATCACACTACCATTATACATTAGCGTTAAGTGCGTATAAGCCGAACGGGTAGTAAGACGCGGTGCTAATAATAATTATAATTGAAAACAGTAAGGAACAGTGGGCTCCGACATATTGGTAACGGACCCTAAGGGTGAGCCAACGACCAATCCAACCGACGGATACTGTTGTGACTAGTTCGAGGAGGGAATTTTGAACACCTGCTGTTATGTTTCCACCTGAAGATATGCAACTTTTTGTAAACATACGTACTTAGAGCTGCGTTTTCCAAGCGTTGCTGCGTCTAACTTCAACTTTGATTTAGTAATATAAAATAACTTTATCCAGACAATTTTTCACTAGCTGCACAATGATTCAGTGGTTTAAGTTGGCCATAGCAGATAGCATGAACGATTAGTAAGATAATATTTTTAGTAAAAACTAACTACAATTTAAATAACCTGTATGACAAAAAAAGCTATTTTTTCTATTTTGAAACACTCACTGAAAAAAAATGGGAAACGTTTTTTTTCATTGAGATGCACATCCACTCTATCTTGAAACATAAGAAATTTCTGATAAAAGAATTTGATCGAGTTCACCCGTTGATTACCTCAACTTCTTGGGCTATGAACTTCAGAAGTATCACACAAAGCCACAGAAATACGTAGGGGGACTTAATCCACAAATCTGAAGGACGAGTATATGAGAAACAGTTAGAAACAGACAAAACACAACAGCTGCTGTTACAGCCACTTACAAACGTCTGTTGGTCAAAAAGGGCAGTTGAAATGGGAGCAAGAAGAAGAAAACTTCATTATCTAGTTTTTTACTGACCAGTTAAAACAGCGGTGCCACTGTGTATATAGTGGGTGATACTATCCAGAAGAAAGAAAGTAACTTTTTAGTGGTGAAAAGAGGATGATAGGATATAATATCGAGTATCTAGGTGAAAAGTTAAATATAGTTTCCAAGAAAATTATAAATAATCCAAAATATTTTAATACAGCTAGTTTAAATATATACATATATATCTTTATTTATATAAAATCACGTCTTATTAGCCATTAGAATGTGTTAGGGATAAATAAAGTTGAATATGGAGGAAGAGTACCCATATTTGGTGTCAAGGGGGAGTGGAAATCTACCAGAAGATCGAATTTTCAAATCATGGCCTAGTTCATCATAAATGATTCATCACTTTAGTTTCCCATTAATTTACCCCATTTTCCCCATTCTTAAACCTTAAATTGGGACATTAATAACGATGGTAATAAATGTAATAGTTTAAAATAATCTTCCTTTAATTTTAGGGTTTGCTGTTAGAATAATATTTTGGTCACATGACTTAGGCCTATTTAATTTATTTAATTGCTCACTAACAAGTCACCTAAAAAGTTTTAACGTTTTCTAATTTATTTAAAACCAGACATTTAAAGGGATAAAGATAATTAACAGTTCTATATCATCATTAATGAAAATGTCTATATTCAAGAAATAACATTTATGTTTAATGTAGTAAAATAATTCACGCACTTTTTCTTCGTGTTAATCTCATTTAAAACTATCGTCAAATAATTTTCTGTAAACTAAGTTCGAGATAATTATGGTCTTATAAATGTTGTTACATGAGCAAGATTTATATTTTACAAATTATAAGGATAAAGATGTTTACTAAATTGAATTACTATATAATGTTCGTATAATTATATAGGCCTACTTAAATTATTTTTTATTTGGTTTGCTATAAAATTAAATTGTATATGGTTATCTTGAAAGGAAAAAAAAATTGGAGCTCTTGAGTTTATATCATCTCGACTATTAAAGATTTTATCGCGAGACCTTTAAAGACATTTTACTCCATTACATTAGATTCTTAGATGAAAGACCGTCTTAAGGAAATGGCTCTAATTTGTTTTAAAACTACGTAATTAAGTGCCTACTAAGCCTTTAATGGAAGCTAATACGTATAAAGCGCTATGATTAGAAGATGAAAGTAGTTTTTGAAATAAGTTTTAATTGAAAAAAGTATTCAAAACTTAACTTATTAAGTTGCAATATATTTATAATAAGTAGTTGCTGTCCATAATAAAACTTCGCATCAAAGTAGAGGATTTAAGATTATCTAAAAGTACATTTATTTTTATACCAAAATAAGTTTATTGGGCTATAAAAAAATATCAAGTTGCAATTATTGTTCACATTTCATGAGTCGTTTAGGTTATATGAAGTGAGTTTCTCTTCTAATTTCATAGGTGCAGTTGAGGTACGAATGATGGGAAATCGTGGCCGTTGGGTCGGATTTAAATTTTTTTGTTTATATTTTTAGCAACGTATCTTACTACCCGTTTGGCTTATACGCCTATGTACTAATTTATCTAATTTGTTAGTAATTTGGTTGAATTTAAAATAAGTGTACCCGAATTTGCGTGTAAAAAACCCTCAGTACACTAAACCCAGATCAAACTCCAATCTCCCTGTAGTCTTGTCTATTTTGAAAGTGACGCCTTAGACCATGTGCCCAGCAACGAATGTAGTTGAAAAATTATAAACACATATTTCAGCACGAATTGTAATCCAGCCAGTTGATCAATTCAACCAAAAGGATGGGCAACTTCTAGTAGAAGATGATTTACTATACATTTATTCTGTTAAGGTAGTAAGCTTACTTTACATTGTTACACTATGGCATAGCATATAATAAAGGGGCATAGTGTAATTTGTCAAGGTAATTGTAAACAGAATGTACCACAACTCTACTTGTATGTGATGAAGAAGTTCCAATCCCTAGTTGGTCACTTTTGTTGGCTGTAACTTTGATATCTTTATGTTTTGTTTTTAAGGTGAATTTAACATTAAATCTTTGCAATCCTATACTCGGCGAACTCATGACTCAACCTCCAGGCACTTTTTGCATAGCTGTTATTGGCGTTCGCATCCTCGGGGGGGTTGTCTAAGGTGGAGGTTGAACTTGAAAGGGGTAAGGGAGACTCCGCAGGGGAGGTTGGATAGCTGGAAAACCCGCGGGTTGCCATTAGTGTGAGTTGGAAGAAAATAGAAACGACGTTGAGTGGAACTTAAAAGAAAGAGGAAGGAAAAACGAATTCACGACCGCAGCTAAGCGATATGACATCTGTTTAGGAACTTTGAGATAAATATTGTGGAGATCTTCCTGTAAGTAGATAATTCAATTTAAACAAGATGAAGTAATCTTTTGTATCACGTCTAGTGACTTACTAACACGAGAGATCTTTGGCACTTTCCAGTATAATTTTTTTTTTTTTAAGATTTAAGTAATACCACCTTCCTATTTTTATAAGTCGTAAATCCAAATTATGATGACCTGCTTCTGTGGCAGAATGGTCTAGGGAATCACTCAATAATAGACCATACTGCTGGTGACAGGATGATTGGGGTTCAAATCCCGGTCAGTTGCACTTAAGATGGTTTTTCCTTAATTGTTTAACTTTCCCCTCAATGCAATTGCAAGTACACTTCACATAAATTTAACCTTCCTCATCCCTGAATTACTAGCTTAATTACTACACATAAGTATAGCTTGAATATATTGTAAGACTTGGTGCTAAAAATATATTAAGAAATGGTATCATTAATAGGTCAAGTAACAATAAAATTCATTTGAACTTCTTTTCTTATCGATACATTCTGTCTGTTTAGGAAATCAAGTATTTATATTCATTAATGAACATGATGTGGTACATGTATATACCTCTAAGGAATATAAAAAATTGCAGACCAAATGGGGATTCTAAATAGGAACCCGATGTTCCTAGGCAGGGCTTATCTAATAACCAGGGCAAAGATTATTATGACAGGTCATAAAAAAATTCCCTGTATATTACAGATGATCCTCATTAGTACACACATTCTGTTCAAGACACCATGTTTTGAAAATCTTTTTTATACGTCATTCTTTTGTCACCTTTTGCGATTTAGGAATTTTAGTTAATATTTTCTTGGTTTGATTCATTTTGTGTGATTTAAAAACATTTTTTATTACATTTTAGCTATCTTTGAAGGGGTATTAGGCATTAATGTTGAATAAGAATACTTTTAAATACTATTAATGTTTTATAAATGCATAAATGTTCCTACATGATTTTTTTAATCACACATTTGTCTAAATGATAAGCTAAGAAGGCAATGAACTCTGTATCATATTTCCTTGAATGTTTATAAACTATTCATACCTGGTCAGACACTAAAACAAAGCTAGAGAAGATTGCGTTAAAAAGGGGTAGTTATTATTTATTTGTCAGATATTTGTAAATCAATGTTATATTAATTAATTATCAGTTTGCGAGAGTTTTGTTATTACAGGTTTTATAATATATTACATTTTTTAATTGTCAATATGTAAAGTACTTGTTTGATTTAGTCACGTGGATTCATTACGATTCTATGTCTAAAGTTTTATATAGTTTTTTTTTTAGGATTTGAAGCCATTTTTTAGAATCTTTTGTTCATTTATAAGGTATTTTTTAGTTAATCGAAGTCCAAGCCATACTTATAGCCCAATTGTAGCTCACTGGCGCAAAGCCAATGTGGCCGGTTTGAAGTTAATTGTTTTGTTACGACCATGGTAAGAATATCAGTACAGATCCTATATATGTTTTGAGATGAAAGAGAACTAAAACTGAAGATTCGCGTTCTGCGAAAGCGCTTAAGGTCATTGACGGATTATGGTGAATAGAATCATTTAGCAATTATAAACATTTTTTATTTTAAATATAAAATATTTCCCATAACTAGTAATATTATTTTTCACAGGCATTTATTGTTGTTCCCTGTGGTATGGGATTAAAGTGCTCGCCTTTGAATCCGATGTTCATGAGTTAAAGCCGATTTGGGGTTGACGTATTTTTCATGAGTGATAAAGACATCGGCTCCATGTAGGTTATGGCATTTAAAATAACCCTGTAACGTAAGGGAAAGAACCCTTTTCCTGCAAAATTATTAAGCCCTTTCGCGCACGTTTGTAGAAATTCAGTATGGAAGGCGACAGAAATCCACGACATTTTCTCATCTTTTTAGCACATGGGATTTTTACCAATTTGTGCAGGCATCTGTAAAGTAGTCAGGGTGTTTTGGGTATTAGCTCTCGACTATTATATAATATATATATATACGTATATATATATATATATATATATATATAATATATATATATAATATAATATAATATATATTATCTATAATATATATATATATTATTTATAATATATATAATTATATATAATATTCTATATATATATATATATATAAATTCTATATAATAATATATTATATATAATATCTATATAATATATATAAATATTCTTGTTTTTTTAGTTAAAATCATTCTTAAAAACTTAGATTAAATTGTTTAGGCAAGAAGCTTGCATTTGTCATTATTTATAATCTCTAGTGACATTTGACAAGTTTATACTTAATTTTTTATCAATACCGCTCCCCTAAGGTTATTAGTTAATCATATTTTATCATTGTCAGAATAAAATCTGCTGATTCTAATAGTGTTTTGTTTCAAAAAAGTAAGCCTATTGTTTTCAGCACCTTACCAATGGTCTATTATAGGCCTAGAGCTTGGTTAATATTTGTAATTACAAAATTGTTTAGATACAATGTTTAATTATAATAAAGTGTGGGGTTATATGCTAATTTTAAGTAAATTGAACCATGATCAAAGCTGTAGCCATATATAACTTTGTAAAAATTTATTACTATTACTTTTCATCTTTAAGCATCGAGCATACTTTTTTTTTGTTTCAATTTTAATCCCATCATGGAAGGGAAGTTTTAAAATGCATTAAATAAGGAAAAATGAGAGGGAGTTTGTGAGTACCGGCCACCGTCTTGGAATTACTCCTGGAGAAGGGAGTGGGGTGATGAAGCATGGTGACGCTAATTCAACAGGGACTCTTGTTGGTAAGTAACAAAGCAGAACAGAGGTGTGTCGGTTTTGCTCTGCAATTGTTGGTGTTTGATACCGTGGATCCACCGTGGTGGATTATCTTTAAAAAAAAATACTTTACCAACACCGTAAGTAAATTATTTGTGTTACCTACTCCAGCCATGTGGCTCGAGAATGTAATTCAAGAATCAGTTACCTACCAAGAGGAAGATTGTAACTGCCATGAACGTAGCGTGCACTCTAAAGCCCCAAAGTCGCTCTCTTTACGGTTTATTTGTTGGATTCACGAGAAACGACTGGTCTCACAGTACTAACCAGCCGAAGGGCTGAATGCATTCCTAGCATCCGATGGATAGTCTAGCGGTGACGTGGCGATACCTCCCCACCCCTTTCTATAACCGCGTAGTTGTTTGGCACAGAGCTTGAGTGTGGTTGCTAAACCAGCCGCTAGAGTTGCGCCGCGCGATATGGGAGGTGACTTCATGCACCTGGATCCTCTTGATGTGGCTTTCTTGCAAGGTACAAGGTGTGGCCAGATCAAGGAAGAAGAATAGGTGCAATGTATATCAATAACTTTGTTCGGACAATAAACCATGATTTAAAGTGCAAAGTCTGTGTTTCAATCAGTGGGTTGCAAGGCTGAATTTTGCTTAACAACAAATACAATATCAAAGAGTAAGCTTAGAGAGTAAGTCTCTTCCAGTTTCAAAAGATTCCACAGCAAACCAACCCTTAGGTTGCGTACTTAAGAAGAAGAGGTATTGATAATATTTATCAAAATTTAAAACTGCAGATCACAGGAATTGTGTAGATCTATGATTTTTTTTGATAGTTTCGTCAAAAGGTCTTTTTATATCAAAATAAAACTGTATATCAATCCCAACTCACAACATCCATCAAGGTACAAACTCAATGGTCAAATAGTATAATCTCCATTATTTAAAAGTATATATATATATATATATATATAAAGCTAATTTTATACATTTTAATTCCATCTTTCTCTCCGTATATTTACAATAAAAGATACAAGATGAAGACGATCGTTTTTTATGAAAATATACTAGAATTTTCCTTGAAAATTAGTGAGATATCATTTAGAGAGAAAAAAGACCTCCTACATCAGACCGTGATTTAAACCCTGATGTCCAGTCACCATAAAATCAAACAGACGAGACTGATGGTTTTTTCAGCGTGCCCACCGATGCGGATAACATATAAAGTGGAGGTAAAAAAGACCTACAAAATAAATAGGAGATAAATTTTTTGGGAATAGTCCTGGCCAGAAAGTAACACACGCCAGTAATCTATCCATGACGACTTCCTTTATCCGGTTGCCCTTCATCGATTTAACACTCGGTTTTATTTTTTATCTTGTTGTTTACATGAGTTCCATGATGCCGGCAACGAGATTAAACAAGAAAAAGAGAATAAAAGTTGGAGTAGAAATCATGGCACTACAATGCTAACAACTTAAACCTGACCATTTTAAAGCAAACTTACCAAAAGGACAGAATAAAACTACATATATACTGACAAGATATATTGATACATATAGCTGCTATTTGAAACAGCTTGTCATAATTTTAAATTCATATTTTTCATATACAGTATTTTTATTTAAATTTAATCACTCATCTTTTATACTGATTAAATTACATTCATATTTGATAATACACAATAATTAACTAATAATTTTGCTCTATTATTAACATACTAATTTATTGATAACCTGCAACACTTACCCAGTGGCTTCAATCATTTTATATCTTACGTCCAAATAAATAAAAAAAGATGGCCGTGGATGCTCTTTATGAGGTTTCACCAATCAGGAATGCCATCCCGGAATGTTCTAACTATGACTTCTCTAAATGGAGCATTCCCAAAAGATTCTTGTGCTACCTGTATGCTTACAATTATTGTAAAAGGAATGTCCATTGTCTACCACAACAAATATAATTGTTAATATTATTTACTAAATTAATGGAATTAGGCAAACCCAACCTTACTCTTGTAATAATGACACAGCATCACAACTTACTAGACATATTTACAAATGGTTGTTAAATATTGTTCTTGATACATATTTATATGTATGGTCTGGAGCAAGTTGTTATTTTTAAGTATCTAGTCCTGATCTTACATATGTCTCTGACAAATATGAAAGTGGCAGTGGTATGAACAATACTAATAATAACAATATAAAATATACAACCAGTCTCTGTGATGAATGGAGTGAAGGTGTTGCTTGTAGGGTCAGTTGATTGATGCATTTTGGTGGGCTCTTCAGATTATGTTTAATAGTATCTTCTAGCTCAGTAGGGAGAGCATCAGGAAACTACCTCACTCCTCATTTCCCTAGTACGTCTATTCATTGCTGCCAATTACTTACAGCTGATGGTGGAATTGTTGAGGATCTAACTAACCCTCGGGTACATATATGTACATTAAAATTATCCTACCCATATTTACGCAGAAATGAAGCTTTCTGACAAGTAAGAGTTACTCCGCCATTTATATAATTGAAATGTCTTAACATCGTTGTAATACTAGAAGGAGCTGAAGAAGGAAAGGGTAAGTGGCTTGAAATGTCCTTCAAAGGAAGGCGAGAAAAGAGTTACGTTCTAGAAGCATTTATGGGGTTTAGTTCATAGTCATTTCACTATTTTTTTCACAGGTGGTGATTAAAAACACTTTTATGACATACATATTATGTCAGATTTATACCAGTGGACACGCGGGTTTGATGATAGGGTCATATATTATTGTTTACAAGGTGTTTAGGAGATCTGCCATTTGTGATGAGAGTCTTTTTCGTAAATGGTTTACCACTTTCCCTCCACCAAAATTCGAGATTTTTTTTAGTACTGCCTTCCCCGTCATTATATTATTAATTTTATTAAATGCGTTAGGGCCTAATGAATATTAAGACGCCAAGACAAACAAAAGTTCACGTGTTCTAATCGTCATTTAATCAAAGTGAAAAATAGGGGGAAATAAAATCACCTATATCAAATGTGATGCCCATGAAGTTGAATCAAACGGCTACCTACTGAAAGCACACAAGCTAAATTTAAATACCTGCTTTCAGTATGTAGCCGTATATTGGGGTATATCAGAAATACACAAAATAAATATATAAAAAGGGCACAATTTTTGTGGTATCTGAGCCCTATACAAAAACACAGCCTGTTGATATCGGACAAACCTAACCTAGATTCAAATAATAAAAATATATTACCGTTAATTGACGATAAAATTTTGGAGAAGCACATTAAATATGATATCTCATTCCCACCATCATTGTGGGAACAATATATTTGATATGCTGCCACGTTATGAAATTGTATTTTCCCTGTGCATTTTTGATCCATATCTTCATGCCTTTTTGATATTAGATTTCTCTCTCTTGTACCCTCTGGATTTTCTCAGGAATCAAACCAATGACCCTTAACTTGGTCACTTTAGTGTAAAACAAGTTTATTATAAATTTTATTGTTTATTTTGAATCCTCGAGCATTCATATCCTTTCAATTGTCTTGGAACTCTTATCTTTTTGTTAATGAACTATTTGGTACAGCACTTGTTATAATATACAAATAATATTTATGTAACTGACGAATAATTAAAGTACTTTTTATAATTTTTAAACATTTAATTGAGGTATTTAACTGGTGCTTTCCAAGCCTACTGTTTATATCATAATAAAATTCATAAATTAACTGATATATAGAAAAGACACAGAATCCAGCCTTTTATATTTTTTACGTTTATTCATGACCCTGAAAGGGGAAACCCACAGTTTACCAATTACAGTTTTTTTGTCCATGCCAGGAATCAAAATTGGAGCCCTTAACTCATTAGAAAGACACTTTACTGACTGGGTATTGGATTTTTTTTAAATTATCATATCAATGTTTTTTGTTTAAGAAATGCCAACGATATCCTGAATGTATGGTCTGTTTTTTTATTGGTTTGGCTGTCAAAAAAAAAACTTTTTCTTTCTCTACCTGGAGGCGGCAGAATGGGCTCACACAAAATTAAATCATGCACGTCACGTACTAGAAGAATCCACCACGTGGGCTATGCCAACTGGTTCGTTAGCCAATAAAATTGCCATCCGCCGTGCCGCATTTTAAAAGTGAACCCTACACATAGGAAAGCCTGTTATATATAAGAGACTTGGTTTATATTCTTAATGATGATGCTACGCATTCTCATCCCTCCCCCCCTTCCCCATTTTTTTCCAGGTACGAAATTATACACCAGGATCGAAATCGTTAGTGGCATTTTAAAACGGTAAATTGAAGATTTTCTTTTAGAATTTTCGTTGGTGAGGATAATACAATATTTTTCAGAGGTAAAATCACGAAAGAAAAGATATTTCCAGTCATTAAATTCAACGTTATTTTTAACATTTCTGGCTAATTTGGTTTAAGTAATCAGAAAATTCTCTACCTAGTATAAAGTAACAGGATGATAAGGTTTAATAATAATATATAGTAGGCATTATCTTCAGTTTTATCATTTGGAAGAGATTTATAATTGTATATAATAATAGCAAGTGTAAACTATACGATCTTTTTAAATAAATAATAAAATAACATTAATTTTTTAGTAAAATCTATATTATAAATACATTTATAATATAAACTTGGTTTTATCTAGTGAGTTTAATACACATTTATTTAACATATTATTTAAAGGGTAGAGATATATTATTTTCCCTACACATTAATTAAGTTCAACACTAAAAGCCCAAGGGTTTATTATTTTCATACTTTCATATAAATTATACTAATGTCTCAATTTACTTTCGATAGATGTTTCTAACGTTTATTTAGAAAAAACAAAAATTATAAAAAAGTTAATATTTCATAGTGTAAAGTATTTACCCTCATGACTTAGTAGCTTAACTCCAATTGTTTTGGTCTTGTATTTACATGTTTATATGTTGTAAAAGTGTTTATCTTACTAAACTAAATTTCTAAGTATAAATAATTCTAATGAACACATTTCAAACATTTTTAACGATGCGTATACAGTATAACATTTTATTTATAATTCAGTTATAGCTATTAATTAACACGTGTTATCGTCAACTAAAATTAGGCTCATTTTTTTATACTTAGTTGGATATTTGAAAAAAAATCTTCTTGTATTATATATAATTTGAAATTAAAATTTTAACCAACCAATATGGGCGCATATTTTAATTGAGTTAGAGAGTTTCAAAAATTTGTCTAATGCTATATTAATATTTTTCAGCATTTATGCAAGTAGTTATACCCATATTAAATTTAATTTGTATGATTATAGCTCATTTTCAACTACTTTAAATGTTTTCTATTCAAAATAATTAATATAACAAAAGGTGTCAATATTTAAATTGATAATATCATTAAAAATCTAAAATATATGTTTAAAATAATGTGTCTATGATTCAAAATTTTTAAGAAATATTGATTCAATATAAACTACAGTTAAATTTTCATAAAACACTAACATTTATCTTTGATGTTAAAATTTATAATATTTTACCATATTATTAGTATTTTTATAGTTAATAATAATATATATCAAAAATGGAATATGTATATCCAATAACTTTATGTAAAAACATAATAAAGTAGAACTAGTCTATATTTATATGTGGTATAAAGAAAGCCTTTCTTATGAAAATTGTACCGTACAATGATGGAGAAACAACGTCAATTAAAGATATGTCAATTTTATACATTATATATATCTAAGTCATTAAAATAACTATTTTGTATCTTTACACCAGTACCAAGAGGTACTTCTATATCTAAGAAGAATTTTAATACAAAACCTACAAAAGATAAAACGGTTGATTCTACTCTGAATGAAGTTGAACCATCAGCTTGGATAGGATTTAAAGATGTATATAGCAATATTTTTTCAGGAACAATAAAACAGACAACTACCAGGAAATCGTAGGATAACTTCTTCAGTCCATATGAAATAATTGGAAGGAACATGGAACTTGAGATTCACTTTTTATATTAACATTTGAATTTTTCCCCATAAAATCTTCGTGGAAGTTAGTGACGAACATGAAAACCGTTTTAACCAAGACATTAATGTTGTGAAAAAACTGTTCCAAGAAAATACGATTATTAATATTCTGACAGATTACTCCTGGGAATATGCCGAAGATTATTTAAAAATGGAAGTCATCGGCTCTTTTTTAAATAAATAATGTTAAAAATGTTATAATATAAGGAACGTACTTTGGTAGAACAGAAATTAAATTGATTGGTACAATTCTTTAGTCAATTAAACTATATAAATTATGAATATAATAAGGAATTAATTTATTAGAAGAAAAATTGTTAAATCAAAAATAAATCAATTAACACAGATATAATAACATTCCTAAAAAATCACCTCAGAGATTGTTAAAGGGCTAACATTGATTTCATAAATAGGTAAAATTGTAGATCTGTGCAAGATAATATTGAGCAGTAGCAGAATATTGTAAAGAATTAATTAAAAAAGTATAAAAAGTGTAGATTGTCAAATGACTAGATTGGATCCATTAATACAATGACAAAGATCAACAATAATCTATCACTTGAATGATCAATTATACCATAACAGCCTAAGGAAAAGTTGATAAGGAATATTTACAAAATTACAATATAATTAATAAAAAGGTGATTGATAGAAAGTTAAATTATTGACTAAATACTTAATTTGTAAAACTTCTACATGTAAAAATTGCTGATAGTATAAATACCCTTGAAACATATTAAAATTAAAATTGAAATAAAACCAATAACATAGTTCCACAAAATTAAAAGTGTTTAGATTAATATTAAGAACTTGTTATTTGAGCAAAAGGGTGTAAAAAATGCATATGTTAACAATCTAAAAGATTAACTAAAGTATTGTTGTAGTAACATGTGTCATCCAGGTTATTCTTAATAGCTATGATATGTTGAATACATATATGTTGTTTATATACAAGTTATTTGTTTCTTTCTATAAAAGAAGTGGAATAAATGATAAATGTTAATTTGAAAAATGTTAATTGAAGAGATTGAATTAAAGTGACGTTCCTTATTTGATGTTTTTATTCTTCTCCTTATAAAATTTGTTGCAACTCTTGGCTGGGTGATGACATGTTTTGGCGAACTACGCCATCCTCAGGTCTTCATATTGGGGTTGAGATGTTATCCCCGATGTTAAGCCAGTGCACTGTAATTTTTTAGTAATGTTATTATGCCTGTGTTAATTGTTTTAATTTCTTGATTTAACCATTTCTCTTTGAATAAATTAATTCCTTATTACAATCATAATTTATATTGTTTAATTGACTAAAGAAGTGCACCAATAAATTTAATTTATTTCTTCTGGATACAATTAAAATGAATATAGCTAAAATTTTCATAATTTTTATAAAGAAATATTTGTTTCATATGTGAATAACACATAACATTTATTGAATTATGTATTTCTTTCCAACCGAGGGTAATATAAACATGCCGAAGACATATCTGTAAACAGCATAAAAACCATTTCAATATGAACTTTCACACACAAGGAAACAATTTTTTAATATTTTATTTAAGCGTTATTTCCATGAAAATAAACTATGCTATTTTCAATGACTCAAGATTTGTTTTATTAATATTACTTATTCCTCTATTATGTCTTTTATGGACAATACAAATTAAATTATACCCACTCTAATGGGTGCATTTAATTCATAGCAATTAAAATAAATTCTCCCTTTATTGGGTAATCAGCTTAGGAGTAATACAATAAGTAATCAATTAAACGATGTTTTCTATTTGCCATAAAATAATTAATTAGTAGAGTAAAGAGTGGGTTTAAATCTCTTGTTCGTTGATTGCTGAGGCTTTTAAAGGCCTCTAAATACCCCCGTACTTGAACCTAAACAATGCTATACTTATGCTAAGAGGATCAAAATATATACTCATTTGAACAACAGCTTACGGTAATAATATGTTTATCTTCTGTTTTGTTTTCAATCCAAATACTCAGGTAGTATTAAACCATTGTTATCATACAAGTTAAACATTATAGGGCATATTCCGTTTATATATATATATATATTTTCTTGTACATATAAAGTCAGAACGTTATAAGTAGATTTATATGACCTACAACACATTATCGTGATAATCTTTATGGCCACAATTATCTAGTATTCTTAAAATATTCACAGCAACACAGCTTTCCAAGACGTGGCAAAGAAGCTATACTTAGGTATTTGCTTTCTTGTTCCCTTAAATACCATAACTAAATTTTCACTAATATAATATAATGGCGAATAAAACACTTGCTAGTTCAACTCAACATGTTGGTTTTGATTAGTTTATGTCATAAATATAACCTGTTCATAAAAATTGTCTAATATATTTTTCTTAGTTTATTTTTACATCTCAACATTATGTGTATACTAATTTAAACAATTTATCTCCGAGTGAGTAAATTATTTAATATACTAGGATGAGTAATTTGTTTTGAAATTGTAATTATTATGAAGGGAAATAATTTATTTGTTACTCTCACTAAACAAAGAGTTTTGAATCCAAAAACTGAATTATAAATAATATCGTTTATAAACCACGTTGCTTGAGTTTAATAAAAATAAATACTTTATACAATTTCTATAAATTATTTAATATTAAGTGTCAGTAAATTTATTTGGTTTAAAAACCACAAGTTTCGTGTCTAAAAGGTTTAGACTAAAAGATAAATTCTTGTAAATGTATTTCCAATTTTGAAAATAGCAATCGCTTATTGGTTCAAATTCAGAGGAATGACACTTTGGGAATTCTAGACGTTAACCAGCAAAACCTAAAGAGCTTGAGCTTGTAAGAAAGGGTCTCTCTAGTTATTTAGATTGAGGTTTACTCTCTTGCCTGGACTTTATGTTCCGTCCCTTCCCACTACATTCTCTGTCTTTGTTCAATTGTGTATATTTATTAAATTGTAATGGCTCTGGACTTTTTTGGGATGTTTGTTTGAAACTAACATAAAAGTATTGAAAGAAGCGAACGAAAAAACTGATCTAGTTTAATTGTTATGATGAGTTATTAAATATTAGGACGAAACTGCTGATAGCTCAAACAACTTTTCCTCATTGTTCTAGGCAAATGGGCCTATTTGAAGTAAAAAATTGTTCTGTTTTAGAGCTATCAATGCTGAAAAAATTATCATCTATTCAAAGGGATCACTCTACCCGTAGGTACTGGGTTTGAATCTGTGGAGGTGTCAGTCGATCCATTGGTTAGGTATTCTTTACAAAAGCCAATTCCCTCACGAGTTTCTACGTAAAAGTCCTTATATCTTTCTGTAACATTTTTTAATGTCATATTTTTGAAGTAGCTCGTAGTGCTATTAATAAACCTAAAAATCAAAGACTACTAAATATTACTAACCTTTACATTAATTTTTCCACTGTCCATGTCCTTACCCGAAAACTACCCTGACAGATTATGCCCGTAGGAAAGTTAATTTGGAGCCCACTTCCCTATTGTTCTCATTTGGAAGCTATTTATAGTTGGGGTTAAAGCTACATTCAATAATTTATTATATTCATAGAGAATAACGTTTGTTCACGTTTTTTAAGGCATTTATCTTGCAATATTATAAAAAAATACCCCTAAGTTATAGACCCAAAATTTCCTCAATGCTAAGTATAACTTTTCCTTCTTTCCCGAATAATTAGTTCTTGCCTCTACTGACAGAAAAATATACATTCCATTTTATTTATAGAATTGTTATTTCTGTATAATAATATTTTTTAATTACTAGTTTTATCAAAAGAATATTTAAATTTGATTTTTAATCATGTGTATTTATGTTAAAAACTAAATGACGATTTATCTTCTCGAAATATATTTTAAACAACGTGTTTAACAATGTTCATCCTAGAGCTTATATTACGCAATATTTTATTAAAACTTTGTATTTGTAGTTTTAGCACACTGTAGTGACACTGAGTTAGCAAGTAGGCCTACAAATATGAACCTTATCATCTAAAGGAGTATGATGAAGAGGATTTTCCAAAAGTCCCACCAAAATTAAACAGGAGAACGAATAGAGAGAGGGAATCATAATGTAGAATAAAACCATACAAACTTACTCTTGGTTGTCTGCAAGACCGGTGTTTCGAATCCAAGAGACAAAGTCCACATCAAACTTTATCGGTTGCTATTAAATCGGTTCGTTTCAAAGTAGAACAAAATTAAATTAGTTTTGTATTAAAAAATTTCGTAAAATATATTAAAATATTTATCTATATTTTCGTTTTGTTATTTTTATAGTATAATTGGATAAAATAATATTATATTATTATAAACCTAGCCAACCAGTCAAGAAGTTCAAAATGATATATGACTAACTGTATTTATAAATAAATCTAAGAATATAGTATTAAATACGTTCATATTTATCTACATCACAATATTCCGCTGGCAATATAAATAGGTAGTCTTAGTCAGAAAAATCCTCTAGGGTTTGGCGTCACTCTAAATACCAAATTTGTGTGTACGTAATATGACATTTGATATCAATAAGCTTATTTTCAAGTTAATTTGCTTGGAACAAAAGCTATTAGCAAATTAAAAAAATATAGTGAAAATTCTTTGTGGAAAAACTTTTATTCAAACTGTGAGATAATGAATGGTATATGGATCTAAAGTCTTGTACAACGTATTCATAACCGAAGGCTGCAACAAAATATATACGTGCACATACATTGTAGATAAAATAGTATCAACCAAGTCTTTTTTTTTTTTAGTAGAAACAATTTTAGAACCGACGTAACGACCTTATTAATAAATTCGAAATCTTTTTCAAGAGCCTCTCCTATTGTCTGAACCGCATTGTTACTACGGCCATTTGGAAACCTATAATCCATCGTTTGTTGCAGAGGATATAAAGGGGAATGTTGAGGTTGTTAGAGTAGTGATACAATTGGATACTCTACGGGACAAGTTGAATAATGGTCAAATGGAATCCCTACTTAACCTGCTATTAGCAATAATCAGGCTCTTGTTCCACGTCGATAAGTATTCAGAGAAGCAAGTCGTTGTGAACCACTTGTGTGAATCATGGAAACGTGACGTGTGATGGGTTAATATATTCATATTTTTAGACTCATTCAAATAAAGCTAATGTAATTTAACATAGATTTTTTAATATACATAATATATTGATGTTATTTATTTATTGATCCCTTTACACTTATTTGCATACCATTACTAGAATTTTCACATGAATCATGTCATCACCAACATATTTACAGTATTTATTTTATTCAGTAAAGGTTTATCGATTTTAGAATGTTATAAAAAGTATCGATTCTAAATAAAGCAATTTTGTCAGTGTATCCATTCATCACCACACATAACAATATGTATATTTTATTTAAATTAGTAATAAGATATATTACATATATTCTAGTGTGTGCGTTTGGAACGTACATATATTAATGTATATTGTATTTTCGTTTTTTAATGTGAAATAACCCATATTAATGGGCACGCAGACTAGATGTTAGGTTCATATACCCTGGTTCGTTGATTAGGATTGTGACGTTATTTGCCACCCTACCTTGTATTTCCCTATGTTTTCTACCTTTTGAGAAAAATTTCCAATTTATTTTCGCGTGACTTTAAGGACTTCGAAGTTAGGCCACACGCTGGTTGCCGGCTTGACTAATAATACTATTTGCATCTAGTAAATTAAATAAAAAGACGGAAGGAACAACGTAACACATTGTTTTAAATAATCTAAATAAGGAATTTTGATTTAAAGAAGAACACTTACCTTTTATTAAACATATTCATTATCCTGTTAAGAAGTCTGTTGACTTATTTATAATGAACATCAGCCATGTTTGATTTCAACGCATGCGCAGTTCTATCAAACACCTGAGTAGCGGAGCTGTTCGTAAAAAGAAGGAAATAAAGCTCGATGTAAATAACTCTAAACAATCGCGTTTTTCAATTCTGACAGATGGAAATAAACATTTAATTCATAATAAAAAAACTTCACTTTCATTAGCATACAGTTCAATATTTATGTTAAGCCTGCATTTTATTTGATTTTATCCCTAGTCCATAGCCAACATTTGATCTTTTGGTTTTATATATATATATTATATATATATATATATATATATTTGTTTTCTCTTTGGACTGGGAAGTAAAGAATATAACCTTTTTAAATTTGGTTTTGGAAGATTATTTATAAGAGACGAGGTCTTCTTCTTCTGAGTGGTTTTAGCATGGAGCCAAATCTGCGAAGCTACTAATTAAAATTATTTTAAAGTGAATTAAAGGTGGTGAATTAAAGTACACGTGGTAAAATGGAAAGCTAAGTGGGTGTACAAGAACTATATTGTTTATTTTCGTTTCAATTTGCGTAAGAATTCGAATTACTAAAGTGTAACAAATCTCTGAAGTTGGTGTCAATATGGACGAATTCAGTGGTGTGGCCAAGCCAACTCTTCAACTATAAATTATTATTATAATATTTTTTTTTCCTCCTATAAAAATCAGAATTCATTTACTTTCAGAAAGACAGACTAATGTAGAGAATTAATTAACATTTCATTTTATGTCTAATTATGCAATTTTTTTATTATTATATATTTTTTGTTTTGTTTTGTCTCAACAATACTGTTCTATACTTTGTTAACTTAGATTTATATTTACCCGGAATTCCTTAGGTAGGCTTGGGATGTGGTAAAGTGGAAAACAACAATAAATCCACAAAAGTGCCAACAATTGTTATTTTATACGTTTTTTTTATTGTCTAAATTACATTTTGTTCCAACAAACCATTTTACCTGAATTGTTCATGTTTTAGCCTTAAGTTTACCCAGTGGTCTCGAGTATTGAGAGTCAGTGACACTGACTGAACTAACCGAGGTAACATTTTTCTTTTTCTTTTAATTATTATTTTTCTCCTAGATACTAGGGGTGGCACCCAACAAAAACACAATATTTATACATATTGATGTTAACTATTGTTGTTATGTTAACAAGATGCAGAATACAATAATATTAGACACGAAGAATAGAATAAATTTATACAAAATTTATAAAATATAACCAATATATATATTTTTTTATTTATTTTTCACAGGATGTTTCATCACGCTTCATGTAAATTTTGGTACATTTACTTTCAGTTATACCCTTCTCGGATGACCTTGGTGGTTTTAAAGTAAAATTATCTCCTCAGCACCCGGTTTTCGTGGGTTCAGACCCAGCTGGGGTCAACGGATTTATTTATTTTAGCTATAAAATTCGATAGCACAACATTTTTAGAAGGGGAAGTAAAGCCATTGGTCCAATGTCGATTGTGACATACGAAAGAACCATGGGGGGTATGTTAAAAAACCTTTTCCGGAAAAATTTATAGGCCCTTTTGCTCTCGCTTGTAGAAATTAAGTGTGGAGGTAGGGCTTACTGGACTCCTCTAATACATGGAATTTATACCAGATGGTGCTGGCAGCACTAACCAGACAAAGGGCTGAGTACATTCTCATCTCCGAATGAACATAAATTACATCACAACAACCCTAGAATTGTTCAGGGGTGGATATAGGAGGGCTAGAGAGCGCTTTCCCCTCTTGATAATTCTTTTGTTAGTATTAACAATAGTAATAAAACAATTGAACCAATTATATAGATGTTATGGTTACTACTAGTTGAACTGTTACGTAACATAGCACTAACCAGTTGTTTCGAGTGTCAATCACTGTCAACAATTGATTTACATTTTCGACACATAATTTTACTGACGAAAACTAATTAAAAACTTAAATAAATGATTATCTATTATGAGTTTTTTTTCCAAACTTCCTACTTCAATTCTAAACAACTTTCAAATTTTCTACTCAAATTTTAAATAACTTTCAAATTTACTCTCAAATTATTATTATTAATATGAGCACCACGTCTTACTACCCATTCGGGTTATACGCACTTACCTAATACGTAATGGTAGGGTGATTGTGAGATGAAATGGAGGACTTACAGTTTAACGTGGAATCCGAACCACGGTGGAGGCCTGGCAATCCTCATATTCACAAGTTGTGATTAATACACTCTCAAATTTTGAAGGATTATTTTGTCATAATTTTACTAAGGAGGACATTTTAAGGCCCTGTCCAATGATAACACTCATTACGAGACTTCTCCCACGTCCTACTCCTCAAAGAAATTCTGGTTGTGCCTCCTCCCCCTCCCCCCCTTCTCCCATCACGACAATCATAGATCCACCTCGGGTGTTGTTGACTTAAGAAGTTACCCTATTTGTTCTTGGCACAATAGCGTACCTAGTGCAATTCCTGTAAATTCTAGATGGGTAATAGAATCGGAGAAAATAAAAAAAAACCTTTAAAATAAATACTAATGCCAAAAACACTCCCAAAGGATTTATTCAATATTATCGACTAGAAAAATGGCCTGTGCAAATGGGGAAAATATTCTGGTTTATCAAATCGTAGCAATATAATCTAACCTAATTATAATAAAGGATTATCTTATCTATAAAATAATAAAAATAAAATACTTTACCAAGCGATATTAACATTTCTTAAGGTTTTGCCAAAAATATAAAACACTCCATCCATCCTCCCAACCTTTATTTGCAACTAGCTTTTACCCGTAGCGGCTTCGCCCGCAATAATTGATAAAATCTTTTAATTTTTAACTAAACTGTTTTGTTCATAAGTCAAACTTTATTTTTTTCAAATATCTATGAGTTTTTCTCAGTTCTAGCTTTAAATAATTTTGCCGTATTTTAATTATCACTTTTAAATATTTCGTAATAAAAGAAATATATATTATTTAAGTTATCAATTATAAATTTTTTATTTTTTATTTTTAACTTCATAATTAGTAGAATAAATAAATAAATGAAATAATATTTTTTCCGAAATATATAGCTAAAAAAATCACATTTATTATTTATTAATATTAAACTACGTCACACTAATTACTATTTACTTTAATTAAAAATATTAAATCACAAATTCTTAAATAACATCATTTAAATCACATTATAATCATATATTTATTATTATTTAAAATAAAAGTTTGGGAATAGTCCTATATGTTATTCCAGGACATTCTCTACCGATGTACAAAGTTTCATTCAAATTCGTTCGAAAAATACAATTGGACTTTTATAATAAAGGTGACTTCGTATTTACACGTTAAAACAACAAACTTTCTCTCAACTTTTCGCTCTGTAGAAATATTTTGAAGGTCGGATGGTGCAAGTTTTGATTTTGAACTGATCATTACTAACTTAAAAAAATGGTGAGGTAAAGTAATATCAAGTTAGTAATATTTTAATTATATAATCATATTCATATTTACTCTTAAAATTAAATTAAAATCACAAAATATAACTTACCTCTTATATACGAAAAGTTTAAACATTAGTATTGTAAAATTAATTTAATGTTGTTCCAGAACATATTATACAACTTACGGAAAAAAATACTATTGAACTTTTATCATAAAAATAGAAAATGACTGGCAGCACCATCTAACCTGCAAAATATTTCTACAGAGCGAAAAGTTGAGATATTTTTGTTGTTGTTTTCACGTGTAAATACGAAGTCACCTTAATGATAAAAGTTCAATTGTATTTTTTGTGCGTAAGTTTTCGTTTTGAAATGATCTTTACTAACTTTAAAAAATGGTCAGTGAAAGTAATATTTTAATTATAATCACATTCATATTTACTCCTAAAATCTCTTGTAAATACGAACATTTTAAACATTAGTAATGTAAATTTTATGTAAAATTAAAGTTTGGAATAGTTATATATGTTATTCCAGGACATATTCTACCAAGGTACAAAGTTTCATTCGAATCCGTTCAGCAGTGTTGGCGTAATTGAGCAACAAACATCCAAACACACAAATCTTCGTATTTATAATATTAGTAATCCTAATAATCATAATCACATTCATATTTACCCGTAAAATGAAATAAAAATCACAAAAAATCACTAACCTCTTATATACGAAACGTTTAAACATTAGTGTTGTAAAATTAATGTAATGTTGTTCCAAGACATACTCTACCAACTTATGAAAAAAAAAATTGAACTTTTATCACAAAAATAGCAAATGACTGGCAGCACCATCTAACCTGCAAAATATTTAAACATTAGTATTGTAAAATTAATGTAAAATAAAAGGTTGGGAATAGTCCTATATGTTATTCAAGGACATACTCTACCTACCTACCAAGTTTCATTCGAATCCGCTCATCAGTTTTGGCGTGATTGAGCAACAAACATCCAAACACACAAACTTTCGCATTTATAATATTAGTAAGATCATTCTAGAAACTAGTTCAGACGCAACGTTAACGTTTAACAGGTTCTAGGTTGCTCATGACGGAGAAGTGAAGGTTAGAATCTTATTCAGGTGAATTGAGATTGGTTTTCTATCGAATTGATAAAGCTGTTCACTACTATTGTATGAATCCTGGGTTAAAATATTAAAACCCACTATAGTGGTCGAATGGTTTAATGTGTCACCCTCATGTTAGACTATCCTGTTGATGATGGAGAGATCGGGGTTTGAATCCCGATTCAGTCTACTAAGGAAAGATTTTACTATATGTATTCCCATTCTCCTTCCACTGCAAATGCGGATACATTACCTCTTAAATGCTACATCCTTATCACATTAGAGTAATTATCATACAGTATATACGTATAACCTGAACAGGTGTTAAGACGTAATAAGTAAAACATGTTTGACAAATAAAATAATAATAATAATAATTTATTATTATTAGCACTGCGTCTTACTACCCACTCGGTTTATACGCACTTACGCTATTGTGTAATAATAGGGTGATTGTGAGTTGAAATGGAGGACCTACAGTTTAACGTGGAATCCGAACCAAGGTGGAGGCCTGACATTCCACACATTCACAAGTTGTGATTAATACACGTCTTGTCAGAAGGGAAGAAAGGGTTTTGTAATCAGATAAATCTGTGCTGGGAGCAAGGATTGAACCCCAGACCCCAGCATAGAAGTTTGACACCTTACCCCTAGACCGCCAGGTCACCCTAAAATAAATTAATTACCTAAATTATTCTGATATAAATAGTAAATATATTTTATTCAACACCGTGTCTTAATACTTGCTCGGGTTATTCGTGTATGTACTATAGTTACGCTAATGGTTTTAGATATTAAGGAAGTTAAATTAATAGTAAATGTACCTGCATTTGCGTGTAGGAGGAGTGGAAAAGCATTTTGGAAAAACCGCCCTCAGTAAACCCAAACGAGATTCAAACCCATCATCCGCAGTCTAGTCAATAGTGAGAATAGCGCGTTAGACCACATGGCCCTGTCCATCATTGCTGGTGCAATTCAGAATTTAGTAATGAATCCCTAGAAATATTTTGCTCGATCGATATCGGACCACCCTGAACAGAGGAAAATGTTGTGCATAGGGTATATTGAAATAAATTTTTATCTCACGGCAAATTAAATATTTGTTTGTGATAATGATGATAAAAATTTACCAAATAAAATATTTCATAAACAAATTATATAAGGCCATATAGCGTAGTTTAAAACATCTTAACAAAATGTTTGAAGGAATTCCTATCTACTTATTTTAATTTTTCATGCATCGGGTCTTAATTCCTGTTCAGGCTATACACGTAAATATTAATTATGCTAATGAGGATCGTCGCACTTAGATTAGGTATACAAGCATTAGGGTGGAGGGAGACTGGAAAATAATTTAGGGAAAGCGATTTTCAGTAAATCCGGCCGGGACTCGAACCTCCATCTCCATGTCATTGGCAATATAGTCTATTGAGAGAGTGACATCTTAGACCATACAGCTACTGAAGTAGGATATCCTCTTTACTCTTCTTCCCCCAACTGTTTTGTAGTTATCTGAATACATTGTGATAGGAAACACGAAGATGGAATGGAATTATTGTGTTAAACAGTTAGGAAGATGCTAGTAGCGTTAGGTAGGTGTGTAAACCTCTGTTCTTCACTAATGAGGACTCATGTTAGGAAGCTGGAAGAGATGTTAGTCGTTCTAAAAGCTAAGTTGGTAGCGGGGATGGCGGGAACGGGTACAGACGATAGCTAGGTGAGTGCCACTGAAAAAAAACCAGCTTGTAGCACCAGGATATTGCGAGAGATATACACATAGAGGGAGAAAGTAAGTTTCATCAGGACGGTTCATCCAACTTTCTTGGTAAGCCTTACGTGGGGGATGTGGCTTTAAACTAATAGGAAGCAAGTTAGATTGAAAAGGAGGGAGTTAGGGGTGTAGAAAAGTCTTACGTAAAATGTTTGAAGGATTTTTTATGTATACATATATATAAAATATAAGTTTTAATGAGTCGTGTAAACGTCTATTAAGAAGACGTACAAACTGTGTATCTAAGAAGATTTAATATACTCTAAGAGGATTTGTGTCCAATACATGAAACATAACATTGTGGTGAGATTGCATTTGTTATAAGAAAGTAGAAACGGTTCAACATTAACATTGTTTATTTAAAATAATAAGTTTTAATAAACTATATTGATGATAGCTTGTATTTAAAATAGTTTTAAATCACTCTTTAAATTAAGAGTATAATTATTTTCCTTGAATAGATTTTTTGAATATGCTACCGAAGAGCACAAATGAAAGGTGGGAGCAAAACAGCGCAAACTCTCGGGGTACAAAAGAACGCAGGTACATAAGAGCGTAATTATTAATTGTTGTAAAAAGTTGAGTGTCTGTTTCCTTTCTTTTGTTTGTCGAGAGGAATGCGTAGGCTACTGGAATTAACAGCGGTCCATCTTCACCCTTTGAAATCTGATTGTCCTCTAACCTAAGCTAACCTAAGCTAACCTAACCTACCCTTAAAGATCAATGACATCTTGAAAGCAACGTTAAGGCTTCTTGCGTGATCTGTACAATTGCTACCCAGTTAAACACAGACTCTCTTGTGCTGTTATGGAAAGGAAGGAGGGCACTATAAGGTCACGAATCACTTGCGCAATCTATATAATATGCGCTATTTAGTGCCTACTCTATTTTGGGACCACGAAGTTGCGCTGTTAAGTATGTGTGCTATTTTTTACCCGTGCTCTTCAGGGCCGCAATCAATTTTAATTGGAGATTTGTATACTCCCTAATGGTCGAAAAACAAACTATTTTACTAAATTTATTTAGTGGATAAATTTGTAATTAAAATATTATGCTAATTATAATGAACTAACTATAATAGTATTTTTATTTTATGTGAAGGCCTTTAGGTACTAAGTCTTTTTTCCTATTCAAGCTATCTATTTTTTCTACTATTTGTATAGGAATGAGAAAAAGTTAATTTTGAGGAAATGTACCCTATCTGCGCGAGAGAGGGGAAAATAATATTGTGTAATCCAACCAGAATTTAAACACAGTACTACCCATATCAACTGAAATCCAATTAATATACTACAAAATTAACGCCATTGACTTCATTGACAATACAACCGACAATGTGGATGAGACCCAAAAAAAATCTAATATTTTACATCCTTGTTTTGGCATATTTTTTTATGTTACAAACAATAAATTGACCACATCCTAAAATTGTATAAGTTGTTTTAGGTATTAACTCACAAGTCGTCTAAATTTAGGACCAAATCAGTTTATTCTATTATAGTTAAATACATTCAAAATACGAGATTAATTCCACTTTTCTCATACATTTTCTCATAAAGAAAGAAATTCCCTGTATTACATCGAAATGCTCAAGCTAAAATTTACTTTTCACTAATTTTAAAATTCTTTTTGTATAATTTTCATTGGTCCATAATAAAGCATAACTGAAAATTAGAGCCTATACTATCTTCCAAGAAGATTATTTTTTAATTCATGAATACAACTATTTGAGCTAAAAGCAGCCATAAATTAGTTCTTAGTTCTCAAGGTGGTGGTCAATAAATAGGTATCAATTGTTATTAGGCCGTACGGCTAAAAATATAATGGTCAGTGTCGTTTACTAGAGCTACTTCTCTAATTGGTCTAAGCTTATACTACCTTTCGCCCTTCACCTAAGAACACCACTTTTCAGGTTAGTAATTAAAAGAAGAGAGAAAACATCTATACTTCTTATTTCAGGGTAAAGAAGAAATGTCTTTGCTAGTTATTAAATATCTTGAATCTTTCTTAAGAGCCTATCAAAATATTACTGTAACTGTCAGAGGAAGGATAAATCTTTTATTGCAAGCCTATTTCAATAGCTCTACAATTATTCTTAAAAATTCATTGAGAATAAACTAATATCACAGTTTCAGACAACTTTTTATATTAACTAAACTCAAACTATTGTGTTGTTAAGGAGACAGAGCCTTGTTTAATCTTCAGGCTTTATCTCAGCGTGAACCAAATTTTGAAATAACGTATCGTAGAATTAAATAGTTCCCCTTATGGATGTTAGGCAACTTGTATTTATTTAGCACCGCATCTTACAATACTTTCGGGTAAGACGCTAATGGATTAGGAATTGGGAATTTTGAATTTATAGGAAGTGAGCCTGCATTTGCGTGGTGGTAGAGTGGAAAGCCATTTTGGAAAAATCACCCCCAGTTCATCTGACCGAAATTTGAAACTGGATTTCCCCGTCCTCGGGAGACTGGCTCAACATGAATCTAACGCGTTAGCCAACCACGCCACCGAGGTGGGTTGAAAAAGGTTCACTAATCGACCAAAATTGGATTTTTATCCATCCACAGGATACATTTAAATTTTAAGGAAGAGTACACTTTAAAGCAGGGGCGTGAAAAAGATGTCAGGGTAATCAAGACTGGTTTAAACTGCGCTTGTTATCATCCCTCATAACATTCAAGGTCAGTAATAGATGAAAATACATTCCTTTTTATGGTATGTAGAGCCATGTCCATGTGTGACTAGTCAACTGAAACCTAGTGGAGATAAACATATTTCAAGTACCGTTTTAATTATTTTTGTTTGCCCTGGAAACAGGACATGACACACCACTAATACTGAGAAAATAACGGAAGTAAAGTTTACATTCTCTAAACGGCTGAAATAGAATAGGTAAAGTTAGTTTGGGAAGTTTATGATATAAATGTTATTGTTACATCAACGTTCCTTTTCTTTATCAACCTAATGTCATTCCAAAAGGTCCACCCTTTCAGAATGTCTTCCTGTGGTCATGAAAAGGAAAACCTTTGTTTAACGTCAGAAGCATTTGGAAACAGAATGTGTACGCCGGCGGTGAAACAAAAACCCACGAGTTGACTCGGAAACAGAACTGAACAAACAATTGCGCCCCCCCCCCCCTTTCCCTCCCCCTCACAACTAACCAAACTTCATGTTACCAGGCAAGTTATCACGGTAAGATAGACATGAAATAATTCCCCGCCTCCTCTCTTCAAGGTTTAGGCACAACGAGACAGCAAGGCAAGGGGTCACACGTCCGTTGGCAAATTGTGCGGGTGTAAGTTGGATGGAAATTGGGGTATGGGGTGAAGGGGTTGGTTCTGTTAAGGGTCTCTTTCTGGGGGACGAAGAAGAGGAAAGGGTGGCTAGTGGTCAGATGTTGGAAGCGGTTTGTGATCGATGGCTGAGACCCTTAACTCTAAAATTAATGAACTCTCCCACTTTTGAAAAGGACACTAACGTCTGAAAGACATCATAGAGATTGATATAACCCAAACGCTAGTTACCTGAACAGGTAGTAAGACACGGTGTTAAAAAAAATCGAACTAACCTCGGTGACCTCATGGTCTAAGGCATCACTCTTGCATTAGACTAAACTACCGATGACGAGAAGATCTGGGCTCGATCCCAGTCAGGTGCATTGAGTGTATTTTTCCTAGATGGTTTTTCACTATTCCTCCACGCTAATGTGGGTTGATCTTCCTCAACCCTAACACCTTGGAGTCATTAGAACATATGCGCGTATAGCCCTAACGGGAAATAAGACGCCCTGATTAAAAAACAAAAGTAACCCAAGAATAAAGATACCTTATTCAATGTAAAAATGTTCTCTCAATATTTTTACATGATACAAATGGGTTTATATGATTAATGGGCGAATTTAAGCGCAAAAGAGAGATATTGTTTGTTCTTAAAGTGAAATGGTATTAACAATGAGTAAAGTAATATAAAAATCCCCTATATTGGTGTCTCCGTGTACTTATGCTTCAGTTTCACAATATTCAGGATTGCTAATGAGATTTGGGGTTCAAACTCCTGAATGGGTGGATAGTAAGATGAGGAGCACACCTAACAAAATAAACAAAATGGATCAATTAAAAAAATATATATAAAGATTTTTTGAATGCTATGTGTTGTGGTTCAAATAAAAAGAGCATCATTTGATACGTGGGAAAAGGCTTATATATTCCATTCTGGTTTGGTTTGCCTGTGACAAGGAGGTCATAGGTCAAATCACATTAATGTAGGCTTGGCTGGCATTTCCACCAATAAAATGTTAGTATTATGTAATGTAAATTTTACTTTATTTATCCCTTAGCCCATTATCATGAATATGAACATAAATAAGACTGAAATTATAGAATAATGAAAAAAATATTATATAGACATTGGGATGATATTTAAATATATCTTAATCGTCGATTTATAAAGTAGGCATATTCATAGAACTAAAAAAAACTAAAATTCTTTTTTAAATAACGCAATAAAATGAATTAAGGAGAGTAACTTATCAGATAAAATAAAAACTTAAGTATAGAAGTGATTTTTTGCTAGAATTTTAAGATTAACCAATATTACAAAATAAGAATTAAACTTACTTTCAGCTAAATTATTCCACTCGAATGATTTTATCTTTATGAATATTCATGAGAGCAAATTTGACCCGCTTTTACTTTACCATACTTGTTTAAAAAAAGTTTTTTTTATTGCTTACTGAAGTGTGAGTGGGCACGAATATTGTATCACAGACATGCTTTGTTTTGTGATTTGTGACAGCTTTGGTTGAAAAGGAAATTAACACATGTCAGTCAGTATGTCGTCAAACGTATTGAATATGGCTGTGATCTAAGCATAATCTATATAAAAAATCTTTTAACATGTAGCATGGATAGATCTTCTTTCAAAAATAATAGAGTGACCGATAAACACTAATTCTTTCTCTCTCTCTCTCTCTCTCTCTCTCTCTCTCTCTATATATATATATATATATATATATATATATATATATATATATATAACTATAATATAATAACTATATATATAGAGATATTATATGTATATATATATATATTAGTTATTATATTATAGTTATATATATATATAAAAACTATTCAAATTTTAAAGATAATTATAAATGTTTAGATGCTCTAACGTAGAACGCGTACTAAGATTTTACATTAGAAAAAAGTTAGTTAAAAATGATTAACCTGGACTTACAACTTTCGAAGCGTTTGACCGTCTAAATGTACAGTACATTTACCTGCTTCTGTAGCCTCATATTCTAGGGCATCATTCTCTTGTTCGACTAGACTGCCACTGACAGAAATATCGGGGTTTGAATCCCAGTAGGGTGAACTGTGGGTGGTTTTAATAAATTGATATTCAACCCTACCTCCATCCAAATGCGTGTACACTTCCTCTGAATTCAACCTTCCTAATACTTAACGCAATGGTGTAATAAGTGAAAATGCGTATAACCTGAAAAGGTAGTAATATGTAGTGTTAAAAAATGTTGGGATATAATATCTTCGTATATGATAGTGGTATTCAACCTAGGTTATGCGAAGACATCTTAGGGAGTAAATAAATTTAAAAAAATATTGTTATACATTCAATACTTATATATTTTTATTAATATATTAAATTATATGTAATTTTATTCATTTATTTTGTATGTAGATTATTGAATACTTGTTTTTTTGCATAAAGCACCAAAAACGTTGGGGATACAAATGTGAAGAGAATGTATTTGAGGGTATGTGAGGGAAATAATATTAAATACTACTGTTATATGATACACACATGGGAAAAGATTCAGTCCTTAGCCTCCTAGACAACAATGATCATATGTCACAGCAGTGGGTGTCTGAAAATCTGAGTTCAAGTAAGTTATCATTGTCCTTTAGCATGGTTAATTTTTTTTTTTTTCAAATTCTTAAAAATTAATTATAATATTATGTTAAAACCGTATTCAAGAGAAATAATAAAGAGAGGATTAAAACTAATTTATAAATACGTAACAGCTCCGGTTTAGAAAATTGACCACATGATACCCTCTCTCTATCCATAAATGTCGGAACTATCATCGATAACAGCGGTGGCCGCTCGGTCGGTATAGCTCACTTGCGGGCTCACACCTCGGAGATTAGGCCTATATATATATATATAGGCCTAATATATAGGCTTAATATATATATATATATTAATTATATTTTTATATATTTTATATTTATGTTTATATACATATATTTTAGATATGTGTATATATAAGCGTTTTCTATGATTTTGTGTGACCTGTAATCATATACATTTTGGAAAAATAAAACTCTTGAAATATTAAAAATAATATTATATCATTATAGCTGCATTTTAAAACAAAATATTATTTTAAATACGTTTATAATTTAGTTTCGAAACGTGTTAGTGAAACTCAATCTGGGGAAAACGTCGTCACATATAGAAAACCCCTTAAAACATGACATGAGAATTAACATTCGATACACAGCTTAGTTTATTTGTGATGCTTCAATTGTCTTTAAAGGCATTCTGTAGTGAAAAACTGTGTTGACAATTTCAGTTTATGTATGGACATCATTGTATTGTTATTTTTACCATATTAAATTTATTTAGATTTATATTCAAAGTTATTAGCTAATTTAACATTTTGTTTGGTAATAACATATTTATTCTTGTTTCACAATTTTTTCTGGTGTTTTTAATTTATTATAGGCTATCTACAGTAGCGACGTTTTATAGAGCTCTGTTAAAAATAGTATTGTTAATTTTCATCTAAAAGTTGTTTAGAAAATTTATTATCAAAAAATAAAAAAATAAAATATTTTCTTCATTTTAATTTTAACATTTTTTTTAAAAAAGTAAAAGTAGTTCAATTTATATCCTTATTTAGTTTATTATAGAGAGGATTTTAAATAAAATAATTAAATGCTGGTTTTGGCTGTTGAAAAGTTTGGGTTAAAATAAAGTAAAAACAAAAGTTTGTAAAAGTATCAAAACGAGTCTCAGGCTCCAATGAATGCGATTCTTCTGTCCCGGTACTCGTAAGAGCGTTGCAATTTGAAAGTCAAATTAAAACATTAAGTTAATGGTTTGAAATGAAATGGACTTCCACCGTAGAGAACTACCCTCTCAAATATGTGTAAATAAGATGATACCAACTGAGAATGTAGATATTTTATATATACTGATTTGAAAAGTAACTTTTCAACTAAACGAAAACTCTTTATTTATTTGGAATATTACGTTATGGTTTATTTTAGGAATCAAGATTATAGTAATTCATTATAACAATCAAACTATTTTACTATATATTTATTTTGCTACCTTACAATTTATTTTTGAAAATGAATTATGTCTTCCAATTTTATAGAATTATTTATCATATATATATTGGAAAAAATAACAAAGCACATTATATATTTTAGCACCGTGTCTTACTATCCACTCGGGATATATGCTTATGCAAAAGCTATGCTAAGGTTTAAGGATAAGATTGATTTAATTTAGTAGAAGTGTACCCACATTTACGTGGAGTGAGAGTGGGGAACCATTCCTCAGTGAACCCGACCGGGATGGAACCATAATCTCCCCGTAATCGGCAGTCTAGTCTATTGAGAAAGTAACGCCTTAGACAATGTGGCCTTTAAATCTGGTAGGTTGAGTGTTGATGTAGTTCTAGAGGAGTTTTAGTATATTTTTACTGTCTAGCGCTATTCCACCTGTGTATATTCACTCTAGCTCTGAAGTTATTTTTTGTCAAATGACGGCGCACTTTTCTAAAAACAATTTAACCACTGAAACTACACTTACACTTAAAATTCACTGATCCTAATTTTTGCAGAGAGCCCTAAGGCTTTTACAGTTTCAGTACTAGTTTAGTGTTAGTGTAGTGCTAGTGTTAATTATTTTTAATTGCTGAATTTGCTTGTCAATAGAAGTGCGTAAGAATTTGACCAAGAAATAATATCATAGCCTTTTTAGAGCCTTAATGGTGAGCTAGGTTTGGGTGATAAAAACTACACTAATACTCTCATGATACCTCAATTTCACTATCGCATATCACCCTTGAACCAAACACTCTTATGTGAGATTATACTTACTCAACTGCTCTCGGTGGCCGCATAGTTTATGGCATCACTCTTGCAATAGATTAGACTGAAGATGACGCTGAGTTCTAGGTTTGAAACCCGGTTAGATGTGATAAGGATGGGTTTTCCTAAAAAGCTTTAAATTCTTCCTCTACTCAAATTCATGAAGACTTCCTCTAAATTATACCTTCCTCATCCCTAACACATTATCGTATTTAGTGCATATGCATATAACCTGAATAGGTAGTAAGAGGTGGTGGTAAATAATAATTAAATAATAGTATACTTATTCACTTGCTTATCCTAGAGTATCAGAGCATTGAACCCACAATTAGAAAGGTGAGCCACCTATCCATATCTAGAACCAGTTATATTCATTCCACCTCATTACATCCTATATATAGCTTGAGCTAACTCTATCCAGTTCACCTTATTACACCCTATATCTATCTTGAGCAAGCTCTATCCAGTCCACCTCATTTTACCACATCTCTTTAAGGCCTTTCTAATGCTATCCTCCCATTTGCGTCCAGGTTTTCCCAAAGGTCTCTTTCGATTGTGAAAAAAGAAGTCGCTTTTTAACCGGCAATGTATTTTTTTTAAAGCCAGACCAATACTTTAACCTTTAATCTAAAGTGAAACTAATAGACACACCAACATCTACGAAATGGTGTTAAAAATTTGTAGATTTAATTCAAAGCTTTATTTCGATTCGTAAAATTTTAACGTACATTTTTGGCTAACTTTGAACCCAAAAAGTAGGTGTAAGTTAGTTATTTAGTTAACAAGATAAAATAAAAGCCATCTTTGTTACTCTTTTAATAATCACCTTTATTTCAAATTTGAAGAAAAAACAAAAAGCTATTAAATTACATTTCTGCTTCTATAAATAGATTGTTTTTTAAAGCGTCTGCCATTTTATACGAAAATGATTACATATTGAGTTTTTAATCGTTAAAAAGCTTTCAGAGACATAATGTATTTGTTATTGTGCAGATATTAATGAAAACCATTTATACACTACGCCTAAATTGGATATTGAGTTATATATTTGAAAGGAACCAGGCGAGAAAGGAATAAAACCTTTTATACTAATCAAAATCATTGTATTGTAACTCATTAAAACACGTTTTAGTTCAGTGTTATTTCTTCATTATGATTTTAATGAGAAATCTTTATTACATAGAGTATTAACAGCACTTCCACTTTTCACTAACTTAAATCCAGAATTTGTGTGAAATTTTTATTTCTTACGCTATAAACCGATCTATTACATTCAACCTTCATCAAACCATTAACCCATTGCTTACAATCCAACATAGTGATAAGAATGTATTTTTATTAATTATAAAGTTAGGACAAAATATTCTGTGTGGAAAAGGTGTATTTAATCAAAAATGTATAAGCAATTTCATAGAGGTAGAATCGTAAATCCCTTAGTAAATTTAAACTTATTATTCTCAGCCAAGATTTAAATATCAATTTCCCCATCACCTTCACATCAGACCAAATGAGACCGACACCCATAGCCAAGTAACCACCAAAATAGATAACGCTAAGTCTAATATTAACTACTTACTCTATGGAGTAAAATTGCTAGACTGGCCTTGAGTAAATTCACCCACACTATCTGGGAGAAGGTACGATGTCATCACAATGTTAAATCAAGTATAAAACCACCCTCAGTGTACTTATCTAATATTTGGATCTTAACCTTCTTATAACCAGTGATTCAATCTGTTGAAAGCATGACAACGTAAACTATACGACCATTGATATCAGTGTTAAAGATTTTAAAGACGTGTAAACTAATCCTATACCCCCTTAAATTTTACTTTACTTTATCGTCAACCAACTTTGCTAATTCTTATTTGAACAAAATTAGAGTAAATATACACGCATATTTGACAATTTCATTTAAAATTAAATCTCTATGACTAATTAAGTGAAATAACGTTGACTTTTTATTTTTAGGATTTTAAAATGTTAACAATCAAATTCATGATTATTTTTAACCATTCAGCTCTAATAAAATACTCCCCTAATAACATTAATAATATCAGGCGGAATTATCTGAGTAATGGACTTGGAAGATTAAAAAAAATATTTTGAACACAGCAAAATTATTAATACATACAAAAGTATTAATACATATATCCAAGAGCTGTATATGAGTGAGTGAATATGCTTGATAATAATCTCCTCGTACAAAACTGAGTAAACAGAATAGCTAAGTGATTACCACACCGGTATAAGCTTTTCTAACTTCATAAAGTGGGACGTAATCCTCCGTTCCAGATGGGAAGTTGTGCATTACGATACCGAACGCAGAGAAACAGAAACACATGGGTAGATAGATTAAAATGAATATGAAGTGAAGAAAGGAAGAAAAGGGTAAGGGAAATAGCACAAAATACGGAGAATTCTGTTTTCAGAACCATCGAATTAAAGTAGGTGGAAAACTACCCTAAGATAATATGCAAATCAGGCGGAAGTTTAACTTTGATAACTAAGAGAAGATAAAGTAGGAGGGAATTCATTTTGGTCTCTTCTAGACTATGATGCCGATCTTTGGGAAGTTACAAATTTGAAGAATTTATTTTGGTTGACATTTTAAACCAATCACCCAAGTTATATTTTTTTTCTCACAATTCTTAACTACCCATCCGGATTAACTGCATTTAATTAGACAAATGTGGTATGGATTAAGACGGTAGAATTTAGAAGAAATTTAAGAGCATTTTCATCGGGGGAAAGGGATAAATCGGTTAAGAAAAAAAAAATACCAACAGTACACTTAACCGGGATTCAAATCCTTATTTTCCTGTCAACGAATAGCAATATTATATGAGCTTGAAGATTAGTCCAAGTGCTTACCGATATACGGGTCGCTTGTTAAAGTAACCTAATTTTCTTAAATAATTTAGATTTTATTTACACAAAACTTGTTTACGTTGTATTTTCAATCTACTATAATAATCGTAATAATCATAATACACTTTTTACCCATTTATTCTTTTCATTTTATCAATGTTTGGGCTCACATTTAATATATTTAAACCTATCCATAAATAATCAAATAAAACCTAATTTGTGATAGAGTTTGGAAAATAGTCATTATTTAAAATTCTATAAATAAATATACTACCCCAGGAAACGTTTAATGGATTAAAATACAAACTTATACAATAATATCTTCACACCATTTAATAGGGGTTATAGAAGGTCAGGATAGTGAATGGATGATATTTTGTTTAATATTTACAGTAAAACACCTCGATTGGATGTTGTAAGAGTTTAATTTCAATACCCACAAAATACTGATGACCTATAATATATCAAATCTTATACAACATAATATTTTGTTCCCTCATGATTTTTATTTTAAAGAGTGTTCTTGAGATAAAAATGATCATAATATTTATAAAGATACAGCTTAGATTGAAGATCGCCGGTCAAAATAAAATGGTCAAGGTCTCCAATTAATCCCCATTTTTTTTTAAACGAATTTAAATACATTTTTCTAACGTAGTACAATCAGTAGTATCGTTTTATTGTGATATTTATTTTATTACATTATTATATTCAACATTGACAATCACATATAAAAGTAAGTATATCTATTATATTAAAATATTAACGTATCAGTTTTTAGATAATATGAATATACTTCGAAAAATTGTGTAATGAGTAGTAAAATATGACGGAGTTTTATATAAAGATATGCACTTCAAATGTAGATCAAATGTAAGTAAGTAATGTTTTATGTTAAACTATAAGGCTATAAATATACAATCTTCTCTTAGTTGAGCTAGCCCCAGCTTAGGGTTCGGCCAGACTGACAAGCGTGCGAGCGAGCAAGCGACTGGGTGGCCAAACTGGCGAGCGCGCGAGCGAGCGCGTAATTAGCGGACCCTAGTTAGATTATTATTAGCACCGCGTCTTACTACCCGTTCGGGTTATACGCACTTACGCTAATCTGTAATGGTAGGGTGATTGTGAGATGATATGAAGGACCTACAGTTAAACGTGGAATCCGAACCACGGTGGTGGCCTGGCATTCCCCACATTCACAAGATGTCTTGTCAGAGGTGAAGGAAGGGTTTGGAAATAAGATAAATCTGTGCCGGGACCAAGGATTGAACCCCGGCTGCCAGCACAGAAGTCTGACACCTTACCCCTAGACCACTAGGTCACCGCCCCCCCCCCCCCCCCCGCCTAGTTAGAGAAGATGTCTCTGTCAAACACACTTAGTACATCTCTGCTCCTCGAAAATTCTTACAAAAAATATTGTGTATTTATAAAAAAGAAAAAAGTAGAAGTGCATCCAATTAATAAATTGAGAAATACGTATGGTACTGTACTGAAGTGTTTTAAAATCAGATTAGCCGCACCAGTGGCGGAATGGTGCGTTGCACTCGATAGCTTTTGACTAGGAGGCAAAGGTTCGAATCTTGGCTCAGTGAACTGAAGGTGATTTTTAAAACTTATTTATTGTTGTGGTTTTTTCATACTCTCTCCAAACTAATGGTGATTCTTATTTGTAAAGGCCTACTTTGATTATAATATTGAAGTATTTTAACATATCGGGTTTACATATATACATTATATTATTTATGGTCTTACCCATTAAATTAGGCCATTATATTATTATTATTATTATTATTATTATTATTATTATATTATTATTAGCACCGCATCTTACTTCCCGTTCGGGTTATATGCACTTACGCTAATGTGTAATGGTAGGGTTATTGTGAGATGAAATGAAGGACCTACAGTTTAACGTGGAATCCGAACCATGGTGGTGGCCTGGCATTCCCCACATTCACAAGATGTCTTGCCAGAGGTGAAGGAAGTGTTTGGTAATCAGATAAATCTGTGCCGGGACCGAGGATTGAACCCCGGCCGCCAGCACAGAAGTCTGACACCTTACCCTTAGACCGCCAGGTCACCGGGCCATTAATAGCAAGTGTGTTAAACCTATCACTGATAGAAAAAAGTCAAATATCATGTCAAAATGAGAAGTTTCCCCAGCACTCAATGAACCAACATACAATAATATTGCCTAGCGCCTGTAAACTAGACTGTACCGGGTCGAGCGCGCGCGCTCAGTCTGGCCGTATCCTTAGAGAGAGATTTTCAAGAATACATAGCCTCTTTCACTAGTTAAATTAAATATATTAAAATAATAATATAACATGTATAGTTGGGTGAGTGATAAATCAAACGAAACAACCCTACTCTATTCTTTCTTATATCATATATTGTAATTATGAAACATTTTAAAAAGCTGTTAAGGCTTAAAATACCCTTTAATGAATTCCCTGATCAAAAAGATTACAATCACATGAAACAATCATCAAACATATATTATATTGTATAAAATCGTTAAGGTAAATTTAAAAAAATTGTCATAATTAGTTAACTAAACTATCTATTTAAGGAAAGTTAAAGAACTCTTCTTATTTATCATGATTTCACTTTCCAAACAGTCGTATCTAATTTTGACAGAATCGTGAAAACCATTTTCAAGATATTTATAATTTTCAAATATAGGTCGTCCATTAGTAACCATTAAGTTAACCTCTATCTAAAAAACAAGAATAAGTGACATTAGAATCTAAAACCCTCCACAGATATTTATTATGAAGAAAATGGCTAGAGCCATTTTATAAATAAATATTTACAATCCTCCAACATTCTTCATTAGTAAACAAACCTCAATTTTAGTTCTAAAATCAAAACCATGAATTTGTCTAGACTTAGGTGGACAAATTAATAGACCCACACGTAGACAACCAGAATGTTAAGAAACACGCTTTCAACCATATTGGTCTACATATTATACAAATAGATACTGCCATAATGGTGTACATTTGCAGATAGCTCTATCCTAATAGTGTACATATGCATATGATCTCTAACTTAATAGTGTACATATGAAGATAGCCCTGCCCTAATAGTGTACATATGCAGATATAACATACTCTAATAGTGTAAATATCTGGATAGCTCCTTCCTTATTGGTGTAAATGTACAAATACACTCCATACTATTAGAGATACAATTATTTGAATTCTAAGCGTACACTCTCTTAGCCATGGGATGCTATTAGCGAACGACATAAAAACTAACTTAAATCAAGAACAGACACAAAAACCTACACCCAGGTCATCAATTCACACTTTTTTTTTTATTAATGATGCATTTTTAAGCCATGGCAGAATAGAGCCCGTTACCATTAGCTCAGTATGCAGACATGCTACCGACTAGGCTTTTTTTTATGAAAGTAAACATGCAGTGGACTCAGACGGGTAGTAAGACGTGGTTCATGGTTACACATTGCGTGGTTAGGAATATGAATACATTATAGTAGGTATATCCATTCATTAATATTTCATATAAGGTTCCTCCCACGATGTTGGAAAGTCACGCTTCTAGCGTATAAACAAGACGACGTCAAACATTTAAACGACTGTCGCCAGTACATCCATTCCCTAAAAGTCGGGGCACCCAGTAAACAGCGTAATGACAGGAATGGAGGGGGTAATGCCCTCGTCACCGCTTTAATGACTTCACATTAAAGGTCGGTACGTCTCGCCACGTAATCTCGTGTCCAGAAGGATTCATAATCCACTTTAATGCTATAATCCTCATGCTGCGCTGCACTAACCCAGATTATATTACACTCTTTTTATAAACCGTCTTGTAGTGGGGGTAAGTTTACTTACGAATATGTAATGACGAGAAAACAATTCCAACTTGTAATGAGTAATGTTTGCCAAACATTATTTTGGTAATTATTTGTGTGTTTATTTTTTTTTAATTATTATTATTATTATTAGCACCGCGTCTTACTACCCGTTCGTGTTATACGCACTTACGCTAATGTGTAATTGTAGGGTGATTATGAGATGAAATGTAGGACCTACAGTTTAACGTGGAATCCGAACCACGGTGGAGGCCTGGCATTCCCCACATTCACAAGATGTCTTTTTTTTATGCTAAAGTTGACTACCAATAATAAAACAGTAATATATTTATAAGTGTAAGACCATTTCCATAGCTATTATTCATACGTTCGAATATTTAGGAAGTATAAAGTAAAAAGATTGTTTTATAACTCAAAGAACTCCTTTATATCTGTCCCTGATTTTTGAAAATATTGTTTTTGGTTTTGCTACGTGTAGAGTACGTATGTGCTTCTATTGTGTATTTTAAATGTGGCAGGTCGTTTATTTAAAGGAAGTAAGTAGGATTGCACACCGAACAGATTGTTTCACTTATTTATCTAAGTTTTAACTAAAGAGAATACATGAAATAATACCCATTGTTAGAGAAACTTATTAATTGTACTATGAATTTTCAAATACCCACTACCCAAAGCTCTATTTTAAAATATTTAATGAATACACTGTATACTAAGAATTAATTAGCCTAAGCTATTATGTATGCCTTAGGGAATATTACTAAAACTAGATATCATATTCTGAAAATTAAAAAATGACATCTGGTCATGTGTATCGAACCAGGATTCTTTGGCTTATACACCAATTATCTAACCACTGAGCTATCAAGGAATCTTCCCGTACTCAAGATCATTCTTCACTCATATTTTTTAAAGGCAGAATCTATGATGGACGTGCGAAAATTGTCGACTACAAATGTGTGATCTTAATAAAATCACAAATTTATAACCATTGATATCCACAAGTTCATAATAGATTCTACCTTAAAAGAAAATATATGAGTGAAGAATGATCCTAAACACTGAATGATTACTGAATAGGTCAGTGGTTAGAGCATTGTCGTACTGAGCCACGGGTCCCGTGTTCGATTTCCATGACCAGATGTCATTTTTCAATTTTTAGACTGTAAACTAAGGTTTAGCTTGATCGTTAAACTTTTTTCGGCTAGTCCAGTAACAAAAGAAGGCATTTAAAAAAAAAATCGGGTTCGGGACTCATGAAACGTTTAAAGTTAAAAAAATAAAATTAAACTCGAGATTTTGATAATAGTTTCAATATCTACATTCTACGCAAATGATCACCAGAAATTAAATATACTTTATACAATAGTATATATTTGCAAGGTTTACATTTAAGTTTTATATTTATTATCGTTTGTGTTTTAAAAATAAGAAAACACATAAGTTACAATATAACTAGAATAGCATTGTTGTTGATTGAATTATTATTCTTTCAGTAGAAAAAACCACGAATAGTCTTTACTATTCTCTTTATTAATTCTTACGGTTTGTTTTTCGCAGTATAGCTGCTGTTCTCTCATATACCAAGCTTCTTTATATAATATAAGCAAAGCCAAAAAACATTTTAGCTGATAAAATCTGAATGTTAATATCTTCCATGTAGTGAAAAGAGAACTTACAAATTTCGGTTCTATAATATAAAAGATAAAACATTATTTGAATGTCAGACCAATGTTAGTATCTATTCTCATAATAATGGCCGCAATCCTCCCGTCTGCGTCTTTGAAAGGTAATTTCCATCATTGTAGAATTGGCATTTTCCCGGACCAATGTCGTTCAGAACAAGAATATCCCTGAAGGTTTCTTCCAATAATATCTTACATATGCGCAAATGACGATAAATTTAGATATCTGGACTAGACGTATTGAGAGTGGTATTTGAGATAAGCTTTTGCAATGAAAGCAAAGTGTGGCCATATACGCGTACTGCTCTAGAAGTTTCGAGACTTAAGTCGTCTCATTGGTCAAACCAATTGGTTTTGAAACACTATCTTGCCATTCAGTTATATTCTTTAATATTCTTAAGCTGTGAAAAATCTGCTAAAATATTTGTCATCTAATAATAATAACATTTCTTAAATACTCATATTATTATGACATAAAAACTTCAACTACTTATCCTTCAAATAAAAAATAAAAATAAATTTAGACTCAGGGCCGTGCGGTAGATTTTATCAGTATGATGCAAGTCTCCAAAATGCCATTCGTTAAATTTTTTTTTTGCTTTAAAATACTCTTCGATTGTGATTTTTTTAAACTGCACAAAATATACGAATACTATTTTTATTTTGAAAATATAAACTACTTTAAAATAATTATATCAACTAATAACTACAACAATCTACTATAGTTTACCCTTCTTACTTTATCTTTAGCAAATTCGTTAATTAGGGATGTGTAGTCTAGAGTGGCAGCCAATGTAGATTCATTAGAAATTAATGACAGATTTCTAAGTTTTGTTTGGCTTATTGAACTTCTTAAGTAGTGTTTTATTAATTTTAAATTGGAAAAATATATTTACCCACATGCTACAGTGACAGGGAGAGTTAATAAAATTCTCAGAGCTATAACATTACTTCGCAAAGATGCAACTGGGGATGTGGGGCACCAGGAGGGCAATGGAAAATTATTAAATATGCTTATGCTTATTATGCTATTAAAATAGGGTAGATAAAATAACGAGAAAAATGAGTTGCAAAGCTAATAAGATTTTTAGGTAACAAAACATAATAAATAGATAATGAATATCTGTCAAATTGACAGCTAGCAGCCGTTTTGACATATGCCTTTCTTTAATTATTATTGTATTGTCTCCCCTTCAAAGTATATGAATTTGGGATAAATAGATATAGAAACAATGAAAGCAAAATTAGACTAATGCTAATATTTTCTAAGCAACTCTCTCCTATCACACACTAATCGCAAAAGTAGCACAATATTACCTAAATAGCTCTCTATCTATCACATTCAGGCACACATTCCGCCAATGAATGTACCCAGTCCTTGCAAATGCTACTTTTTAGTTCGAATACCTATTGTCATAACAAAAAAAATTTCAATGATAATAATGTAACTAAATTGTTGTGAAAAACAATAATTCTCTTACATGATCAACTTTTTAAACACAAAAACTAAATTAGTATAAATGCCAAAAAATATTATACTGATACAGATATACTACATATCTGATTTAATGATTTAAACACAGCACAGCCACTTGCCACTTCTCGAGACAACCAACATTAAAATCAAATATTTTCAATAATTGTAAGCTCAAAGCATAACTATCAACACGTAAACGCATAGTTTCCACATGCAATGATTACTGGCGCCAGGAGTATGCCAGTTTAATAGCGTCAATATTAATGGCGCCAGCTTGTGTTTCCACATATATCAATCAATTTGATACTGGCACGATATTAAACATGGCGTCAACTTCCATGGTTAATGCAAGTATTGATGTCGTAGTGCAAATATTGTTTCTAGAACTACAGAATATATTAAAAAGAAATAAGCGAAAGTATGGATGGTGAGTTAGTAAATGGATTTCACGTATAAGTGATTTGGGTGCGTCGAATAGTTTAATTCAAGAGCTAGCTAGTGAAGACTCAAAAGCATATTTTAATCATTTGAGAAATGACACTAGATAAGTTCACGTTTTTATTGGACTATATTTCCAATCAAATACAAAAAACAAATACTCACATTAGGGATGCTGTACCAGATTGTTTAAAACTGAAAATAACACTAAGATTTCTGGCTTCTGGGGATTTATTTGCATCTTTGCAGTGTACCTACTGCGGCCCAAAAGTAAAACTTCAAATTTATATATTAAGTGCTGGATACTATTTACTAAGCCTTGAAGAAATATTCATAAGCCTCGAGGAACATTATTATAAGTTCTAATAACCATTCCTTAAATGCTTTCACCAATTTTTGTTGAAAAACTATAAGCAATTTACACACTTGTTCACCAACAATTCAGTTACTGGCGCCAAAATGTACAACCATTCTTTACTTTAATGGCGCTATGATTAGTGGTGCCAGCCAGGCTGTGCTAGTTGAATCTACATGTTTCCATACGCCACTAATTTGGTGCCAGTCAAGTGGCACCACTAATCATTGCAAATGGAAACCCCGCTTAACACGTGTCATTGTATTTTTTGATAATTGCTGCCTTGGCTTTAAGGAAAGGTCACGCGGTGTATTACAAACCAAAATAATAGCTTCGCGCTATCAGATCAAAAGTCTTTCGGCGAGCGCTCGCCAACGATGCACCTTCATCAGAAACTGAAATAAAAGGGCACCGAAAGCGCTTAGGCAGAGGCGTGAGATAAATCATAAATCGTATACATCAATATCGGAATAACATAGACCAATATAGAAAAGCGATGCTTAAAGATTTTTAATTATTGAATGGTTATTTTATTTCGCTGCTTATGCCACCCCCTTACGGTGCCGCCTGATGCGTTCGCCTCTCTCTATCATAGCAAGGCAAGGCCCTGTTTTTACTTCAAAAGAAAAATAAATGATTTTAGTATTTGTATTTTTGAGTACCATATCTTAATTTTGTTTTAGCTTGTATTGAAGAGTTTAGTCTAATTAATGAAAAATATTCTTTCGGCAGACGATGTGAAATATTGTTAATATTTAACTGTTTCTAAACCCATGCCCGGAAACATGCCTTTGATGTAACTGATTGGTTTATAATGATTAGAAGAACTAAAGGATCGTTTTTCTTTTCTTTTTATTGACCGTGCGGCTTACACCATACCATGGCTGCAATTATTTTCTAACTAAAATATCACCTGAGTGCCAAAAGTTGTCCTAGAGAAATTTCCAATGATTTTGGATCGTAGTATTAAGATTATAATTTTTTTTCTAAAATTTTACAGCACAAATTAGTATACCATTAGATTCATATTTCATTTATTTGTTAAAAGTATACAGTTACTTAGTAGGTTTATAAGTTTAATAGTTTTATGAATGGCGTAGTGAAGAGGAAAAAATTTATGGTATATTTTCTGATCAGCTATGTTTAAACAATCTAAAGCTTTGAGCAAATTATCCCAGACTCTCAACATTTATATGATTTCCTTAGTTTTTTAAATGTCCTGTGCTTAGCCATGATTTTTTTTTACAGAAGTAAAAAGATTCCTGTGTTTTCCTGGTACTTACGTCTTTCCAGGTGTGTCGCAATAACAATTATTCATGTGGGTATTTTTTTATCACTCCCCAAATGTTGAAATATTTTTTTACCCAACGTCTGAACTTCTTGGTACTTGTGCTTCAAAATATTAATCTCTCTTAAAAGCTAATTGGTCTATAGCGTTTGAAGACTGTTTGCTGATAAAATTTATAAATATATAATATAAACATGTATATATATTATTAATATATAATATATATAATACACAGATAACTATGAGTTAGTGTATGCATGTTCTTCTTCAAATCAAAAACCACTTTGCAAATTGCGCTTAAATCTCGATTGGACATCCACTTAGCACAAATATGATATATTTTCTTTTTAAATTAAATAATTGATATTTTAAAAATATTTTGTCTTAAGCCATGCTAAAAATGCTGTATTCTCCTGATGAATGAAACATTATTTTTCTCTATCTTACTTGATAGACAAATAATTTGCAATCTAAAGAGTAACTACAGTAATTGCAGAATACATTTCAATCTTAGATCCAAAGAGAAACTATATTTTTTGTCGGTTCGTTTGTATTCATATTAGTAGGCAAATCGTGTGTACTTAACATAATTAAAGTTACACATAGGAAACGTTCAAAATCTGTATTTGATTTGTTCTGACATTTACATACTAAAGAGTAAAGAGCTATACAAATATGTAAATTCTCCCATTAAAAGGAATCTTAAGATCTAGAGAAGACAAAGACGTAATCAAATGAAATCTTTTGTACATTTGTCTGATAACAATGTCACTTCGAGACTAAGAGTCTGTTTAAAGGGGCCTATACCTGACAATGTGCACCTCAGGTGTATTTTTATAAACATAACTTTAAATATTAGGATTATAACGCCTTGGGCTGCTGAGTTTTCGGTACGGGTTACTTTAAAAATCTAGAAATATGATTCTTTGAATGCTCATCATATAAAACCTGGGATTAAAAAAATGTGTGTTTATTTATAAAATACCCTTCGTGACCCTAACACTTTCAACCATTCGACTACTACTTCTGTTAACACTAAAACAAAGAAAAATTATATTTAGCATAGATCTACTTATGTTCTGGCTGAAATATTGAGGCTTGCATCTCAGCTTTACTATATTTACCCTTACATTATATTTTAAGCATGATACTCACGGTATACGGGGACACGATAAAAGGCCAGAATTTTTAATCATTTTATCGTAACATTTTTTTGTAAAATAAATAAAACAGTTATCAAGTATAAATATAGTCTAATTTTCTTCACATTGGGAAAACAGCTCATCAATGTATGGTAAGGGTGTCTTGGTATTTAATGGCAACTATTTCTATTAATTTAATAGGATTCTCACACGCATCATTGGCTGCATGATCTAAGGCACTACTCTCGCAATAGAATAGACTGCTGAAGACTGAGATATCCTGGTTCGATCTCGGTCGGGTGTAGTTGGGGTGGAATACTCAAAATGGTTTTCCATTCTATCTTCCCATAAATATGGGTACACTTCATATAAATTCAACTTCCTGCATCCTAATCAATTATTATTATTAGCACCGCGTCTTACTACCCGTTCGGGTTATACGCACTTATGTTAATGTGTAATGAATGGTGGGGTGATTGTGAGATGAAATGGAGGACCTACAGTTTAACGTGGAATCCGAACCACGGTGGAGGCCTGGTATTCCCCACATTCACAAAATGTATTGTCAGAGGTGAAGGAAGAGTTTGGTAATCAGATAAATCTGTGCCGGGACCGAGGATTGAACCCAGGCCGCCAGCACAGAAGTCTGACACCTTACCCCTAGACCACCAGGTTAACGTAATTACAACATAAGCATATAAACCGAGTAGATAGACCAAGTGCTAAAAATAGTTTCTTATCTAAAGCCATGATGATCATGACAGATATTCAAGATCTCTTGGTATCATCATGTGATTAAAACTAAAATCTAAGCTTCTACTCAAGCAATATTTTATTAATTTTGTAAAAAAATATTGCTGAAGAAACTCCCAAAACACTGGCCTTTACTCAAATCTATGTCTACTTCATCAAATGATGAGAATTTTAGTTAAATTCAAAACAAGCAAACATAGAACGAAAATACCACATGAACTTAAAGAAAACTTAAGAATATGACAAAGGCATATTTTTTTATAATTTTTATAACTACTGCCACGGGTATCTTCTAAATCAAGGAAAATAGTAAGCCGAAACTTGGAAAAGGCCTGGGTAGTCAAAGAAACGTAAGGGCTTACATACCTTATTATTTTTATTATTATATACAATACTCAACTCTAGATTTAGTGGACTCGTTTGTAGTGAAAATTACACTTCAATTAACCTGAATAAATGGTTCGAATTCATATATAATTCAATATGGCCTATATGTTAAGAATTTTGTGGATTATGAGCTTCGGTTTGAGTAAACCTAAACAATAAAATGTTCAAAGAAAAATTTCATTCTAGCATTATGACTCTTTTGAAAACAAACTAATATTGGTTTTTGAGCTTAAGACTTGGAAACTTTCTCTAATAGAGTTCTTATTTTGTTAGCACAAAGAGAAACTGATATTATGGAAAATGTAGGGGATGAAAGGCTGAGTGTAGACAGCCAACGCAACTCACCCTACGGGCTTAAACTTCATACTGCGGTCGCACCAAGCAAAGATAGAGAGGTCACTTTGCTGTATACCTTTTGCCGACAACGCATGGGGGAGTGTGCTTATATCCACTATTCAGAACTGCTTCCAACACGCTGGTATAACTACTGGGTGTGTGACTTTCGATGCATAGGATGAAATGTCACTCAAGGAATTGATAACATTCATCAATGACCATTCTTTTGAAATTAAAGTGATTTAGCTATGTACTTTGGACTTTCTTTCGTTTGTTTATAGCACCACGCCTTAGCTGTCTTTTTGTTTATACGTGAAGTGTGCCAGTATTTTCGTCAAGTGAAAGTGAAAAACTATTACGGAAAAAACACCATGTTCTCTCCATCATCAGCAGTAAACAAAATTCTAAGGTAATATAATAAAGATCTTCCTATGTATCATAAAATTGGTATATTTACATAAATGTAGTTTACCCAACAACCTTAAATAACTAATAGAGTTTAACATTTATAATTTCAAATAAGGATCAGTGAAATGGGGCTGGGCGAGAGGGAATTTACAAAAAAAAACATTAATATTTGGTATGGTAGAAAATTAAAAGTATGAGATTTTTTAAATTTTATAATAAATTTTTGGAAAATAGGAGGAAGGGTGGCTAAAATCTCAAAAATTTCCAGTGGCAGTAGAAAATTTTAATCGTGTAGGTATATGTACAAAGATCACCACAAACAATAAAAACATAGTGAAAAGTTTAAAATTTGAAAATTGTATCTTTAAAATAGAGGGCGAAAAATTTCACAAACTATTAGAAAAACGATTTTGTTTTGTAGTAGAAAATTAAGATGGTTCAGGTAATTACAGGGACCAATCTCTTTCTTTAACAGGTTAGTATTGTTCTTTGCTAAGCTGAAATGCTCATTTTTCCATTATGTTTTTGTAACAATATATATAATTTATTTTCTCATATCTCTAATCGGTTTTAGGCCAATATTGAATTTTTTATAGAATGTGTTCGTTTTTGAATTCAGTTTATGAAAAGATTACTGTTCGTCTCAAATATTGTTTTTAAAATCTACTAATATATATATACATATATTTGGCCTAGAATTGTCATGGTTATCTTGATATTGTAAAAGAATAAATTAAATAAAGAGGGCAGTTGGATATAGAACATCCTAACTAGATATGGTATTGATATTTATCAATCCACCTGAGTTATTTGAACACTATAAACATCCTATAAATCCAAAACTTCGAATTTCAATAGTTTTAAGTAATTTTTCTATTAAAGTCAATAAAACCAAAATTCAGTGTTGCAGATTCAAAATAGCAGATCTAATAGGACAGAAAAGTTTAAAGAGAACAATTAACATGCAAATTCCAAAAATTTACTATATAACCTTAATTTTTAAACACTTTACTAACTATTTATGCTATACAACTCATATTTATTCTTTTATTTACACCAACAATAAATAGTTCAATTTATTGTATATAGAGAAGCTATAAGCCAATATATATTTTAAAAAAGTAAGCTTTTAAAACTCGTTTAGAATATATCGCTATTATTACAGTTTATTAAACATTATACTTTCGTGTTTTGTAACACAATTTAAACGCATAAAGGACTAATATTTTAACATAGATTTGTTTACTCTTGCCACTCTTTATTTTTTTATACAAACAAATAACAAAGATAGCTTATATACTTCCCTTGTGTAAAACGAATACATCAGCTAGTATTATATAAAGCACATTTGTAAAAACAGAACAATGCCGTTAGGAACGTGGGAATAAGTATCAGATTCGTCTGGCCTGTTTGTCATTGACGCGGAGATAGAAATCCGTTCTAGTGTATTGGGAGGATCATTTTCATAAACTACTTTCCATTCACCCTCCTAAAAATGTGAGTAATAGCCGTAATGATAGCCACACCTATATCCTTACCATACCAAACGCTTACCAACCGTATTCAATTTATATCAGATCCTAATAGATAGGTATGGTTTATCATTATGACTCTAAAGTTTCCTTTGAACTCTACCATCCCTATCTCTATAGTAGCCCCATGGCTTCTTTGGTGCTGACTAACAGCTCACAGCTGACTTCTGACAGTCAACATTTAGGTATGTACCTAAATGTTGACTGTCAAAAGTGACAGCTGCTAAACACATGTTGTTTTTTTTGTTGTTTTTTCAGATCATATGGTTCGGCATAGGGATGTATAATTTTATCTTGTAACTTTTCAAACCGTTAGCTGTCAGCTGTCAGCTGTCAGTCAGCACCAAAGAAGCCATGGAGCTACTGTACCTCGTTGTACTAGTTATCATTTCTGAGGAAACTGTTTATCTATTAGTGGCAAAAAAAAAGTGTTGTAATTTTATTGTTCTTAAGTGCTCAATTTTTCCTTAGCTATAAGAAAAAAAAATTATCAACCCTTATTCCTCGATATTTCCTATGGCCTATTATTTATGCCAGCATACCACGTCCTGATATAACTGAAAGCGAAGTGATTTGGCAACGGTAAACTTTAAGAGAGATATGATAAAGAAAGCTTTACTACATAAGACCCGCAGTCTCTTCAGAGGTGATATTCAGTGTGTTACAAATGTGAGATTATTCCAGACTTGATGCACACAGTAATTAATTTAAACACCTGCAATATTTTAAAATGTTTGATTGAAGAGCAAGTAGGAAACAATTTAGAAAAAACACCCCATCATTAGAAATTCATTGATGCCTTAGACCATGCGACAATCAAAGTGGATTATAGCATAAATAAAATAGTTTGTATATAGCCTATAATATGACTTTATACAACTAGGATGGTGGTTTTTATGGGTTTTAAAAGTGTAATAAATTTGAATACCTTTATTCAAAAGTAAATAGGAATAAACACACACTAACAAAGACGTAATGTAATTACATTAGCTACTTCCCTAATACAGAAGAAAGGGGATAAAATATCAAATTTATATGCGGGAAGAAATGTGTAAAACACATTTCAAAAAATCCATATAAGAAAAAAGTATTCTAGGAAAAGTAATCGGCTTTTATCACGTCCAAATATCTATGAGTGAAAAAAAGAGTAAGGACAGAAAGCGGGACAGAATTTAAACTCGCCTGATTACCGTTAACGAATCTAATTTGGTGCTGTCAGAAAAAGAGGCAGAGTTAAAAACTTTTTTAACACTGGAAGAAACGGAAGTAAATAAATAATAATGGACCTAAGGGAAGAGTTCCAAACAGAAGGATTATGATGAACATCTCATCAAATACAGATAGATGATGCCATTTCCATTAAACAAGCATTCAACAAATGCAGAACACATTTAAATACAATTTCTTTCCCTACAAATATAAAAATAAGAAATTTTAAATTTTAAAATATATATAATCCTTACATTTGTTATCAATAATAACATCAAATATTAAATTTGGTCTTAAACTACATCATGTTAAAAAATTCGGTTAGTATTGTGGAAATTATTAATAGACAAATCTCATCCATGGTATCATGATCTAAGGCGTAATTCCCTATATGGACTGGATTGTTATGAGAAAGAAGATGGTGTTTGAATCCCATTTGGGTTGATGGTGAATGCTTATTTTTTTAAACAATTTTTTTTATCACACTTCAATTATGAAAATGCGTGAATCATACTTTTAGCTCTAATTTATTTATAGCCACCACATTAATGTGAATATTTGGGAAGTGAATCTTTAAGCTCAAATATCCAAGAAAGTTAATATTTAAATACGTAATCAGGGAAATCTTTAGGGTTTGCGCCTTATATTGTTTTTTTTTACTTCCACGGTGAGTATGAATAATTAGACATTGTAAATGTACCTCATCTACGGTAGGAGTCGAAGGAAGTGAATGCTATTAAAAGCTGCCAAATCTGTTATTATGCATACATTCGCAAAACCTTATCACCTTCAAGATCGTATGTTGATTTGTTGTCACTTTTGGCAGTCAAAACTTTAACAACCAACTCATCATAATCATCATCATCTTGTGCACCTTGAAGACGTAATTTTAAACGTTAGATTATATACTTTAATAATTAAAGTCATTAAAATTAAAACTTGTATCCGGGGAAACGCAGGGTACTTCACCTAGTTCAAGATGAAATCATTTTTATTACTTGGGTTTTTATATTACTTATTGTCCATTTCTATGTCCTTAAGGTATCATATATATGAAGTAAAGCACAATTAAACTTTGACATATAAAATTGAAACCTTTGACTCTTCAAAACAATAAAAATATTGAACGTAAATTTTTTTTTTTATTATAATAGAAAATTACCGTAATTTTATTTTAAACTTACACCTGTGATACTACTTGTTTAAGTAGCCTCATGTTCTAAGTCGTCACTCTTTCAATATGCAAGCTTACCAATGATGGGGAGATCAGGGTTTGAAACCCAGTCGGGGGTACTAAAGGTTTTTTTCCATAAATAGCTTTCCACTCTCACTCAACACAAATGCGGGTACGATTCCTCTAAATTCAACCTTTCTCATTCCTAAACATTGGCCTAATTTGTACCTATAAGTAAAATGGGTAGTAAGACGAGGTGCTAATAAAAAACAGTTATCATTTGGGACTATTGAAAATGTTGATTTTCACCATGTCTACACACATGCCTATCCTAAAATATGTATTAATAAAAATTAAAATTGATAATATTTTAAGTTCTTTTAGAAAACTTTTGATTTGTTCTGGTGCAAATGTGGATAATTTTTCAAATAAATTACAATTATCTAAATATTGAGATATATCTGATCATCAGGTATAAATTAAAATGCATAAAAAGAGGGGACCTAGTGTCACGTTTAATTAGAGTAATAATTACCATTCACCTTATTACAACTAAATAAATATTCATCATTTAATTGTCTTTCAACAGTTCAATGTGATATTAAACTTAGCAATGAATGTTTTGAGCATAAGAAACTGTGAATAGCACTTGACTTTTAAAACCTTAAACACTTCCAGGGTGTCGACACTTTTACGACACCAGTAGATAAATTCTTTAAGACTGGTTTTATTACCGCTTTATTAATGGAAAAAGGTGTTGTGATGCACCAGTAATTCGTTATACCTTACAATCGCTTAGAAATGCATTTATAAATATATGTCTTCCTTCGTTTCTGTAAAAAATTCAGTCTGAAGCCAAGACCCTTCCTTGACCTTTCTATTTTCCTTTACTCAGCTCAACAAGAACATAAAAAGTAGCTCTGAAGTACGGGTTCCTCACCCTGGGATAGTGTGTTGAGTTTTGCTAGGGGGAGGAAGCATTAAACTTTTATTGTTAAGAATCACTATTCAATGTGACGTACATAAAGAACTAGACCTATTGATCCTTGATCGACAAATCCAAAGAGATTACAGAATACATTTCAATAATAAAGTCAAAGAGGAAATATATTTTAGTTTAGTTGGTTGTTTTTAATTGTCAGATAGTAATAATTGGAGTTTCTGTACGTATATGTTCACTTATTGCTAGAGAACCTATGAATATATTTGACTGTAGTATTTTTTGTTTATACAATGTTTAATTTACCTAAAATATTTATAAACTATTTAAAGTTATTTAGGTATTCATGGAGATGAACAGTAACGTTAAAGGCCATAAACGTGTTGTTTTATATACACAATGGAGTCCACAATGTGAGGTCTACCACAAGTTAATCTACTCTTACGACTTCAGAAAAAAAAAAATCAAACCTGGCAATATAGATTCTGGAATAAGTTTGGAGATCCTTGATTCAAACATTGACCCACAACTGAATGCAAGCTTGGCTAAACACATGGTACACGGCCAATTGAGACTTTGAATCTATCGTATCCATGCATGAAGCAAAACTTATCTCAAGAGTTTTCAAAAAGCTACACTGATGGGCATGATGGATATCCCAAATAGCTTATACGGCATCCCAATTATGGAAATTGTTTAACAAAGATCCTTTTATTAGCGTTGGAGATGGACACTCATTTGATTTCACATTAATATATATCTATGCAGCTGTGCAGTTTCTTCAAATCCATTAAGTATGTAATTAAACAAAACAATGATGTTAGTTATCAAGGAACTTTTTATAGAATTATTTATTTATTTAAAGTATTTAACGTGAATCTTATGAACCTACTGATTGAATCAGAAAACGAACATTTCTATGAGTGAGAGCCAAAGAGCCTACCAATTTTGCGAGAAAGGTCTTTTCACTTACCTTGCAGGGCTATTTAATATACCAATATCGACACGGGACCAACGTCTTTACTTTCCCTACGAAGGAAATTATGCTACGGATTTTTATCGCTCAGGAAAAATCTGTTCACCCCGGTTGGGTTTAGTCCCACGAACATAAGGTCATGAAGTGAGAAATTTAGCTCAAGATCATGAAGGTCGGTAGGTTTAGTAAGTATTGAATTGAGCAATAAGGGGGAACAATTTCATTCGGTACTATTCAATGTGCTATGCATTTAGTTGTTCCTCTTGAAAATGGACAAGGTGTTTATTTTACAACATGTAATGTAACTGACTTCACTAATCACTCATACGGCACACCATTAACAACCTTCACAAATTGTACCTGAATTTTCCTTTACGAGATGCTTACTTACTATGAGGTTGCTTCATATAATACTTGAAAAATTAATAAATCCCTATGCCGAAAGCAAGTTATTTCTGTTGATGAACTACCTGGAGTAATGACAGTGAATTCTTTTAGCCAATTAAATACCTCACACCCCAATAACACAATGTATTTTTATTTGAGAATGCGAATAAATATCGTCAAAGGTTCAACTCCATTAGAAAATTTACTTATTAATTAAGTTTCAAAGTACTGGATCACTAATTGAAGGACTCGCACTGTAAAAGTACTTTATAAAAATACGTTTCGTGTCTATCTTCTTCCTCACTTATTTGTTCTTCATTATATTATTTTTCACATGACAGATCCTCTCCCACCTAATATTGCCCTAAGGAAAGGCATGTAGAATGATATTGAACATAGAATCAGAAAATTATTAATCGTTGGAAACTCCGGGTTTCAATTAAGATATTTTTATTACAGGTTATACAAAACCAAACAAATTGTAAGATCTTTCTCGGAAAAGATCATGAAGGACTTGAGTCTTCTTCTCCAGAACATCACATAGGGATCTATATTATATAGAGATTATTAGAGAGAAACAACCAATGATGGGTCAGTTCTATTACAAACTCTGTATATAAACAAGCCTCTATTGAACACATAACAACTTACCGTAGACATAAAATTAGTATATAGTGTAGTTATAGAGTATTCAAGATCATGTATAGAAAGTGTTATTTTAAGATGATTACGGAAGCAACTAATTATTTATTAATTATTTATTCTCGGCTATGCTCAGTTTGAGGTATGTATTTCCTTTGCAGTGGTTTCATGAAATGGCCGCTACTTTGTTAAAATGGCGAATAGCAGTGCTTGTAACATTCAGGTATAGCTGATATTTTGTTAGAAGGTGGCATAAAAAAAGCCTACGTGACATTTAAATAGCCTATATATACTTTTAATGACCAAATTTCCGTGTGCACATTGTTAATTACAAGTCATTAAAGATGATGATGTCAACACTTGCCCGAAAATATATTACATATGCCCAGACGTAGTGAAACTTTTCCTGTCAACCAACATTCGCATCAATCTCTGAGAAGTTAAAAACTAGACTTATCTGTAGAGATATTGCTGAGACTCAGCATTTGAGTCTTTGCAGAGCAGGAAAGCATAGTTTACTTGAATAACTCCCAGATGTGCGTCGTGATCAAGGATATCCAGGACTTGGTCTAGTAATTGCTTGTCCCGATATACTTTTTCAGCAAAACAAGCGGTTTTAATGGTTTCAATTGCCAGCTATTTTATCTTCAAAAATGAGTCAGCTGATAAAATTAACGCCCGTATTTTAGACTAGTTCAAGGCGACATATCACACTTAAATATCCATAGGCACTATCCTGTATAGTTTTTTTAATTCACTTAATCCATTTTGTATATTCACGCTCTTATATTAAAATTAGATCACCCACCATTTTGGTGCGTAATCTAAACCCAACTAAACTGTGTAGGGAGACCCGATTAAAGGTAAACAACTTGCAAATTTTATCATGAGGTGACTGTCATGAAAGTTTACACAACGTGAAGTGGGCCGTTATACCAAGAATACCCGTTATTTCATCAGACCTACCCTTACAGTTTAAATTTATGCAGTTTCCTATCAATGTTTACTATCCGATGACCGTCAACACAGCGCAAGGAAAAACCTTGAAGGCTGCAAGTGTTGATTTCCGAGGCAAATTTTTCTCACACGGAAAAATTTACGTGGTCTTTTCCTGTAGTTGTCACAGCAGCAATTTGTAACTTTTCACTCTTGATAATAAAACTATTAACGTTGTTTACAATGAGGCCTTGCCTTAACGTTTGTTTCTTTATTTCCTTCAATTAGTACAAATGTTTGTGTGTCTAATCATAAAAAAGGAAATAATTACACTACATTAAAAAATACTCTGAAGATTCAGCTTTCATCAACTCTTTAACATTTATATCCTGGTAACAACTACATAATACGCTGAGTGATTTCTTATCGTACGGAAAATTAAACACACTACGGTAAAAAAAGTTATTGTTTTAGTTAATATGTTTTAAAGACATACACTATTGCGAGTGAAGCTGCGGGAAAAAGATAGTAATAATATAAGACAAGTTGATTCATCCAGAAAAAATAAATGGGCGTGTGTAAGGAAACCATACGTATGGTATTTATGAACTCGTTCAAGGTAATATACAATTTTTTTACTATAAGCAATATACCATGTGTTAAAATCCATCCTATAGTTACTTAGAGATATATAATTGAAAGTAGTTTAATTGTTTGTATTATTATTATTATTATTATTATTATATTAGCACCCGTCTTACTACCCATTCGGGTTATACGCACTTACGCTAATGTGTAATGGTAGAGTGATTGTGAGATGAAATGGAGGACCTACAGTTTAACGTGGAATCCGAACCACGGTGGAGGCCTGGCATTCCCCACATTCACAAGATGTCTTGTCAGAGGTGATGGAAGGGTTTGGCAATCAGATAAATCTGTGCCGGGACCGAGGATTGAACCCCGGCCGCCAGCACAGAAGTCTGACACCTTACCCCTAGACCACCAGGTCACCAATTGTTTGAACACTGTTATATATATATATATATATATATATATATATATATATAGGGCGTATCGATTTTTGTGGGAAGTACCTGGGATGTGGAAAGTAGACCTTAAAACCACCAAAAATGTTTTATGAACATATGTCCTATGTTTCTGAGATAAGATTTTCCGAAGTTCTGCTGGAATCATTAATAGCCTGACCCTATACACCCCTCTTTACACATCTTGTAAGTGACGTATCACTGCTCTTACATAGACAGGGCTGCAGCTATACTAACTGGGATGTAAAAGATGGGGCTATTAACTTCCAGTAGAAGCTTGGAAGGCCTTGTTTCAAAAACCACCGAACATAGGACACCATTTCATGAGGACTTTTTATGTTGTTTTTGATTTCTACTAGGCACTCCCCAGTTACTTCCCGCATAAATTTATACACCCTGTATTCGAAACTTTGTAGTTCAGACAGTTATAATTTTAATTATTTTAGTAATTTTACTTCATTATAAAAATGATACTCATTAGTTCAAGGAAAGTATGAATATATATTGGGAAATTATGTAAAGTAAGTTTGTTTATAAGAATTAAAACAACTGTACATGCATAATACCTCTTCTTGACGAACATATTAGAATATCATTTATAAGAAAGAGATTAATTTTATAAAATATTAATTTTATTACAATGGATACATTTTTGTACATAATGTTCCAATGGGAATAATTTCTTAATACTTTAACAGCTATATTTGTTTACCCTTTCAACTAAACTTCTTTAATGTTGTATTCGTTTGATGGTTTTAATGACAACACAAGTAAAACAACTAATTAAAAACTCAATAATCTAATTTAAATTAGAAAAAATTATGCAAAATATGTTTTTTCCAGTTATGCTTGTTTCTAACATAACATTATAAATAATTGCTTGATATGTTTAGTCCCCTTTTGGTAATTTATTCATCATGTTGGGGTAAATAGTAGGCTGCATTAACTAAAATTCCGTTGAATTAATTCACAAATAATTTGTTATTTTTTGTTAAATATTTGTTTGTTCTAATATTTATTCATATCTTATACATTTATGTTTTTTAATATACCTGATAATCAAGTGGATTTTTGACCATGTGGTCATAGAAACGAGTTAAACATGATTTTAAATAATATTGAGGTCAGTAATTAAATCTCTATGCTCTCGGCATGACGTCACATCTTAAAGAGCGATTATTAACTGTGGCCTTTCTGACCCAAATCATTACATAGCGTGCCTTGTTAAGTTAGATTGAAATAAGATTGCTGACTTTTTTTTTAACAGTATTTATGTTTTATTTAGATCATTCGCGTAGTTTAAGAAATAGTATTTTTAAATATATCGTAACTAAAATAAATAAAATAGCAGGTAATTTTGTGAAAACAAATTTGAAACCCCATCGTACAGCCCATTCTTACTATGCATATCTACATCAATATCTACAAATTTATATTTTGACATAACAGCCCTTATTCCTTGGTATTTAATAGCTTAATATTTTTTAGCGTAAATATTATTCTAACGTGATCACATGGAGATTTGAAAGTTAGCCAAAAGTTCCGAATTTCCATAGCTTTTATTTTGTACAAACAAATACGATATCTGAACGTTCTACGAATTTAAGAGGATATGTAAATATTTAAATAAATAATTCGAGGTAATATATTGGACATGTACCATTGTGGGTTAATTAATCCTTTCAATTTTCGTCTAGCTTAACAATATTTAAAAACTGTTTTTCCCGTATGGAGACTATTGTTTATGTTTTGTTCAAGCTGTCACCCCTAGTAGCAAACAGAAGAACTTTTGTCTAAGAGATATTGACCAATCAAGAGAGAGAGAATCTTTTTTACATATTAACGCCATGAGCTTCAAATTTCGTGATATAATAATTTTAAAAGAATAGTTAGTAATTTTTACAGATGCCATTGTATTTTCAGAATATATTCGCTTTTCCATTATTATTTCTTAACTCTAAATTTTAAAATCATCACTTTGGATTTACACTTTTGGGATTTGTATATTTTGTTTTTTGGTAATAACTCGCCTCTTAAACACCAGTCTGGAACGTTTTTGAATTGTTCCTGGCGACAGTGAGATGGCCCAGCTCAATCTTTGAACGAGGTTCTTTTTTGACGTGATTTTAAAGATGTCACGAACCCACAATTGAGAATTTTACAAGAAGAATGATATCACTAAAATTGTACTAAATTTGAAAGTTATCCCTGGTTCTCAATTAGGACTTGGAATATTTGTGAGAGGAGATTTTAGATATAAACTGTGTTATGAATATTTTCCTTTTTAAATAGTGTTCTACAAAATTTGTACAATAGAAAACCAATTAATGGGTGAGATGTTTCTTTTTTATCTGAGATGTATCTCTTTTTATTTCAAGCCAGCCAAGAATATCCATTAAACCAAAATGTTCTACAAAAACTGAAAAACCATCATCAAAATTATTTATCTACATGATAATATTAACAATTTTATATTTTTAAATATTTCTTTTCGTAAATTTTTGTTGTCATGATTTCAGCAATCAATAACACTCATAATACTTTGTTCATTAAGTCTCAAGGATATATACTTTTTTAAATCTTGAATATTTAATCTAAATATTTAAACATAATAAATTTTGACTTACTTAAAAACAAAATCAATTTTAATTTTTTTAATCTAATTTTTTAAATTAGTTTCTCTTGACACTTATAAGTGTACAATTTTTTCAAATTTGAAATTTAATATAAAAAATTTGAAATATATTTATATTTTTACATTTCAAGTGTATTTATGTTATCTTAGAAGTGTAATTATCGGATATATACTGGCAGGGATGTTGTTAAGCCTAGGATTACTCGAATAATCCAACAAGATGACCTTGTGGTCTAGGTGTAAGGTGTCAGACTTCTATGCTTGGGATCCGGGGTTCAATCCTCGGGCCCGGCACAGATTTATCTGATTGCCAGACCCTTCCTTCACCTCTTACAAGACGAGTATTAATCACAATTTGTGAATGTGGGGAATGCCATGGTTCGGATCCCACGTTAAACTGTAGGTCATTAATTTCATCTCACAATCACTCTACCATTATGCATTAGCATAAGTGCGTATAACCCAAACGGGTAGTAAGACGCGGTGCTTATAATAGTAATAATGATCCAAAAAATAATATACGATATTATTTTTATTTATTTCATGTATTGTACATCCTCATATTATTAGCGTATCAATATAGAAGTGGTTATTTATGTGTGATTTACGGTATGTTTTCCCTTTGATTATTGTTGTTGTTATGGTTGTTGGTGTCCAAATACCAGAGTAAGCCATAATGTGACAAGTATCTATGACAGCTAGTTAATTTCAGTGAAGTTGTTCCAGCAGTCCATAGATTGTAATAGGTTCGTGCATCTGAGAAATAAGTTTATTCGAGCCCCTTAAAACCCACCATTTTTTCTCTCTAAATTTGAATTAATATTTATTAATATTTATTGAGAAATTGTGAAATTTTAAATCTTATTTTAGAATATAAATTTTTTTTAGCAACGCATATTACTACACATAGCTTAGCTAATAATTACGCTTATTGGTTAGTGATGAGGAAAGTTAAATTTAGATGAAGTGTGTTCCCATTTGAGTAGAGTGGGAAAGCATTTAAGAAAGGGATATACGAGACGAGATGGTACGAGACGAGAGGTTCAATAAGTGACACTGAACAGTACGCATCTCTCTACGTGATTATTGTACGGGACAGTTGTTATTTGAGCTAACTTGCGAAAGTTTTTTCTCATTAAATATCATTAAGTTTAATCGGACATTGGCTGTGAGGTGAGTTTATCAACCAGTGGTCATACCACGAACAAGAATATTGACACGAGACAAACCTAAAACTATACTTACAGCAAAACTGACCAAACCATTGTCGGCCCTTTTTAGGGCCAACAACAAAAGATAATAAACATGGACATGACGTCCGAACATGAACGAAGTAAACAAAAGAGACAACAAACCCTTGACTTATCGAGACACCTAGAAGAGGACATAGATGTTGAAGCAACAGACTCTGAAGATAGTGAATTCCTCGACGCGACTGTACTTAAACGAAAACTGCTGTTCAAGCAAAAGGAAGCCAAGCCCTCCAAAACGATCAAGATAACAAACCAATTTGACGCACTGAATGACCGAGAAGAACCGATGGAGACTACAGAAGGGACAAATGAAACCGTTAGGGAAAATAGTTCTCGTGACAAGCCATCCAAACAAAAAATTCCACCATTTGTACTTAGAGGGACGGTGAACTACTCCAAAATAGCCAAAAAGATTAAGGAAAATATGACTGGGACTTACAAAATACTATACATCCAAGACGGGCTCAAACTACATGTAGCATCCCTGGAGGACTTCAAAACCCTCCAAACATACCTGAAATAGACAGGACAGGAATATCACACCTTCACTCTCCCAAGGGATAAACCCTTGAAAATAGTTGTAAAAGGGCTTCCACCCAACGTGTCTACGGACGAAGTCAAAGACGAACTACAGTAGATGGGCTACACAGCGACAGATGTAAGACAGTTCAAATCAAGGGCACAAACAGAAACCGACTTGCAAGACACGATCAAACTCTTGCCAATATTTATATGTACACTTACAAGGACTGATAACAACTTCAAAATTTTCCAGGAAAATTACATCAATCATACTAGAGTAAAAATAGAGCATTACGTTCAATCCCAAAATTACATACTTCAATGTCACAGATGCCAGAGATTTGGCCACTCTAAGAACAATTGTGCCAACAATCCAAGGTGCGTCAAATTCCTGGCCCCCCACTTGACCACAGACTGCCCGAAGAAAGACACCACTACCCCTGCCAAATGCACAAATTGCTGAGGAAACCACACTGCCAACTACTCGAAATGCCTTGAGTACCAGAAAGTAATGGAAAAAAAATTGAACAAAGACAAAAAACAGATAACAAACCAGCCACCACACCATCAAAAAATGACTTCCCCCCACTAGCAACCAAGACTACGTCAACCACACACAATATCAATCCTGCACGCTCATATAGAGATATCTTGGTGAACAAACGGGACGGCCTGCAAAAACCTCAAGAAAAAGAATCAGAACAAAATACTTCATTTGACCTTAAGGAAATAATTTTGATACTCAAAGAATTAAACATATGCGGATTTCTAAAACACCTCAAAACGTACTTAACAAAAATCACCCAGGCACAGGACAAATTGACAAAGTTCATGGTCATCTTTGAAGCAGCGACTGACTTCTACTTCAGCTCCAATGACGACTAGACTACAAATTATAGAAAACAACACACTAAGAATACTCATTTGGAACGCGAATGGAATCCTCCAACAAAACCAGGAATTTGGAGACCTACTACAAACATATGGAGTAGACCTGGCACTTGTATGCGAAACCCACCTAAAACCAGACAAATGGCTTACCATAACATGATATAATATATACAGGACAGACAGGGTACACTGGGAGGGGGGGTACAGCAGTATTCATAAAGAGCTACCTACCACTCTATAGAAACAACATCGAAGACTCAGAAAACCTGGAGGCCACATCGGTAACTGTCAATACCAAAACCGGACACATAAACTTCGTGGCCACCTACAACCTTCCAACCAAGATGCTACTCAAAACCGACCTGGATATCGTTACTGCAGATAATTACTTCCTAATAGGGGGGGGGGGGATCTTAACAGCAAAAATACTCTATGGCACAGCAGGCTGACCAATAGAAATGGGCGAATACTAGAAGAGCACGCAACAGAGGCAGACTACAATATAATAGCTCCAGAATCACCGACTTTTTATCCCGCCAATCACCTTCATAGACCAGATGTCCTGGACATAATACTGACTAACTTAAAAATAACATCGGAAACCTTAACGGTATTACAAGAGCTCGATTCCGACCACAACCCGGTACTCTGCGAATGGGACATCGACACGGAACATCAAAACAACTGGCACAGACCGAGTACAAAGACAACTGACTGGAAAAAGTTCATAGCTGACCTTCAGGAAACCATACCAGTAAACCTAGAAATAGTAACAGAAGAGGACATTGACGCCGCCATTGAAATACTCACAATGACAATCCAAGAAGCTTACAAACAAAACACAGTAACCTCCCGAAAACAACAGAATATAAGGATTGACCAGCCCGACCTCAACCTCCTGATAGCGCAAAAAAGAGAAGCACGTAGGGATTGGCAGAGGCTACGAACACCACAAGAAAAACTAGATACAACAGACTAAAAGCGCAGGTCAGAAGGACTGTCACCAACATAAGAAGAACCAGATGGAACAACTTTGTCACAGACACTACAACCAACTTACAAAAACCATGGACTTTGACAAAAATTTTAAAAGGAACTGCGAAAAAAGCGGGCACTCCAGCCATACATGGGCAGCAAGGGATGGCCTATACTAGCATTGACAAGTCCAACGCGATAGCGGCGACACTAGAACAACAATTCAAACCCAACCCAGTGGAGGAAGAAGACATAAACAGAGACATTATCAGGGGGTAAACGCCTACATTGACAGACAAATAGCCGACATACCAACCCCTATCACAGTAGAGGAACTTCAACAATCTATCAAAGATCTTCGAGCAAATAATGCTCCAGGTATAGACGGCATCAAGAATCAAGAGTTAAAAAACTTACCTCACAATGCAACCGCACTGCTTACCCAAATAATTAACACGACCCTTAAATTACACTACTTCCCAAAATTTTGGAAAAGGGCCAGAGTCATAAGTATCCCAAAACCAGGCAAAAATAGCATCTTCCCACAGAAGAGACGACCTCTCAGCCTTCTCAATACAACCGGTAAACTTTATGAATCCCTAATACTAAATAGACTAAAACAACATACAGAAATGAACGAAACAATCCCCGATCTACAGTTTGGCTTCAATAAACATCATTCCACAATCCATCCTGTACTCAACTTCATAGAGGACGCCACGGATAGCTTCAACAAACGAGAATACCTGCTCGCCATATTCCTAGACGTCGAGAAGGCCTTTGATAAAGTATGGCTCTACGGACTATTATACAAAATGATACAATACGACTTCCCACCAAGAGACATAATACTCATAAAAAGCTACTTAGATGACAGGGAATTTCAGGTCGCTATTGAGGGCTCGCTCTCAGAAAGGGTGCAGGTAAAATCAGGGAAACCGCAAGGGTCGGTCTTGGTTCCCTACCTATTAAATATTTATGTTTCTGATATACCAACACACCCTAAAATGACAGTGAGATTATTCGCGGACGATACACTAATTTATACAAGAGACCGAAATATATACTACGCGACACTTGCACTACAACGATACCTAACAACACTAGAGACCTGGCTCACATAATGGTGAGTGAAAGTCAACACCGCGAAGTCCACGGCTATGGTAGTGGCAAAGAGGAGACAATTACCACCAGAGAACTTCACTATTTTTCAAGAGGACATACCATTCGAAAACGAAGCCAAATACCTTGGAATAACCATCGATAGGAAACTCGCCTGGGAGAAACATATCGACAAAACAAAGAAAACTGCCACTGCGCTTTTCATACAGCTTTACCCTCTCCTCAAAGGGCGTCAACTGAGTCAGCAATCCAAGATAACCATTTACAAATGTATAATCCAACCCATCATCCTCTACGGCTGCGTAGGATGGCGCTACGCAGCCAAATCCCACATCAAGAAGTTACAAACAGTGCAAAACAAGATACTAAAACTCATAAGCGGAACAGACATAAGAACAAGAATAGACCACCTCCCTGAAATAACCAAGAGAAAAACACTCGATGAGATCTTCAAGAAAAGAAGGGAAAAATTCTACACTCAAAGTGTGGCCCACAAGAATCCATTAATACGTGCACTTGGTAACTACAATCCGCAAGACCAAAGACCATACAAACGCCCAAGGCTGGAATAGAGAGGGATAAGAGGAAGCAGCAGAAATCATTCACACCTTCACATTCAATTTCATCCTTCATCAAGCGTATATGCAGACTAATCAAACATGTGTTTCCTTTTCAGATAATCATCACAAACTCACAATCAATCAATCCACCTTTCATTAGATATATATTTTCACAAACCCATTGTTTCACCCTCATTCCATGCTGCCTGTAACTCACAAAGCAATACAGCCCTTTCACAGGTGACCTAGCTTGGCGCTTCTGTCAAGGTGGATATCTTGTGTCTGGCTAAAGACAATTCAAACCGTGTACTTTGTACGATTAATTCATAGGTACCAAGTCATATAATGTTAAGTTCATGCAACGAGGATAAGGGTTTGTGAACACAGCCTGTAACTCGCATATCAAATCAGCCAAAACTTCCCACTGCTTGTCAATGACTCTATTGGCAAGTGCGTAGGTTGGGGCAACAGGGGAAACCCATTTAAGAAAGGCCACCCCCAGTACACCCAACTTAGATCGAACCACAATCTTCCCGTCTTCGACTATTTGACAGTCTAGTCTATTGCAAGAGTAGCACCCTAGACCATGGGGCCACTGAAGTGAAAATACGATAATAAATTAGTTGGGAAGAAGGTAGAATATAATGTAAGTCTGCCAAATTTTTTATGTACCTACACTTTTTATGAATTTAAAAAATCACATTATACCCGACCATTATTTGAATCTTATTTATCCACACTCATGAGCACATCGAGTATATTTCTGAGCCATATAGACTGGTTTATAGTGACAGAAAGGTCAGGGTTCTAGTTATGGCAAAGAGAAATGGGGGAGCTATTTCCTATATAATTGTTTTACTATTCTTTTTCCACGCCACCAGCCACGGTGACGTAGTTAGCTAACTCGTTAGCTTCATATTGAGCCAAGCCTGGGCATATCGAGGTTCAAATCTCGTTTAAGTGAACTGGAGGTTCTACGGGTTTTTTTACTAGATGGTTTTCCACTTTCCCTCCACACAAATTTGGGTTCACTTCATCTATATTCAACCTTCCCAATGCTTATGCCATTATGCGTGAATAGTTCTTAGGCGTATAACCTAAACGATTATTAAGATGTGGTGCTAAATAATAATAGTAAAGTCTTCCACCACAAGACCGGTACATATCCTCAATAGTTATGGCTTTCTTTTCCCTTTTCTAGTAGAGTGATTAAAAGGCGTCCATCCCGGATGAGTGTTAAAACGTGATGACTAGATATATTTACCTCTCCATTACCGGCAATACAATATATTTCTAGTATTGTTCCTTTTGTTGTTTGACCACCAATACAGGTATAAGGAGAAAAAAAAATTACCTGCAATATAACTGTTTAATCTATTTTAGCACCACATCCTGCACTCGTTCATTTTATAGTCAATATAATCTTAAAATTGTTGTTAATTCATATGTGTCATACTTTTAAGTGAACATAAACCATATGAGTGCTAGATTATTAAAGAATTAGTTTATTTATCTTTCATAATTGTATTTTATATAAAAAAAATATATATATTCATTTTGTAACATATTTATAGGTTCAATCTGGTTTAGTTCTATTGCATTTTTTAAATGAATATAGTAATTTTTCTGCATATAAATATTTTGGTGAGATATTAAATGTATTTCTTTTATTTATATTTGTTTATTATATATAGATATATATTACTATATAGATTTATATATTTATACATATTTATATATACAATATCCTTGCTGTGCCTTAATTTTCAATAAATTGAACCAACATCGGTACATGATTATATATTCTTAATATTATATATCGATTTAAGTAAAATTAATTTAAAAGAAAGGTGTAGCAAAGACATTTCATACATATATACATAGTATATCAATAAATATAATCATAGTATATTAAATTGTTGCATAAATATATATATATATATAATTATGTATAGATGTGAGTAAAATTTATTGAAAAGAAAGTCGTGGCAGGGACATTATACTAATATTCATGATATGTATAATTATATATAAAATATATCCATTTAATATCTCACTAAATATTGTATATTTATTTAAAACGTCATATATATTTATATAGAAAAAAATTATTTTAACTCAACTTTATTTTGACCTATATTTTGTTACAAAATAAATTTTCAACTGATAACTCAGATTTTAAAAGGTTTGGTAAAAAATTTAAATATTTACTTCAGTCAGGTGTAGTTAACACTATGAAGTTGAAGGTGGCAATAAAATGTTGGTGGAATTATAAACTGGTTAAACTAGAATAGCTATATTATATTTTCATAAATTTTAAAACTACACTTACAAATCAAAGCACTAATTGATAATAAAAATCAATCGCATTGGTTGTTTAATTACTATCTATATTAAAAATACTAATAATTATTTTACATAACTAGGCCCCAAACAAAGAAAACACTAGATCAACATGCCTCTGGGTTAAAATGGTACGCTCTGAGGGGGATCTTGAGTCATTAAACTCAGGTATTAATGGATGTCATCAAGTAGCATTAAAAAAAATAAAAAACTCATTTTAAACATAGTTTTACTAGAGAGAAGTAGACAAATATCATTCTCGAGTTAATCGGCTAACTTCCACAAAGCTAGATTCAGGTATTGACCAAACCTCCTCTTCACATAATCCTTCCTCACAAAGAGCTTACGAAGGGTGTCCATTTCTATTATAATGAATGTTTCCTTTATGATGAACATTTTAAAAAGTGAGTTGTTTAACAACTGCTCATTTGGAAATTATTTTATCACTGAACATTGACACAACGAATCCCAGTTGTGGTCTCACCCTGATTCAAGAAGCGCAGAGAACCTTCCGTAAGGTTGAGGATCCGGTGTATAACTAACTGTGCAATAAGTAGTATTTATTATTTATTTATTTATTTATTTATTAAACAATAGATTAAACCAGATTAACATAGAAAAATATTAAATCTTGTTTTTCATTTATTATATTTGTTTACAATTAAATCCTAATTGTTTCATCTAAATTATAATATTTGATATACAATTTTTATTTGCCGTTGTCATTTCCAATTTCTCTTTAGTATTTTACATAAAATGAGCGAATAGCCCGAATGAGTATAAAGATGCAGTGCCAAGTATTATTATTACTATCATCATCATCATCATCTCATCATCACAGGAGATCTGCTGATTTTACTAAAGTGATTTTTATTTTGGAAACTTTTTTTTAAAAAGCTAAGAGTTAAAGATAATGTTTGTAAAGATCCTACATGTATTACAAAAGTAATGCGTTTTAGTAAAAAGGATCTTTACAAACATTATACCTTTAACTCTTATAGTTTCAGAAATAAGTTTTCAAAACAAAAATGCGTTCTTTTTTAAATATTTAGGTGGAAAATTTTCAAATGATTATGTCTTGGTATATAATGCGTGGGTATATTATATATATTATCTGTATATTATATACATATTATATATGTATTTTTGAAAATAAATATTTGATACAATATATATTTGGTTTTGAGGGAAAGTAAGGTGGTAAGGTTGGTTTTACCTTAGTTGATGTTTCTAAGGTCACGTTAAGGTAATTTTTAATTTTTTTAAATAAGACTCATTATTTTTTATTTCATATTCTTGTAGCTCTCGATGTACATTTTCAAAATAGTGATGTCAAGCTTAAGTAAATTTTCATTAGATACAAGCCTTATTAGTTTCAGAATCGCCAGTGCCAGGCGCATCATTATAATATTCATACATACCACGGGAAAGTAGATAACAAGGTAAATAGTCAGATAATTAAATGAAGAAACGTGCGTTAACAAAATAAATCCAATGACCAAAAATTTTTAAACTATAATATGAATACACACAAAAATAAAGAAATACAAGCATACCCATTACAATATTTTACTTTTTATGAATTCATATAAAAAGAAGCACATAACTAATAATGATACAATTATTAGTATATTTTACTGCCTCAGTTATTTATGTAAGAGCCGATTACTAACTCCATTCACGCTAGGAATTACTCACTGAAAGGTCTTCTTTCCTACCAATATCCTACTATTTAAGATATTTTTGGTAGGGAAAAAGGCCTTTCAGAAAACCATTCCTAAGGTGAATGGACATTAAATTAAAGAACTACACAAAATATAACTAAGCATCTCAACATAATATTAATCTAATTTGTTATTTCTCAAAACTTTCTAGATTTCTAATTTTAATACATGTAAGAACTTTATTTGGATGGTATTTTGTGTACAAACCCCGTTTAAAATAGCATGTATCATACCAATATACATTTTAAATGAATACAACTTAGTAGACTCGACCGTGCCATTAGATAATTATTTTGTTATAAATAACGACTAAAATGAAACTTTGTAAAATAAAGTTAAAATATAAGAAAATACTTAATTTTATTTAACTTTAAGTGAAAAGGTGCATTCTACTCACACATAGTTTGAAATGATATCTCTCTATAACAAATAATTTCACTAAAAAATTGAGTTGGTCACGAAACACGGAAAAGGTGTAGAGAAAAATAATGTACCAATTTTACATTACGTTCTCAAAACAAAACACCCAATATCTTCATTTTATTCTGAAAATTCGTTGATTAATTTTATTTAGTTAAAATTAACATGGCACTCAAATAATGATTCTTATTATTAATACTAGGTATCATTATTTTTAAAAGAAACATTAATCAATAATGAGTTAAAAAATATTAAAACAATATATACTACCTTTTTTCATATAAACTACTATCCTAATACGCCAGAATATAAGTTTTACAATTAGTGGTGGATCCAAATAAATTCTACTTGATAAAATATATCTAGCATAAATCAAATCAACAAAGTTAATGAATAAAATATAATATTGGATTCATTTTAATAGGTTTAATATATAGAGTTAATATAAGTTTTTTGATAAATGTGTTAGTAGTCAGATGTTGTTCACTTGCATTACCACCTGTAGTATTACAGTTTTAACTTTCTCATATCAATAGAAAGTATTGTAATCGTAAACATTTTGGGCCTTGAGATAAGAGTGAATCTTTACGTTTTACTTGTGTGTGAACACAAAAAATTGGATTTTATATATTATGTCTGTCCTTATGTCTGTCTGTTTGTCCATGGAAATAATTTGGAAACAATTCAAACAATTTGATAGATTTTGATCAAACTTGATATTTAGATGTTATAAGATAAAACCCCGGGTTGTTTATTTTTTATTTTACCGAAGTTCACAAATTAAAGGTGGCTTACTATTGAGAGTATGTATTATTTTATTCCCATTTAAAAAAAAGTCTTTAAAGTTTTTATTTAGAATTTATAACTAGGGCATGTTTTTCTTCACAAATAATGCTGTATAGTTATATTTTGGCTAAAATTTCTTTAAGGGGTGATGTGGAGTAGTTTTTGAATTTTGAAATATTTCAAGAATTGTTCTAATGATTTTGATTAATATATATATATAGAAAATTTTTATACGGAAATTAAAACTGTATACTTGTTTTTGGTGGAATAATTTATTTAAGGAATTGCAGATGACTGTTTTTTAAATTTGAAAGTTAAAAAAAAATGGTTTTACAGATTTGATTCCAAGTTGTAACCTATTAAGTTTTCTATTTTATCATATCAAGAGAAAGTATTGTGATCGTAAAAATAATAGATCTCGATATATAGCCAATTTTTACGTTTTATGTGTACACGAACCCAAAAAAGTGGATTTTACAATTACGCCAGTAATCATGTATGTCTGTATGTTTGTCCCCATCCACGGATCCTAAACGGTTTGATGGTTTTTGTTTCAAACTTTATATATAGATTTTATAGTTGGGGTATACCACATATTTTAATTTTTTTAACATAGCCCTTTAATCATGAATGGTTTAGTAGTGAGTAATTTTTTTTAATTCCAAATATTTTTAAAATGGCTACAACGTTCATTTTTATAATGCATATTCAAGGTTTGTTTGACATACCAAATATGACTATGCAGGGTGTTCGGAAACTCAAAGCCCAAACTGCACATATAGCTTGTTTGAACCAAAAGTAATACAAATTCTCTATACATTTAATTCCAGAAAACTATGCTAATACCATTAAACTGTGTTCATAGTTTTGCGCGGGGAGAGCAAAGCAGGGCAAGCGTGCGTGCGCAACAAGTTGCATAGAAGAAAGGCGCGCAGCACGGCACATGTAATGTAACATTAGCCGCTAGCTAAAGTTACAATACTAGGAATTGTAAACTTACCCAATTCTACAAGACGTCAGCGGCCATGCTCATGTAAACACTGCGAGCCACTTATCAACACACACCTGGCCGTCAAGACCTTCCTTGTAAGACTGAGGCGCGTCAACTGGAATACGTCACGCCGTTTCTGCTTGCCCAAAGACCATAAGAAGAAAAGAAGTAACACTCCACCAAGTTTACGAGCGGGCTTCTACTAGATCCGTGAGGCTCCTAGAACCTTCTCCACCCTGTCTACGTTCTTTGGTCCCCCCCCTTGACTATGTTCTGCAAGCCGTGTTTTGTGCATATAAAAGACCAACCGTGTGAAGTGTGAGCCACTCTTGGGCTGGCGTTGGAATTCGCCTGAACAGGCGAACGCTTCAAAATTAACGATGTAAGCTAAATTCAGTTTAGATGAAATCTTTAACGTTTCTAAAATTCCGTTTAGGCACTTTGTTGTTATTTCATAATGGATAGACTTGATCTTTCAAACTTGCGTTTTAGTGACTTTCCATGATAAATGGACTTAAAACTTTCATACTGGCATTAGGTTGCGTCTTCAAATATCTGCCTACATATAACTTAAAACTTTGCACTTAGCAGTATGCATATAGTAATTGGACTTTATGACTTTTCAGATTTAATATGTTAGTGAAACAAGTTACGATTTTACTTCGTTTGGGCATTTGTGTTGATTTAAATGACAAGGCAAAGTTCACAGTTAAGATTTAGATCTATTATGATTGAACGTAAAACTTCGGGCATAATAAATTTAAATTGCGTAAAGGTTGCTGGGATCATATTATGTTATGTATACTATTTATGATGTTACGTTTTGTGCACTTATATTATTGAGCGTAATCTCTAAAAAACCTGCTTTTGTTAATTATTTTCAAAGGTTAATAAGTTTGGTGCTGAACTTATAAATTATGTCATTCATAATTTTACCTTGTCTATGAACTTTAAATATAAACCTCGTAAGGTGTTTCATTAAGCTAATGTTTATTGTATTAGGATAGTTCTTTTTGGGATGTTTTTGATGTTCACCTTTGAACATGAATTACCTGCCGCCATCAGCGCATCATAGGGGTAAAAGGAAGTTGTTATAGCAACCAAGTTGTGGTTGTAAACGAGAGGTGTAGGCCAATCTAATGCATGGGTCAATCCAACACCAACATCTGGTAATACGTCAGTTAGGTTTAATCATATACCCCCTTCCCCTTTTTGGGACTGATGAGGTATTAATAATAATGTTTATAGGTTATATTTTGGTAATTGTCTTATTGAACTGTACGAGGTTAGGCTGAGGTTTATTTGTTGCTTTCACGCCAAACTGTAGCTTTCCTGAGTAAGCGTAGATGTTTGCTTTCAAATTTGGCGCTCATGGTATGAGGCCATTGGATAAGGTTGTAAAGACGTTACATACTTGATGATTGTTTATGTATTTATATCTATTTTTGCTCTCTTTTTTGAGAAGTTATAATAAATTATTCTTGATGGTGATATTCGTTCCTTCTTTATAAGTATCATCCTTCGGTTATTTTAAGTTAAGTAGTTCATGTGAGGTAATCACTAATATGGTATGACGTCTCGGCTGTGTTGATCGACCTTTGAGGGCGACCGTGAGAACTTGCCCTCTTCTATCTCTAATTGCGTGTGCTGGGTGTTATCTAGCTTACCCAGCGGGTATAACAAGCTCACTCACCCAGCCCACTCTATCGATTGTTATTGTGTTTTTTCTTAAATTTCCTTATTAAGTGTTTGAACCCTCTCTTTTGGATGGTAGATCCTAATTGTGGTTCAGTAATAGTGGTAAACACTTTCTGTGATGTAGGACCGTTATTGATAACCCTCAGAACGTATTCCTACTTCTAGATGGTCTGCTGTGTTGTTTACTATTAATTATGGTATGTTTTGCTGCCGTGATCTGATATGTTTAGGTTTGTAGTGCAATGTCCGATGCAGCCTGTAGTAAATGCATGCTTGAACACCTTTACTATCCAGGCAATCCGAAACTTTGAACACCCATTTAATGGCATTAGTGTAGTTTTCCGGATGTAGGACGAAGTGTGTAGGAATTATGTATTACTTTTGTTTCAAACAAATTATATATGCAGTTTTGATGTTGAGTTTCCGAACACCCTGTATGAATGGTTTTCGGCCAAAAATATATAGGTTTATTTACTGATAACTGATTTGTCAAAAACTTAAAATAATTACAAAGAGTGAAATATGTTATAAATAACTTAAACAATTTAGTTCCAGATAGGTATCTTGGGAATACTTGACATGACTTACAACACTATATATTTATCTTTGGGGTAAAACCCATCTATGAGTAGATTATTAAAGACTGCATTTTTAAATACGGAAATATTTTTGAATTAGTCATAACGATTTGGTCAAAATGGGTATCTCAGGTATCTTGACATGACAAATAACAGTGTATAGTTTGTTTTAAGGAAAAATTCAATAAAGGGCCTTTTACTGAAGACTTATTTTTGAAAATTCATATAAGTTTGAAAATGGCTAAAACGATTTGGCTTATAATGTATATCTGGGGAGTGTTTGACATGACATAATATATAAAGCTGTATACTTGTTTTGGTCTGAAAATTTGTCTATTAGTAATTTACTGATGACTTTATTTTTATCTGAATTAAAAATATCTTAAGGGATTTGGTTGAAAATTAGTATCGGGTTAATATTTTATTACCGATAACAATCTATTTTTATTTATCTAAAATAAAATAATTCAAGGGTAGTTTACATAAAACAAAATATAGAAAATCTTCAATTTTTTAGAAATTGACTACGAAGATTTAATTTAAAATGTATATCTGTAAACAGTATATCATGTAAAATGTCAATGTTTTGGAAATTATCTTTGAAGATTGAATTTAAAATGGAAATATGTGAACAGTGTATAGTGATGAATAAGAATAAATTTTAAGTTTAACAAATATATTTTTTTAGGTTAACTATTGCACGAATAATTTAGTTTTGAAAATTTGATTTTTATGTGCATATATGAAAAATTTGGTTTTAATTTTATTTATAAGAGAGATTATCATGATTAACAAAATTATGTGTTTTATTCAATAGATAAAACTAAATTAAGGATAAATTACTAAGAATGTATATTTGAAAATTTTCTTCGAAGCTATAATACACAATATAAGAAAGTTTAGCCACATATGTTGTACCATTTATTTATATTATAAATAGTGATATATATTTGTTTTTCTTTAAAAAAAAATAATCATATGATAGTATATACATATGTGGGAAGGACACTTTAATAGATTTTCTCTCCACTAACCGATTGTAGCCAACTGAGATTAAGACCATAACGTCCCCTCCAACAAAAAAATTATTCTCTTACGAGTGTGTTAACTTATATAGTTCTACCACCAATGTTCTACTTGTATCAGTGGCTTAAATATTGAATTACTTCCACGTTATGGCGCTTTAATTGGGCGATCACCAAATTAATGCACCGTAACTTTGAAGTGAAGCAAGTAAACGTGGGAGTAAGGGCTGTACGTGGAAAAGGCGGTCTAAATAACAATTGCTTAATGAGAAACAAAATTGTAAACAAAGTCAAGTAATCGAGTTACTTGTGCTGTAATTTTTGTTTTGTAAAAATGAAGAAATAAATAATTTTTTTCTACAATAATTTTTTCTTTCAAAAGTCAAATAGATTTGTGATTTTGAATTATACTCTTTGTCTGAATTTTAATGCCAGACCAGAAAGTTTATTACAATTTCCACTTTAGATTTATTTTTATTCATATGAAAAATAATTATTTCAGAGTAAAATTTTACATTATTTTCTATAAAAATATATACCTTTAATTTAATACACAATTTCTTGTATTCACTCATTTTTATTTATTGAAAAATAAACTTAAGCGACTCTCTTACCACAAAGATGAGACATTTTATATATATATTTTTTTTTTCAATTATATTAACAATATTTCTTTAAATTTTAATATTGATATTGTTACAAGGCTTACCACTAGCCATAGTTAATGACTACAGATCTTAAAATTAACCAATTATTTTTACTTGAGCTATGATGATAGCCAATCGATCATAATAGTTACTGAAATAATTAATTGGTAGCATTTAATTGATCTTCATAGATAATTTATTTAACAATCAAATTTTTATTGTTAGTTTTTTACAATTTTGGTTAAAAATAATCATAGCTTTAAACATCCACGTATGCAGTTTTAGGTTAAGTTTATGTATAGTTTTGTTTGAACTGAACTCTGATACATATTAAATTTTTTTTGTTTCTTTTTTATCGTACAGTGCATTAAAATTAACATTAATATTTCATTTAATTCAATAAATGTAAATTCCTTTCATACATATGTAAATTCCATCCATATAAATTCGCGTTTGAGTTGGTGAAATCAATTGAAATTAGCAAATAAAAATAATACAAATAATAATTACACAACATATTTGCTTTATTAAATTCGTGGAAATGAAATTGAAGTTAAACTTTTCAAAATTGGTTTAAAATAACACTATATGTTATGATATGTTAATTAAGAATTCTATTTAAAATTTAAGGAGCAATTTATAAAAACACACGGTAAAATAACTTTTTATTGGAATGTTTTTATAAACTGTGTGGAAAATACTTTATTTATGTGTAAGTTGAATAGAAATATAAAAATTATAATTTTTAATAAGTCGTAATCGTGTGAAAGTGTCTCACATTCCTTATTAGTTTTTTATATCACTATAATTATGATTTATACTTAAGCCTTTTAATTTGATCTTTAAGATAATGTTTATGTAAACAAGAACTGAACCTCAATAATTATCACTTGAAAATGTTGTAACTTAAATTTGATTCAATAAAAGAAGATTTTGGAAGATCCACCATTTAATCTAAACAATATTTGTTTAAGCTTAACATTACAGGGTAGCTATTTACCTGCTTTTGAATTTAAAATCTTTTAAACCAAGACAAAGGCTGCTGGAGTTGGTAACTGCCAATTCGATTATTCCTGTCAGGTGGCACTATCGAGTGTTGAGAAGAAAAATTAATGTTCAACCATCGACCAAGGCCACCAAATATTCAACAATCGATCTTAGAATTTATATCGATATTCAAGTTCTTTAACATTCTATCGTATATTTTTTTTAACATCACATTCAATATTCTCAGATACAAGCAAGATAGCAAGATTGTTGAGACAATATATTTATAAACACGTGTATTTTTCATTAGTTTTGTTTTTTATTAGAATACAGTCTTACCATTGTTTCGGGCTATACGCTTATGTACTAATTACGCTTATAGTTTTAGGAAGGGATATTAGCAAGTATACACGAATTTGAGTGAAGGGAGAGTAGAAAACTATTTTGGAAAACTCACCCCCAGTACACTCACCAAGATTCGAATATGTATTTCTATGCCATCGGAATTCTAGTCTACTGTTAAAATAGTGCTTTAGACTCACATCTAACAAAGCTGGTTGTATTAATTTGAATGCATACTAGCTGAACTTATCACTCAAAATTCTTCTATACATTATAATATCATTACTATTCATGTTTATATTTTTTTTTTATTTTTTTTTTTTATTAGCAGGTCTTACTCACCCGTTCGGGTTATACGCACTTACGCTAATGTGTAATGGAATGGGTGTATTTCAGATTGAAATTGAAGTTGTATTAAGTTTAAACGTGATATCCGAAACGTGCGGCCGGCATCACACATAACAATATGTCTTGTCAAGGTGTAGGCTAAGGGTTGGTAAATCAGATAAATCTGTGCCGGGACCGAGGATTGAACCCCGGCCGCCAGCACAGAAGTCTGACACCTTACCATAGACCACCAGGTCACCTCATGTTTATAAAAAACATTCCCTTTACTTACTTTACATTTTCAAACAAATCTTAAGAGTCATATTAAATTAGGATCTTATCTCACGGTCGATAAACTGGGAAATTAATCACACCATTACACTTTAACTATAAAACATTTCGATCTTCTAAATACTGCTTGCTATATTTAAAAACAGAAAAACTAGATGTATTTCAAAGATATATTAGTTTTAAAATTTAGTTTTTAATTTGTTTGTATTAAAAAAATATTAAAACCAATATCTAGGTCACAATTTAATTTTATTTTAAGGCAGGATAACAGAAAACCAGATCACAGTGTGACGTCTGACTATAGCTGTTAGATGCTATCATTGGCGTGGGACAGTCTCTTAAATCTAGACTAACTTATATCATTCTACTCTCTTACCAGCCTTAGTCGACTTATTAATTAAATAAACTTTAAATATAATTCAAATTCACCTACTAGATATACTCCTATGCATTTACATACCATGGAATAGTTATAAAGCTATCACATTTTATCCACTTGCCCATTTTTATCATTGGAAGATACATTAATAAACTGTTGTCACTGGTGGTTTCTCTACTTATACATATACATATACATATAATTAATCACTCCGTTCCCTTGCAAGGTAGGCAAGAATCTGTGCATGAAGCTCACTAAGCAATAACTCCATACTAATCCATCCTCACTAACTTTCTCCACACTTACCTATCCTTTCATACTCCCTTGGCTTCAACAACTAGAAACATCCAGTTATACATGCTTTTGTAATCTTAAAGCTCTTAATGTTTCTCTTTTTTCACATTCGTATATAAAATTTAGCCAAGTCCTACATGGTTACCCATTCATTTGATTCACACATTCTATCTTTATGTATTTGCTTCGTCACTCTATCCACACTGATTCTCTCAACATGCCCAATCCCTCGTAAGACGTTTCTTTTACATTGATCTATTGGATTCCCTTTCAAGCCGCACTCCTTCAACACCCATTCATTACTGACTCTGTCCAAACGAGTTTTTCCACAAACATTTGTTAAATATCTCATTTCAACTTCATTCACCTTTCTGTTGTATTTATCCTGACAAACGTACACTTCACAACTTAAATATTTAGTAACCATAATATTGGTTCGTTGACCTTTTAAATTTCTAGAAGTTAACTAGGCCATTTTTGGACCATCTTTTCGTATAGCTCCTAATCCATCTTTTTCGTTGTGCAATAGCTCCACAATTAAATCAATCAACTTCTCTCCGAAATACATTCTCCCGTCTGTCAATTACTATCCATTTACTATTTTGTTCATTTTATTAAAGGCTTTTTCAAGAAAATGTAAATGTAGTGTAGTTCTTCCCAGCCAAAATTATTACAACCATATTGCTCAAACTTATTTCAATGCTTTGAGCTTTTTATACATAGGAACAATCAGAATATTTTCACTAATGTCATAATAAGAAGACGGTTTAAATTTTAGTTGGTATGCTATATTTCCCGTTATAGGAAATCGGGATTTAGATCCAGTGCATGAATAATGAGAGTGCTTATTCCTGGATAGCTTAGCGCTCTTCCTTCACTCAGATGCTGGTAAATCTCTTCTAAATTCGACCTTCTTCATCCCTAATCCATTAGCGTAATTAATAAGTATGAAAGCAGACAAGTGAGTACTAAAACACAGTGGAATTAATTTATCCTCCTTTGTGTTGAGTGAGTGTGAGAAATAGTTTTATAATTAATAGCCTTAGCATAAACTGCAGGTAGTTAAACCCTTAGCTCTCATTCAATGTTGAGCCAGACAAAACAATACCACTTTTGTTAACGTGACCAAGATGTAATTTAAATTTATTGTTTTCATTTTGGGCTCCCTTTGTAAACACGGATATACACTACTTCTATAATTTTATAACTTCATGATATGGTCTTGCAAGCGAGCTATACCGACCAAGTGGCCACCACATTTTGGCGAAGATGGTGCCAACATTTATACATAGAGAGTGTGATGTGGTAAGCAAAACGAACCCTCCAGCAGTTAATCTCAGTTTTTTAAACTGGAGCTGCTACTTCTATATTCAAGTAGCTCTTATATTGTCCTCATGAAGTTGAAATAACCACGTTACAGACCCACTCCACTTAAAAATCTGAAAGCACCAGGAATTGAACTCAGAACCTCTGATTCTGTAATCAAGAACTCTGAAAACTCGACTACAGAAACAGTCAAAGACCCTTCTATTTAAATAATAAATAGATGCTACCGACACTGCTACATAGAGCCGATTTTTATATACTCCACCATAATGAATAGGTTTGAGGATAAGTTGCGGTAAGGGATGTTTGATATTCTTGTTGTTATAGTGGATTGGATAGCGGGATAGGGGTAGGTATGGTATTTATCTCGGGAAACCAACCATATGGAATCGAGAGCGTCTAATATCATATGCGTTCCCACCTCCATTTCATGCATACACCTGGAGTTACAAGACACCCCAGAAGACAATCTGCGCTTGTGTTGTATATTAGGCATACACTTCTGGTCAGATAAATAAACAGTAAGTTGACCTCTGCAAGTTAATTTATACTTGAATGAGCTGAGCTCTAATAAAACATACAAGACAACCTACAAGTAGTTTAATTTTGAGTAAAAAATATTTTCTTATGCAAGACGATTACTATATACACCAGTGGTCAGGTTCCTATTTGGGCTTTAATGAAGGTAGTTTTTCTCTGTACGTATATTAAGGTAAACTTTCCTCAAATTCAATCTTACCTTCCGCTACTGCATTGGTGTAAATTTATAAATCGTTTAAGATTTGTAACACTCTGATAAGTTGGATGATAAATAAATTAAAGCATGTTAATAGATAGATCTAAATAAATAAAATTTACACATACGTAAAAAATAATGTGTATTGTTACCCATATCTATCCCCACACCTTCGTGAGTATGGTGCAAGGAACAACAAATTATAAACTTAATAGTAGGCTAACATAACATGCTTGGTCAGATATTTTGTATATCATGTTTCGAGTAGGCTATCTTCAATTATTTCTAATTATTTTTCTATCTTGTCTTAAAACCAGTATTGGCTATCCATATTTAGTTATGAAATTTGAATATATAATATATGTAGCTCGTATCCACTTGCTGGAAAAATAGAAAGAAAAAATGAAAAGAGGGACAATCTATACACCAGCCGAAATTTTATCTCTCACCTCAATATCTCCAGCACACTAGTTTAAACGATTTTTGATATCTACGTGCTTCCCCGTACTTATAATCTGCATTTAACTACACTAATGTTTTCAAGATATTAATAATATTGATTTAAAGAAAATTTTACCTACACATTTTCATAGAGGGAGACCTAGAGATCAGTAATTAAAATAACACTTTAGATACTGTCAGCGAGTATTCAAATCCAAAACAAACAAGCGACGAGACTGATGCTATTTTACACTTACCCACAGGTGAGTTTCTCTTATATTTTTTTTGTTTTTTGTTTTTTGTATCCATCACGCAACGTTATTAAACTCAAACCTCGCATGCTTAAAGTTAATATCCACAGCGTGCGTACGTGACTAAAGTAAGCTCTATAATTACTAGATTATTACCAAAGAATCAATAGGAAACTTATTTAGGTCATAAACTCGACAACAAATAGGGTGCGTGCGCAATAAAATAGAAATAAAATATTATATATATATATATATATATATATATATATATAGTGAATATAGTAAAAATAGTAGAAATAAAAGTGAACAACTGGCGAATGAACTGCCACGGTGCGGTATTTCAGCTAGCCAATAAAAAAATAAAAAAAAAGAGAAGAAGAGTGATAACACCCAGAGAGCGGGAATAAAATGCCTAGTGCACGAGTAGAGGGTAGCAACAGTCGTTTGTTTTTCCCTGGGCGCAACGTGACCCTTCTATAGCATACGTGGCGACATGCCGCGGAGAGAAATGGAAACATTATATGAAATGGATGAGCACGTTCATATGAGGAGAGAGCGAGAGACAGAAAGAGATGAAAGGAAAGGGGGATAACATTTCAAGACGGTAAAAATTGTTTGAATCAAAATACGTATATAACGCTTGTTTCGAAAGAGTCATATAAATATGTTAAGTAATTAATAAAATAAAGATGTGTATTTTATAATTCTACTTTATAATTTTAAAATTTATTTATATAGTTTGGTAATGACTTAATTATCATGGCAATATTAAGTATTATTTAGTATTATATTCTATGCGAATAAAATATTTTCAATCAGTTTGAGTCCTTTTTATAGATACTGACAGTTTTTAATATTTAAAAAAAATTCATCTTAGTACTCACTCAATCAATACGGATTTGATTAAAATTTCTGTATGTAGATATGAGATATATGATTTAGATTAAATGTAGCAACATTTGTATGAAGGGAGATCTGGGAACCTTTTAAGACACAAAAAACCAATCATAACACTCAGCCGGTAATCGATTCCCAAACTACTAGTGAGCGTAATACACAAATTGAAAGACACTTGTCCACCGATGTAGGAAGCAATGTTCAAGTAGAATTTAACAATCACTACAGCATTTTTATTTAAGAAAAATTAAAAATATTTATTTCAAAGCTTCATAATAATTTGGTAAAATTTCAACCCTAGATTTGAACGTTGACCTTCCTTCACCGGAAATTCATTCTATTACAAGCCTGGCACCTTATACTATATAGCCATTGGTGCCTGTTCGGGCGTTTTGTAGCAATCATATTACTTTCACAACAAAATAAAGAAATGAAATATCTCCAAGTGAAGGGAACTTTGGACAGAAAGAAAAGGATCTTTACGATCAGATAACGTCAGAGTTTCTAAAGAAAGAGATCTGTCAAACGCAGGTTTTGGTGAAACAGTTTCCTTCCCTGTATGAGGCCTTTTTAAAAGGGCTCGGTGGGACAGGAGGGTGGAAAATAAATGATTGGTTGAGGGAAAACACTGAGATTCGTCGGTTTGTGAGAGGTGGGTGACATTTTATTTTTCCACAGATTATTTACGCTTGTTTATTTATGTTTGTAAAGGATTTCCAGTAACATTGCAATAAAAGTTTGTGACGAATGGTCGAGCTTATATATTTACGAGATTCAAAGATATTTTCAGTAATAACAATTGGAATAAGGAGGTATAATTTATTGGTGATGCACCCATATTTGTATAGCGATAGTGGGGTTGACAATTTCTAAATAAAAATCCTAAGTCCCCCAACCGTGACTGAAAATCCAAATTATCCATCCTTTCTGAGTTACACCATCTTAGCCTGAAATATAATTATTGTTCATTCCGATATTCTAACACAAAGACAACTTATCTTAGTTAATTACTACTAATGGGCAATTTTCAGGACTACAGTTTTTACTTTCCATTCATGCAATCAGAATATTTACAACAAAGAGGTTAGAGACGTCGAAAGTCAACTTTTAAAGGAAGTGAATAGCATTTTGAATGAAAATAGGAAAAATGTATTATTTTAAATATATCATCTCAGTTGAGATTTTTGGTATTAAAGCCCCGAAGCCCCTTTACATACGTCGTAAAACCAGACAAAAGATTAAACTGACGCCTTTATAAACTTGCCCTTTATGGTGGAACTTACGACTTATGAGGGATTAATGGAATGCTTATTTCAGAGCCCAGTCAAATTTACAATAATATTTCCATACGAAATATATTTTTAAACAGTTAAAATGTTATTAAACCCATTCTAATATAGGTATGCATAAAGTCACGGTATCTGTAATTATTGTATTGGTAATATCTTAAATTTTCAATCAATCAATCAATCAATGCTTATTTAGGATTTAAAAGAAAAATTATATAATTGACTTTTTGATACAATCCCGAAGTATCTAAAGGTACATCTTCAGGTCTTGCAGTTAAATAAATATTTAAAAAATAGTAAAAATTATATAATAATAATAATAAAATAATTAAAAAATAAAATTCTTTACAAATATAGACATTTTCTCTCTAAAATATTTACATAGTTGTTTGAAGCATTCCTTGAAGTATCCAGTCTTTAATTTTATTTTTCGCTATATTTATTTCAGGGATTTCTCTGACTGTTGGTGGTAGCAAATTAAACAATGTGGGGATGGTATATTTTAGTTCCTGTTTTACCATAATAATTAGAGTATTTGCCGATTGTGTACACTTTTATGTTAGAAATTGATTGGGTGTTAATGAAATGGGTTTTTATTTGCTTGTATTTATCGGAATGGTATTATCCTATAATAATATAATATAAGAATAATAATAATTATAATATAAATTGTATTAGTGTTGATAATTTCTTTTTTAAATTTTAATACCAAAATCTTACGATAAGCAATACAAAATTTATTTAAAAAATAACTAGCTCTGTCCGGAACTCGAAGCGCAGGCTACAGAACGTAAGTCTCCAACACAACATTCTTGAGAAAACTACATCCAATCCCTTTACTTACGCCCAACATTCTTCAAATCAATTTCAACATCCCAGTATACTAAGGGGTATGATATCTTAAGGTTCTATACACACACAGAAGTTATATAATATTACTAAAGATACAAATGAAAATTGAAAGGAATAATACTGTAAAAGCCATTTTCAAAAAGGGTAGTATTTAAGTTTCTACCTGTATCCAAAGGAAATCGTTCAATATATTCTTGGTCAATATGTTTTCCAGGAGTCAACAATTTATGGATAATAGTTTGTAGCCAATGGTGGCTGGGGCGTTTGATGGGACTGTACTAGTCGATTGATAACTCCTACTTAGTATCAAACTTGGACATTATATCCTACACACTTATTTAATATTATACTGTATTTTGTCACATTGAACTGTTCACTAGTAATAGTATCGTTAACCTTGTTAACTGAGCCGTCACTAATTTAAGTTAAGAAAGATAATTTTTTTTTAAATCAAATAGTTATGAAAACGATATTTTAAGTTACATTTATAGTAATTCTAAATTCTAGATTTTATATGAAAATTATACTATAAATAGTAGGAGTCTAGTAAAAATTCATATAAAAAATACAAATACATTTTCGTGGTGAGCATTGATAAAATGTTGCTATATTATTAGTGTTATTTTTTGGATATTGAAAATATCTATTAATAGTAGTTTTGTTCCTATAAGATCTCATTCCCTTGATTAAAAAAGGTGTTAAAAATTATGTAATTTTATTTTTGTTACTAAGATATTTAGAGCGCTCTTTGTATTTAAATAATAATAATAATAATAATAATAATAATAATACTTAGCACCGCGTCTTACTACCCGTTCGGGTTATACGCTTTTGTATTTAAAGTAGAAATACTTACTATAATTTAATACATCTTAAATTTTCAACTTGATATTTTTAGTTGGTGATCAGCAAGGCCTGAATTTTTATGACCTTAAAATTGCAAATATGAACTATAAAATGAAGCTAAGAACTCTAAATAATGACTTTAAATTTATTTGTATTTATTACAAGAGTTAGAATTTACATTATACATGTAAACAAAAATATATCTCCTGGTCTGTCCCAGGAAAACCTTTAGTTTAACATTGCTCTTTTTCCACAGAGGAATGTTTGCAGATACCAGAAAGTCACACAAATCTATATAAAATGTTGAGGATTTTTCTTGATTCGTGAATGCATTTTGTGCAAGTAATAAATGAAAGGTTTTATTTTTATCGATATTCTAGATACCACTGACATGTTTGTTGTAACTAATATGCTGTTGAATGGTTAAATCTTTTATCAGATGCCAGCCACTTTCACTTCACATATTTTATAGAAAAGAATTTCACCCTATGTAGAAAAATATACTCTCCAAATTCATTAATATTTTGCCTCAAATGACTCGCTTTAGATGTTTGGTTTAAATCATTCTAAATACACATAAAATGATTGCAAACAAATAAATATAACGTGTACTTTATAAATGAAAACAATGCATTTAGAATATTTTGACAGCTAAGATAATGCGTTCTACTTAACATTGGAATGCAAATGCCTGCTTTAAAAGCGATAGCTCCCCATCCCCACCCCCCCCAGCCCTTTCCAGACATGGTATAGAGAGGAATAACCAGGAATGTATAGATGGTACAAAGTTATAATGTGCGTATAGCTTGAAAGTTATTGTGTTTATAAAATTATACTTAGAATAAAAATATTTGTATTATAAATAGATCTACATATTTGTTATGATAAGTAATTTAATATCGTAAATAGTTTCGGAGATATGATAAAAGTGATAATCTACGCCTCAGACCGGAGTGCTTAAGACATTTTGCCGAAATATTGAGAATAGACATTTAAAAAAAATATTTATAAATGTTTTGAAATGAAATTTAAATTTATATTATTTCGTTTCACATAGGCCTGTATTACAAGTTTGAGTAAATATCTCAATTTTTAAACAATAAATCGAGAAAGTACTTGCGGAGTTCCGTACCATTTATTTAATTACTGTCCCAACAATACTTTTATTAACTTTGTATTATAGCAAGCATGCCTTATTATGTAGGGTTAATTTAAAGTTTTTTATCTTCAATAATAATAAAAACACATATATTTCATTGCCTGATTTATTTATTTATCTATACTATTAATGTACATTGTATTTTGAGAATTTCATTCCATTTAAAGATAATTTCAGTAGGTTGGATATCCATGTCAATAATAATATTCTGCCCCAGGAAAAAATGCAGTCCATTTTGTGTCAATTTTAAGTTAACACTTTAGGTAAAGTCCAGGGGTCTTGAGAGAAGAAGTTTTTTCGTCTTACCGCTGAGCAGTTTCTGGGGATAGATTTATTTAATAAAAACAATCTACATACCTCAGAAAATAAAAGGGTTTGGTAGTTGGCGCCCAATACTATAATAACAATATATTTAAAATAAATAAAATTAATTTTTTCATACATAATACATTTAAAAATTATATATTCATATTTTTTCACCAAAGCATTAACAGATTATTTTTATTTTTGTGAATGTGGGGAATGCCAGGCCTCCAACGTGGTTCGGATTCCACGTTAAACTGTAGGTCCTCCAATTCATCTCACAATCACCCTACCATTACACATTAGCGTAAGTGCGTATAACCCGAAAGGGTAATAAGACGCGGTGCTAATATAATAATAATAATATTTTTATTTTCAAATATATAGGATAAAGGGCTTCACTAATGAAAATTGGTACAACTTTATATAATTCATCAAGAAAATGTTTTCATTAAAATTTTAAAATATATAAAAAAATTAAATTAAAGTGAAAAAAATTATTTCAAATAAATGGTCAATACTAATCTCTTAACGTTTTAAATATATTTGGCTTTGATGCAAAACCAATTTGAAAACACCTTTAAAATAAATATAGATGGTTTTGATAACCTTTCTTAAATAAGTAAACTGCAAGTGACGTAGTGGAAATATATAAGCTGACGTGGTGTCACCTTCAGTTTTCCTATTCATTACTATGCTCGAGTGAGCACAATGTCTTGTAGATCTCCTCGCAGGTAGACTGGTATTTGTGAAGTGACATCCCTGCTGTTCCTCATATACATTTTTACTGATCCCTGTCCCCCCCCCCTCCCCCATTCAATAGAGTCGATAATGTCAATATGTTTTATGGACTTTTTAGCACAGTTTCACACTTTCTTTTCGGTTATACGCAGAGGAACTATACCCTGATTTTGGTTGAAAGAAAAGTTTAGAAAATTCAAACATATTACTTTGCGTAAAACTTTGTATAATTTTATTATATAATATAAGTTATTTAATGGGTATTTATAATATATATCAAAAGTGACAGCTACAGATAAAAATACTGGACTATCAATATTTTAAAATCATTTAATTAACTTTTGATGTCGTGGGATTTAGGCTCGAATCTCGGTCGAGTGTACTCAGGGTGTTTAAAAAAAATGTTTTCCACTCTCCCTCTAAATAAATTTTGGTACACTTCCTTTAATTGTAATCTTCCTAATTCCTAAAAATATTTAGCGTAATTATTATATAAACGTATCGTATATCCCGAAAGAGTAGTATGATAAAAAATTAATGCCGAATACTATTTTTCCTACTAAATTCAGATGACCTAGTACTTCAGTGGTATAATGGTCCAAGGCGTTCTCGTGTTAAACTGGCATACCGATGACGGGGAGATCAATGACCGAATCCCAGTTGGGTTTACTAAGTGTGCAATTAAAAAAAAAGAATATCCCACTTTTCTTCCAAGCAATTGTGGGCAGATGCTATCTAAAATGCTCCCTTCTTCATCCCTACACTATTATAGTAATAATTAGCATATATTCGTATAGTTCTAGGTAGATAGGGTACATATTAAATACGCTAATGAGATAGGGATGAAAAGGTTGAATTTAGAGGAAGTGTACTACCATTTGTTTCGAAGGAGAGTGTAAAATCACCTAGGAAAATACACGATCATTGCACTCGACCAGGATCTGAACTTTGACCTCCCCGTCATTGGCAGAACAATCGATTACACGAGTGATGCCTTAGACCATATCACGGAAGCTGGTTTATTCTGGATCATGTGATATGTTATAATCTATTTGTGGATCAAGGGTCATTTCCTGGGAAAACCAGGCTTGGCTTTACTGTAACTCATTAGTTAACTGTAACCACAGCTTCACTAAGCATTTTATCATCCACAAAAAGAGTAAATTAGATAACGAACATGTTTGAATCGTCTTTTAGGGCAGGTTTGATACCAAGCGTTATGGTAAAAATAGTTCTTCTCATTTGTCTCAATACATTTCTTATAAAACAATACATACACATTAACTGACCATTTTATTAATTTTGTGGTTGGTCAAATTAATATTAACGCAGGTAAGATAAATATTTCTTTTTAATATAACCACATCTTACTTTACTACCTGTTCAGCTTATACGCTTTGCTCGTTGGGGACTCTGACCCCAAACCTCCAGAGACTTTTCTTTGCAAGTGGATGTAAACTAATGTAATTCCAGAACAGTTTTTTGATAGGTTACAGTTTAGCCTCAAGAGACCTACAAAGAAAGGTCCGCACCGACGTTAAAGTTGCTCCGATATTTTGATTTTTTTTTTACGTTTTGTAATTTTACCGTAGATTACAGGCTAGAAGCTATAAGTTTACCTAATTTCAAGTTTCTAGCTCCTCTGGAAGTGGGTAAACATTAATGTCAGTGAGTGAGTCAGCCATGTGGCTTTATGGTAGTATATAATAAATCTAATTGGGTATGGATGAGGACAGAAGCATTTTAGAGGTAGTCCACTTGCATTTAGAAGGAAGGTTAGTAGGAAACTATTTAGGAAAAAAGGACTCTCAATATATACGACTGAGATTTGAACACCAATTTCCCATCATCAGCAGGCCAGTATAATGTGATATTGACGCCTCAGACCATTCAGCCACTGAGCTGGTTAAGTGTTTATTAACACGGTCTATTTAAGTGAATTCAATTTAATCGCTTAAGCCATTGTTTCTAACGTTTTAAAGTAATATTATAAATAATTAAATTATGTAACCCCCCCTTTATATGATTTGATAGGTTCATATTACAATAAATAAAAGGTAGGTTAGTTACAAGAGAGTTTATTTTATTCTACAAACAACTAGCAGACATACAAGAGCGAGGCACTCTAGGAAAGTCGAGTGACTGGCCGATAAGGGCCGAAGTAAACAATAAATAAAAGGGGCAAGACCCCAAGTCGTTAAGAGAAAACAGAATGATTAATACCAACGTAGTCATAATTAAATTCACCTTCGCAGAAGGCGACTAACCTAGCAGGAAAGTTAAATACAAGTAATATGTATAGGTCTACGCGACCTGGCGATGCCGACACTACATTGACATAAGTATGAAGTTCTATAATAGGCCGCCATTATAAGGCGCCACAGAGAAAATGATTTACCTAAACCTAACCTGTTACAATAGATCCTAATCAAATTAGTTCAATCTAATTATTATTATTATAATGACCAATGTGCTGGGTGCACGGGCTCGCGCCCCCCGAGTTGAGTAACAATTTAAAAAAATTCACAATCGTAACAAATCTTAAACTTTTAGCAAGCAGAACAACTATGTTAAATAGAAATAATTAGCGCCCCAAGATGGCGCCACGCTAAAGTTCCAACCCGTCCGTGAGGCGGACACAACGTTAAGTACAAAGAAAAAGCTAGCGCATAAACCATAATGGCTGACAGGCAAATCCTGCAGTCTCAGAGAAATATAGCTATTAGTAATCATGATTTATATTTAAAGTTGAAACTTAAATTTTGAACAATTTAACCCAAACATAATTTAGAAAACGTCGAACAACGACCTACGTCTAAATCTAAGACAAGTGTCTCACCTAATCGAGTGCAGAGAAATGAGTGACATCACTACACAGTCCAGCCGTTATATACTGTACAAAGTCAATCACGTGTTCACAAACGGCGGGAATCACACTGTGGCGAAGGGAGAGGGGTGTACGTTGCTTCGGCAGAAGTCTCGATTATTCTCGTGATAATTTCAAATCACGCGCCGGTGGATGAGTCTTGTTTCACACGAACACAACCGTCGGCGCATACGGGTTAGCGCATCTTGACGTTCAATTGTCCGAGTCTTGCTCTAATCGGGCCTCGAGCCACGGGCGGTCAGTAAGCCGCGTGATGTTGAGTGGAGTTGAGTGTGCGTGTTTCATGAAGTCGAGATCCAGCCCAGTCAAAGGGGACCAGATCAGGTGAGCCAGATCGTCCATGTTTGCATTATGTCTGTGACAACGTCACAATTATGTGTATACTTTTGATGATAAAATAAATAGTTATAATTAATAGTTTGTTTGATTTTTTTCTACTTCAGTTAGGCTTTAAAAAATTATATTAAAATAATAATAATAACAATTAAATAATAATACGTTACTCCTTTGGAATTAAATTTACCAAAATTACAAAAAAAGAAAAAAAAAACATACCGATGACTCCATGTCAATTTTAAGATAGTAGCAGAGCTTCGTAGGTTGTCTTCTCTATTTTGCCAATGGCGAGCGTGGAATATTAAACGCGGTGGTGCTTGGGGCAGGAGCCGAGCTAAAACCGTACCAAAGCAAGGAGTGCGAGAGGGTTAGGATTGTAAAAGGAAGAGATAGAAGAGGGTTAGGGAAAGGGGGAGGGGAGAAGGGTACTCTGTGTTGAATATGAGATGAACCCTGAAGACATCGTCCTCTTGTCCGGCAAATTAGCTCACGGGGACGCAAAACTTGTGTTCGAATGGTGCGTAAGGTCTAGGGGAGAGATGGGTAGGCAAGGTCGGGTTAAAAAGAGGGTACTAGAGAGAGGGGGGTGGTTCACAAGTTTTACCACCACCCCTTTCCAACTCTTTCTCTCTCTCTTCTCTCATCATCTGAAAACACACACCCTTTTGGTTGGTCTCAAGGGACCTGCCCAAGTAAATGTAATTACTGGATTGCTACATCTCTAAAACACACTTGTGTATCCTTATCCCCTTCTACCTTATTTTCAAGTCTCTTTTCCTCTTCTTACGCCCCACTTCTCCTCACACTCTACGTGTCACGCTTCCACTAGGTAGCTGACGTTTCTAGGATTAATTAGCATGTAACCTGAGGAATTTTGCGGTGCTCTACAACCAGGTGACATGTCAACCTTTAGCTACTACTTGAGTGAAACACATGCGCACACATAAATAAATAGAGGAATAACTATTTGTAAACTACTTGGGAAAACGATATTTCATTGCTACTTTTTAATTAGGTTCATTGAATGCATAGGTAGTTTAAACTCCTTCTTTATTTGAGTTATTTAATGTGCACTCTCTGAACTGACATATTTTTATCAACACACGAGAATTTCTATGAGCGTGAGCAAAACGGCCTTCCAATTTAGCCAGGAAAGGTGTTTGTAAATACTTTCCAGGGTCCTTTTACATGCCACAATTTACATGGGACCAAAGGCTTGACTTGAACTCCGAAGGAAGTTGTGCTACGAATTATTATCACGCAAGAAAAACTCATTGCTCCTGGCTGAGTTTGAAACCATGAACATCGTATCCAGAAATTAATACTTTAACTCAAGATCACCAAAGTTGACTTTTTAAATAAATAAATAATAAAATTATTGTATATACTTTCAAATATAACCTATAGTTTCCTATATATACATTTCAAATATCATTAATAAATAAACTACGACCAATAACTTTTTTCTTCAGAAAACATGTGTCTAGTGTTAATTATAATGTAAAACAACTCCTAGACATTTATTTTAAATAAAAGTTTAAGAAATATTTGAGAAAGATTTAAGATTAATATATATATATATATATATATATATTGATACTCTTATATTATTAATAATAATGTGAAAAAAGAACAAATATAGTTGTTCCTTTACATAAAAATCTGCCCAGATACCCATTTTAAATAAAATTTTCAAAAATATTTTTCAGAAATTTGAAATTTAAAATAAATAAATAACAAGCAAAATAATTTGAAATAAAAACATTTCTGAAATAAAATATTGAGTGTGTTATTTATCTTGTAAGCCCTAAATCCCCTCCCTCTTCCCGGATATCAATTTTGAACAAAATTGGTAAAGCCATTTTCTTTCAAATTTAACATTTAAAATGTCACATTAATGTGCATACTATCTTCTTAATTTGAGGAGTAAAGTCAAATTCACAATTTGGTCTCTGGATATGACCATAAAGTTTGAACGAATTACATAGTTATGACTGGTTTGACTGTAACCGTAGAGACAGACGAATATACAAACAAACAAAATTGTGTCGCATTTTTGACTTTAAGGGTAGAAAGAATCAAGACACATTATATTATTAATGTAAAAATTTTCAAAATTATATAACACACTGTAAATAAATAAGTAAGTTGACTACAAATGTTCGATAACATTTTAGATCAACTACTAAAATTCATTAAGTAATAAATTCTTCCAAAGTGGTATTTAAATTTCCAATGTTTTGTTTAAAGATTTTCTATGGATATTATTAGTTTTGTATATCTAATTATTATAACTTTATATCCTAAAATGAGATTTTGTATCAACTAACTATTTTAATATGATATTTTACTGACAAAAGCGAAGCTGTATTGGCCTATTTGGTTAGATTCCGAACTTATCTTCTAACGGGCTCTCAAAATTCACTAACAGGGTATTTATAAGGAACGTGACATTTGAAATAAGTAAAACTGAGTTTTTTCTAGGCAGAACGGAAAAACATATCATCTCGGTAGACCCAGCTGGGAACCGAACACTTACTTCTCTATCAACAGAGAAACTAGACAGTAAGCATGCAGACTGATTCGTGTTGATTGTGTGTATGTGTGCGTTTATTTATAGAAATATAGTAAGATTTTGGTTGGAGTAGCATGTTATTTGGATTATTTCAAATATATTCACTGAAAATAAGTATAAAAAGCTAAATCTATCCTGCCATATTGAGTAAATATGGAAACTTTCATAGATTTCATATAATATTAGGTCCAATCATATGAACATCAGATTGCTTGGTCTGATTTTGGTAGGAAAAAGAGTATCTGGTAGTTACTAAAGTCACCAAAATAATATTTATATATATATACATCAAGTCATCCTATCTGCAGATAGTAGTTTTGATAGATATTATCAATACTTATAAAATAACACAAATAATATAGATAAACCTTATCAATGCTAGCCGCAAAAAATATATTTGAGTTTTCTAAACTGTTGGTCTAATCAAAATAATTATAAATAACAATATACAAATAATGACTTGTACCGATGTGATTTGTATAGAATTGCTTAGAGAATTTTATTTAATATTGAATACACAAAAATCAAGCTATTCCCCCATTTAATGTATACTCCGCGTTTAGCCTAAAAAGCAGCGGGACTACTTAAGTTGGTGCGCCACAGAATTGCTCTATCTTATAAGTTTCGCCATGATGGAAACAAGCGAGGTAATCTTGTAAATGTAATAACAATAATAATATTAATAATAATATTGGCTTTATTTTAGCGAAGTTAAGATCGCTAAACGAAGGGCACATCTAAAATGTAAGTTTAAATTTAATTTTGTCTTTAATTTAAGGAATATACATTTTTTTAAAATTTATATATATAAAATACCATTACCAATACCAATAATAATGTAAATGTAGTAATTATATTACATTTATACATTACATTATTAAGCTACAAAAAAACAAACTCTCGTTTAACTTACGGAGTTAAAATTATCACTCATGATTTGCCATTATTTCCACGCGATTTACTAAGTTACCATTTATTAAGTTTGTAAACAAAGCTTTGTAAAGTTCTTGACAAGGAAACCACTGGAAGTATATTACTCATCGAGGAACATCTTCGTTGATTTTATGCTAATGACGTAAAGCTTAAAATATGTTACGGTGACGGTTTAATTATATGTACATAATTAGGTGATGGCTTGAAGCTTAAAATTTAGAGTTTTAAAGTTTGTTCGAATGGAATTACTAACAAATGATCTAAGAATATATTTTATAAACATTATGGGTTTCCTTTCCCTCGTTTTTTATCTGAAAATTCTTCTTTTTCTTTTTTTTTGGTCTATTAATTTATTAATCTATTTTATTTCATCACTTCATTTTGGCATAAACAACATTAAATTAAGGTGGGGGTAAGAATGATGAAAACATAATTTTTACGAAATGTACCCTCATTTTTTGAAAGAAAGAACAATTTTGTGGATAAAAAAAACCCTAAAAACAATTTGTCTGGATTCGAACCCCAACTTTCCTGATACACTCTCAGATCATTCTAGGAGAAAATTGGTTTAATTTTTATAAAAGTTACTCAAATAATTTTCTTATATTTATACTAATGTTCATGTGATCTGCAACTGTTCTTTTTGACAGGTGACACCAACCTTTATGAATTAATAGGTTATAATAAAGTAAAAATTATAATTAATTACCTAAAAAAATTGTATTTTCCAATGTAGTCTTCATTCTTAAAGCCTAATATAACCAATCTGACATTTATCTTGTTTACCGATGTAAGTTTGTTCATATAGGTATATAATATGTAGATCATTTTCTATGTCGCATAAATTAATGAAATTAGATACAAAACCATATTAAATTGTTTTTAAATTAGATACTTATGTATTTAAAAGAATTAATTCAAATGGTATTTTATATTTGGGTATTTTTGAATAGGTATAATCATTGTAATTATTACTACAACACCCGCTTCGATGACGGCATGGTCTAACGTACAACTCTCGCAGTAGACTAGACTGCCGATGACGGGGAGATAGAAGTTTGACTCTTGTTTAGTACTGAATGTGGTGTTTCCAAAATGGTTGTACACTCTTCTACCACGCATATGTGGATACACGTTCTCTAAAAATAGCATTCCTAATCCCTAAAAACACTAGCGAAATTCGTAAATAATCGTATAAACTGACACGGTGTAAGATACTATGCTGGAAAGAATATATTACTAAAACATGTATTATTTCTATTTATAATAGTGTTATTTATATTATGCATCATAATATAACCAAATGTTATTTAATTTTTAACCAAAATTGTAAAAGATGTTATGGAAAATAATTAATTTTTCTTTTATTGGCTAAGGTAATTTTTTTTTACAACATTAAAATAGTTGAGTAAATATTAACTAAGCACTTGATTCGGTGGTAAATAAGAATATAATTATTAATATTTCTAGGGTTTTCGTATATACATTTGATGAATCACGTCCTAGATATCTAGAAAAATCTAAAGTAAATATTGCTCATCAAATAGTCACTTTTTAATATATATATTTTTTTGTATATGACTCATAATAGTCATAAATAGTTTTTAATTATTTTTATTTTTACTTATTCTTTTACAACTCTTAATTTATAATTATTTAAAAATAGAGTTACATTTTGTTTAAAAATGAAATATTAAAAATAACATACTCTATTAAAACCAAGTTTAATAAAATACTACCAAAACATATATATATATATATTATATATAAAATCACTGTATTATTTGCATTTTGAATTAATTACCTGGTTAACAAAAATTATTTTAATTTATTTAATTGTTCATGAAGCACTTTGTTGGTGGCACAATTAATCGAAAAATGTCTACCAATGTGAAATTGAAATATTGATTTAAACTTCAATTTGTAGAGCTACTAAACTAAGATAGATTTTGCTCATAACTAAAAACTCTACTCATATGGCTAAGAAATTTTTCTCAGGGAGTATATGAAATATATATATATAATATATCCATATGTGTGTATATTTATATACATTCATATATATCTATCTATATACATTCATATCTTAATATATATAATTCTTCTGTACGTGTGTATGACACTGAACTACTCCTAAACGGCTGGACCGATTTTGATGAAATTTTTGTGTGTGTTTGTGTGGGTCCATGGATGGTTTTGATTCACAATTAAACCCGGTAGGTGGCGCTGCAATCGGGTTCTAGGATTTATTTTTATTTTTTAGGTTATTTATTTGAGGGGATTTTTTTAAAAGTTTTTTGCATATCAGAACATGTAACCTTACAATTTCAACTCCCCCCCTTCCCCTCCCCCCCAATATATATAATAATGAATATAATATGAATAATTACGTTAAACTTCTGAATATGATAATTAACTTCTAGATTCTGTTATATTGTGACAATAGTGATTTCGAATCTGTGTATTACGTACGCATAATTGAACTTCTAGATAATTCATAGTTATGTTTGTGTAACATAGGTGGCATTGATTTTCGAATTCTGTGGTATTTGACGTACGCATCAATACATGCGCAAGTCTCTTGCGTCGTGGCTTGGCGTGTTTTGACATTTCAATTTCTGTACGATTGTTTCGATATTCCATGTATCACAATCGCGTGAATATTGAGTGTATTTTTCATCAAGTGTACTCAAATACATACATTGGGAAAATGTGTAAGGTGCTGTGTTGAAGTGAATATCTTACATGATCTACCATAAATTTAAATTATATACATGCGTATTCAATGACAATCAATCTAACCTGCAAATTTTTCTTTTAAGTGCTTATTTGTGTCGATGATTTTATAAAATTTACCGAGTGTTAAACGTTTCATCGAAACAACAACAACATGTAATCCATAAAATTCAAATATAAGTTGCTTATATTTAGGTGTTGTGTGTTTATTAAAGAACAATGCCACGTCTTCGTGGACGAGGAGGAAATATTGGTCAACGTACACATAATTAACAAATAGTCCACACATGTCGGTTAAATTGAACGACAGAAGATCCATTGACAGACAATGCAAATTTAAGAGTCCAGGTTGCAAACACACTGCAAATGAAAGTCAACAGCAACGCAACGAATGCCTTCGAGCTAATGCATTGAGACAAAGACAGGCGCGTTAACGAGCCACTGACGCACACAGAGCACATGAACAACAGCGCCTGCAAGTACATCGCGCATTAACACGAGCATCACTTCTCCGTCTTGCGTTCGAATATGAGTCGGACATCAACTATTTGTCACATTCACAAATTGTCAGTGGCGCTATGGACAAAGAATGCCAATCTTCCATGCATTCAAATACAAAGGTGAATCGGCCGGTTTCTGCTGCGCTGGAAAAGTTGTACTTCCACCATTGAATTCGCCACCAGAACCATTGAAAACACAATTGGCTGGAGCCACACCTAAATCAAAATGTTTTTGCGTAAAATTCACAAATTCAATTCTTGCTTCCAAATGACATCATTTGGAGCAACAAAAATCGTTCAGAATGAGGATGGTCGCAATTTTGAATCAACGTTTAAGATTAGAGGCCAAGTATATCATCAAATAGGTTCTTTAATCTCAATGCCTGATGCCGATCCAAAATTCTTGCAAATCATACTTCATGGGCGATGAGGAGCAACAAATAAACGTACGCTGCCAGTACAATCACATAGAGCAGATGGAGGAGCGAGAAATTGTGGGACTTTGGAACCGATTTTGCGAAATCACAACCAGTTGGTCCAGTTGTTTTATACCGTTTCAAACAGACTGCTAAACGACCACTACATGATCGTCAATAAAACAGACAAAGTACCATTTGGAGAGCATGCAGGCCGATACAATTCACACATCATTAATGAAGTTGCAGTTGTTATGGTTGGTGATGCATATGTAAGTCTAGATATATGGATCCAACAGAGAGATAACACGGTTCACACAATTCAAGACAGTCATCGTTCTTACGACGCTTTGTAATATCCGTTGATATTTTGGGAAGGAGAAGATGGTTATCATTTTAACATCAAACAAATAAATCCAGTGACAGGTACAATCTACATATTATTTACTTTTTCTTTTTCTGTAAGATTAATTTCTTTTTGTCTTGTTGATATTTTTACTTTGCTGGTGCAGAAACCAACAAGAAAGTGAGCGCGATGAACTTCTACACATATCGGTTTATGATTCGTGCCAATGAAGACAACAACATTCTCTGATGCCTCCAGCTGTTTCATCAATACATCGTTGATATGTATCCGAAAATTGAAAGCGAGCGATTACGGTACATCAAGTATAATCAAGCGAAGCTGCGTTCTGAGGAGTACATTAATTTGCGTGATCCTATTGTCGGTAACGTCAGTAACGTTGATGGAACCACTAATAGCAATGACATATTTACCGCATATATTCTTTCATCATCATATATTGGTAGGCCCGTCATATGCAAGAATACATTCAAGATGCCATGACTTTTGTGCACGCGTGCGGCCGAAAGATTTGTTCATTACATTTACGTGCAATCCTAACTGAGATGAAATTAAAATTTTGCTATTGCCAGGTCAAACAGCAATGCATCGCCATAATATCACTGCACGTGTCTTCAAACAAAAATTAATATCGTTGATTAACTAGATTAAACCTCAATCTGTTCATTTATACACCTCAGGGATTATACGAAAAACATTGTTCATCAACTCGCATTAAGATAAAAACAAAACTAACTTTATTGATTTTGTCGGACCGTTTTTATAACATCACAACCTTAGGTATAAGAGGGGGTGAGGTTTCTATGCAGCTGAGTGTACGTATCATCGAAATAGTATGTACTTCGTACAACAAGTACATACTATTTCGATGGTACGTATATAGGTAAGTTGTTCTGCTTAAGCCCGTAAAGGTTCTAGGCCCAAAACAGTATATGTTTTGCACTCTGAAAATAGAAACAATTAAAAAGTAATTTGACATTTGTCATATTTGAAGGTACGTCAATAAAATAAAAATTAGCTGTAACCGGCATACAAATTTGTAAGCAAGCTTCGCCATTTTTTTCGATACAGCTGATATTTGTGTAGTTGTGGGTGAAATTCCAAAAATTGTTGGGATCACTATTTCATATATTATTATTTTTAATAATGGATACCATGTATGTACAAGTGTCTAGCAGTTCCTATTCTAAGTAAAATTTATTAGTTTCAGAAAAGACAGATGGAATGGGAAAGCATTTCCATTACTGTGAAACAAAGTATTTGTAATGTACTATTGTCTCAATATAGTTGATTTTGAGTAAAGAAAAGATGTTTTATTTTGTATGTTGTCTTGACAAACCCTGAATTTTTAATATTGGTGTAACTCATAATTGGAGTTCATTGTGAATTTGTAATTGCGATGATCACAGAGTGTTTGTTTTATTATCGAAATCAATTATGCCGCCCAAACGAAAAGTCAACGTTCAGGCAGGACAACGTCTGTCGGGTCCACTAGTATATATATATTAACATTCATATGTTATGTATGTATATATTATATATCATGTTAATAAAATCACTAATCAAATACCATGCAAAATTTAGGACTCAGTATTGATGTAGCTATCCAACTTTGCTTTTTAATCCCCACTAATTGAAAATAGGATCTTTGCAAGTGTCAAATCCTAAGAATCTGTGACAAAATTTTCCACCCCATAGCTCTCTTAAGACTTTCACCCTCTTACTCTACTAAGACAGTGTAATTAGGCAAAGGCTTAAAAGAGTAAGGGAAAGGATACATGAAGGTTACGTTTCTATAAGCGGCTTAAACGAGAAGTCTTTTCTCTGCGTTATGCAAACAGGGAAAAGGGGGTTAAAAAAAAAGTGCGTGAAAGATCAAGTTGAGGGGCAGATGCTAGCTGTAATATGATAATGGCTTGAACCTTTGAAAGACGAAGAAATTTTGTTTAGTTCTAACGTCTAAAGTAGGTAACCAACCTGACCACAGCAACACTTTTAGACCAACATAAATCTCACAATATTTAAGAAATGGTGAATTATATTAAAATAGGTTTCCCTTTAAATATATATTAACTAGTACCTATTCCACTAATTACCTTACAATTTAATATATATATTTTTAAATAGGGAATCATAAATAGATACAACTACTATTTTCATTAATGTATCATTTTTTATTGTTTTTATTGTTTCAATATATTTACTAATTAAATAATAAAAATATGGCAGTATTAAATATAATATTATTTAATACACTTAAGGTGGAATGGAACGGGGTGCAAGTGTTTGAAGTTTTAATGGCAGAACATTTTTTTTCCAAAATAAATAAAATATAGCTCCAGTGCAATAAATATAATTTAATTTTCTTCACATGGAGACCTCACAATGTCTTGAATATCTGTCAAGGATGTTCTGGAATTTAACGACAACTTTTATCTTAATTTAAAAAGTTTCTCATCTAATGCCGTTATGTTCATGATGGATATCTCAGTATTTGTTGATATCAACATGTGAAGAAAATTAAATTCATGTTTGTATTGATAAATATTTTATTTATTTTACCCAAAAAATGTTTTGCCATAAAAACTGCAAAAATACTGCCTTTTCTCGCCTCCCTATCCCTTCCACTTTAAGGACCCATACAATGGTTGTCGGAAGTGAATAGTCGCGTCACGCCAGCCTCTAATCTACGGTAGCAGTAGAAACCAATTGAATTTTACCTGTATCGGTGGCTCAGTCAACCCTACAGTGTTGCCAGAGCTATCAGCACCTTAGAGCTCATACCTACCCTCACCCATACAAGGAGTGTGCCTGAGTTTGAAATCAAACAAAACAAGGCTATAATCCTCTGATACCTTTATCGCAGTTAGCAATCACCACTGTATTGAAAGTGGGTGGCGTCCAAACTTGTGCACAGACTTGATGAGGATTAATAGTGGCAAGAACGCAAGATCGTCCCAAATAGAAGGTAATGTTTTTGTCATGAAGCGGCTGGTTTAATCTTTCATTGAAATTCATCCTGTCCGTGGAAGACATGAACTGGAAGTTTTCTAGCTCCAGATATGTCAATTATTAAGCAAAATGGTTATACTATGATTTGGCAGTGATGGGGACTTAGGGATTCAAATATTGCCCGGGTGTGTGCCTATAAAGAGCGTTTTTTATAAGGTTTCACACTCTACATCCAAGAAAATTTGGTTACAATGTCTCTAAATACTATTTTACTATTAACTATACCCTATTGGTGCATTTAAATGGGTATATATCAGAAAAGTGGTTTTGCAGTCAAGTGATTAGACACAGTGGGTAGACATCAAACAAGTGGCTATACAAATTTGGAAAAATAATATTTAGATGCAGTACTTGGAAAATAAACTAAAGTAACAACAAAAAGTATTCTAGAAAACTATACCATTTTAGAACTGTGGATAAACATTATTAAATTTCCAAATTAATCAAATAATAAATACAATATTATTTGTATGCATTCATTTTTATTTTTTACCTTAAAACATGATATAATAGGCTCATGCTGATTTATTATAAAATTACAATTTATTGGTACAAAAATATTACAAATGTTTAACTATTATAATTTTTCATTAATAAACTACTATTCCCGATACGTGACTAATAACAACTATGAATTAGTTATATTATTTTAAGCAAAAAAATGCAAATACTAATGAAATATATTATTTATTGAATACTTATTAGAGTTACTTATAACAAGTGATTTAGCCACACCTTACGCTTGTAGGTTATATGGGTGATGACACTGACAAAGAAATTCCGGAAAGTTCAATAAGTACAGATAGTGAGTATATCCAAATAACCAGGGTTCAAATCCCTGTTCAAGTGTGATTTTTCTATCGTTACACAATCTCACGTCCACGTGCCCAACGATGCATGTAATGAATACCAGGCGTGTAAGGTGTGAAGGTGTGGTCTCTAACTTACATGACGTAATCAAATTTAGGGTGTTCGAAAACAAGGGGCTTAGGAAGATATTTGGCCCAAAAATAGATAATGTTTCTGTGGAGTGAAGGAGGTTTTACGTAATAATGAGTTATATACCCTGTACTCATCATCAGACTATGTTAGGATAGGTCAGTCTCGTAGATCACGGTGGGCAGGACATACAACGCGAATGGAAGAATTTAAAACCATGTTCAGGGTTTGACTGGTAAACTCAATGGAAAGAGGTTATTGGGAAGAACTAGACACAGATGGTAGTAAAACATTAGTACTGACCTGAAAGATAATGAGGGGATTGGATAGAACTATTTCAAGATAGAATAGGTGGCATACTTTTGTATGTGTGGCAATGAACTTTCGAGATCCTAATGTCATATAGTAAATAATTAAGTTGCACTGAGTTTATCTGATATTTAAAGTTGTCTGAAAAATCTACATTATAAGGCTACGAATGAATAAAGTATTATTTTAAAGAAATGTGCCACCATTTACAAGTAGTGTATGTGGGATTTAAAAAAAAACTCAGTACATCTGACAAGGATTTAAACTCTGACCTTAGCATCATCAGCAATTCAGTCTTTTGCTATAGTTTTATATCCATGTGACCCCCTGAAGCAATAAGTTAATTATTTAAATAGCATAATAACTTTGACACTATGAGCACATTTGATATAATAGCCCGATTAGGATTTATTAACCATTTTAAATAAAAATTGATTCAGTGAAGCTTAGTACTATTTTAGCTTATACGCTTACATTAATCAGGCTGGTGGGAAATGATAGCCAGTCTGACTTTTCCCATAAACCTCTATTGCTGATTACGTCATGGCCTAGTGTTTGTGAGTTGTGTAATAGAATTAGTCCTGGGCACAATACAAAATACAAAGTCATGAACAATAATTATTTTTTTACATAGCTGTTCAATAAAATAAAAGCACTCTATTTTTTAGCAAGTAGAATTTAATTTAAAATCTCTTTGTGTTTAAAAAATAAAAAGATTGATTAAAAAATGTTTGTATGGAAAATACTTTTTATTTTGCATTATTTATTTTGAATCTAACAACAGGGGCTGAGAAAATGTTTGTATCCAATTTGAAACAACACAATTTTTTCATGTATTTAATACATTTAATTACCGTTCAAACAATAATATTATAACCATTATCTTCATAACTTTCTCGCCATCTTACAGGTAGAGAAATTATTGTGATCGTCAAAAAAATTGAACTCAAGATTTTGATGAATCTCGACGTTTCATGACCTCTCGAACCCTAAAAAGTTATTTTTGACTTGACGTCTGTCTGTCTGTTCTTCCAACTAGAGCCTAAACTATTTTACGATCGGCTAAAACTTGGTATCTAGGGTTTTCATAGGGTTGCTCTGAGGGGTTTTAGTAATTGGATATCCAACCCTAAAATTAAGTGTAGTTTACTGAAGGGCAAAAAGAGAAAAAATCTATTTCCTCAAAATCTGCTCTAACAATTTTGCTTAAATTTATTTTCTAAACATTTATAAATATTACAAACAAAATGGTTTCCCTCAATATTTCGGCAAAATGACTTTAAGGGCTCTGGTCTGATATGTAATTTATATTTTTTTAAATATCTCTAAACTATTTGAGATATGAAATTACTTATCGTTTCTAATATGCAGGTCTCTTTATAATACAAATATTTTATGAGAAGCATATTTTTATAAAACCAATAACTTTCATGCTATACTTAAGTATATATATTTTTTAACTTTTCGAAACACAAAAGGTAAAAGTATTGCGAACGCAAAATAAAATCTAACCTGAAATGTTGAGATGACGCCGTCTCAAGACATTCCAAACCATAAAAGTGGTCTTTGCAATGACGTCGTCTGTTTGTTTCTTGAAACTTAAAATTAAGAGTATTTTAAGAAAGAGCGAAAAGAAAAAAATCGATTTTCTCACAATCGACTCTAACGATCTTGATTAAATTTGAATCTAGGTGTTGATTAAGATTATAAATAAACTAGCTATTTTAATTTTACCATGGAGATGAATTTTAGGGTATTTAACAGAAGCAGAAACTTCCATATCGCCGCAACTATTTGAGATACTAAATAACTTATCATTGCAAAATTGTAGTAATATTAAAAATTAAAAACATTAAAAGAAATATATTTTTATAAATCCAACAGTTTATGAGAGATTGGCAAATATACTACTATAATTTTTTGAGTTTTAGTTGTAAAGCGATACTACTTTTAAGTTTAACGCAATAATTCTCCAATGTCATATAGTAATTAAATATAAGTAAGTCTCTTAAAGTTTATGTTGTTTTTCCTTAAAACTCTTGGAGAAATGTTTGTACAACCATGATCTATATCCATTTTAGACTCAATAGTCAATATTTACACTTTTTATTGGTCAAAATTTATAAATGAGGAATTTAATAGCAATGCGATGGCATGAAGATTTGCAACACCAATAAAATGTTGAAAATTTTAACCGGAAGTTGAAATTTAATACGAAGTGTAGACCCTTGTGGATCCAAATTTGTTCTTTTTTTATCGGTTCAACATACAAATGAGGACATTATTCTTTAAAAAGAATATTACAAAATTTAAAACCGGGACTAAAAAAAATGTTTTACATAAGTATAGTGCAATTTATTCTTGTGTTTTCTAGTGTAGATTATTGCGTTTCATATATATTACGAGTTTTGAGTAAATATCTCCATTTTCAAACTATAGAGCGAGAAAGTCTTTGCGGAGTTCCGTACAATTTATTATTGTTGAACATCTTTAAAAACTTATGATGAAGCAAGGATTTCAAATTGCTCTAATTTAATTAATATTTTCAATCGTTGGCCAATTCATAATTATTAATAATTTAAAATTGAATATTAAGGCTACTTCAATTATGTTTATTTAAATACATAGTTTAACACAAAAAATTTCATCTATTCTCTACTAAGACCAAAGAAGGTAAAAAAATAAAAACCACCACTAATTAAAGAAGATAAAAAGAAACGTCTTTTAACACGCCCTTTTCTAAACTTTAAGATATCTGTGGTAAAAGAAGTGAGTAAACTTGGTTTAAGGGTAGTGTGTTGGGAGGTTAAGAGCCGTACGGGTCCAACGACGTCACGTAATGACGTGTTACACGGTGACGTGTCCTAATTGACCTCCCACACTGACCCAGAAGCAGACTTTGGAAGTCACCAAAGTTCTAACTAGCTTAATGAACGTTGACAAGACGAGCATAGAGTAACCTGTTGTTTTCTCTCTCTCCCTCTCTCTCTTTCCCTATTACGTGTGAGAGGAATGGGGATGGACTGGATCTAGCCTCCCCTCAACCTCTAAGGAGACTTACCAAACTACAAGACCACCAAAACTCTTTTTTCTTTAGTAGGTACATCCCTACTTTCGTTCATTTTCCAAAAGGTCGTCCCCTTTTCTAACTTGGCTGAGATATACACAAAGGATGTTGCAACTCGTAAACTATAAGGGGGAACTTTCCTTTCCCTTTGAATTCGATGATGTAATAGGAAACTAGGTGAAAGCTTTTTCATAACTTTGAAGTAGACTTTTGTAAAGGTGGGGTATTGTGTTTCAGGAAATTCTGACGATTCGGTAATGTATTTTCTTTGAATTATAGAAATATCTCTTTTTTTTTTTTTTTCTTTATAGATATTTGAAGTTATTTTGGATTCCTTTCCCGTGTGTTGTAAATAATAGACACAAATAACATTCACAAAACTAATAACGTGATTTTTTTTTGCGTATTATAAACTCCTTTTTTATTCATAGGATATATGCGTGAAACTATAAATCAATTCGTTTGATAATTCCTTATAATAATTTATGTACAACTTTTTAATCATTTTTATTTATCATATTAAAAAAGAAGAAACATACCTAATAAAAAAAGTGGGAAATGTATTGCATTTATGCTTACATTTATTTTCCTGTTATTATCTCAAATTATTGATATTCAGACAAGTTATGTACTCGTAGTATGGATTGTTACTGTATTATTTTGAAAATAAGTTTATTACATATAGGTAAGCTGTCGTTCCACGAACTTTGAACATAATATTGTTGAAAATACTATAAATCATCTTACTATGAGATTTTAAGAATATAATTATGTTCATAACAGAACAGGTATTTTTAATGAAGCAGCAATATCTTTATTTTAATTTTAATCTGCATACGTTTATTTTGCGTATCTTCTATCATTTCCTTTTTTAATGGCCTCTTAAATATTTGCATATAAATTGAAGGAGAATGTTCTTTTAAACTGGTATTATATTTTTTAATAAAAAAAGGTACGTTTAGTAAATGTCCGTTTTTTTTTTAAGTTTAAGAAGCTTGGTATATATATTTATATTTTCTTGTGACAAACTTGATTGAAATTACCCAATTTTAACACCACAGTTTTTTAATGTCAACGCCTTCTGAAATCGTATTGATGTATCTGAGTCTTATTGAAAACCGTATAAGATCAGTTATATTAAAGGTATTTGATTTATGTGGCTAGCTGATCTAGTCCTGTTTGATACATAAATACATTAGAGCGTGTCCTAATCATTGTAAGTGGATTAATATGCAAATAGAATAACATTCAAAATAAATATAAGCAATCACAACCAAACTATTAAGACAATCATTCAACATACATCGAATTAGATTTAGGGTATTAAAATGATTAAAATTGAATTTAACTGGCCCTTATCTAACTTTATTGCAATCTCTAGAGATAGAACGTACTCGTATTGTAATCATATAAAAAATTGAATTCTAATTTTGATGGCTGTTGATATTAGATGATCCCCTCACTCCTAACTTTAAAAAGTGGTTTTTCACATTTTCATATGTATTTCTGCGTGTGTATGTTCGTATCTCAGCATAGAGCCGAAACCAATAGAACAATAAAATTAAATCAAATTCTATACAATTTCAAGTTCTTTTCACCAAATATGTTTCTAGGCATAGTAAATAAAATATTTTAAATAGATATTGTCAATATACTTAATATAACTATCCACCTAAAGTAGAATTTTGGTTGGACATTCATCATGAGATTTGCAGAATTTTTGGCAGTATTTTTTATTACTTAACACTCGTTTTAGACTAGTTGCCAGAGACATGATATAGGGGCTTGAGTCCCACTTGAGTACATTCTAATCATCGCTATTTTAATAGCAAAATTAACCTATTCGTAAACCCAAATTAATTCCCAATCACTATCAAATTAGATAAAATGAATATGGGGCCTTAAATGACGTGCCTAGTGAAAAGCGAGAGGGGAGGTTTATACATACTACCAAAATAAACCCTTGAAAGGGCTTTCAAAACACATCAGTTTTTATCTCTATATTAATGAAACAAACTTTTTACTTTCTCTCGACACCTTGTAAAGAAAGTATTGTGATCGTAGAAAAAATAATAATTTGAGATTTTGATAAATTTCTACGTCTCCTGACCCCCTGAAACAAAAAATGTGGTTTTCGCAATGCCATCTGTCTGTCTGTACCTCAGGCTAGATCCGAAACTATTTTTCCGTTGGGGCAAATAGCCTGGTATCTGGGGTTTTCATAAGGTCCCCTCCAAGGGATTTTTGGAATTATACAGCTAGCTCTAAAATTAAGGGTTGTTTACTGAAGGGAAAAAGATAAAAAAAAAATTTCTTAAAATTCTCTTAAACGATTTTAGTTAAATTATATATCTAGATACGGTTTATTATTATAAACAAGATAGAAACTCTCATTTTGTCATGAAAATGAATTTGAGGGTATTATATTTTGGGAAAATTATAATATTTTCATAATTTCTGCGTAATAATTTGAGAAACAAAATAGCTTACTATTGTAAAGTTGTTGTACTATTAAAGATAAAAATATTAGCCTGAAATATGTTTTAATAAAACCAATAGTTTTTTTAGCTATAAGCAAATATATATATACTTATGCTCTTGGGGACAAAGATGTTTCTCTTTTCTCAATTTTTTTTTGTAGCATGTTCCTAGTTCCTAATGCCATAGAGTAAGTAAATAGCAGTGTATTATTTCATTTATGGTATTTGCTGTAGTGTTTCTACAACAATGTTATTATTTTGTTTGACAAATCTTACGAGTTTTTAGTTTATGTCTATTTTAAGATAAAAGTGAAAGTAAGCCGGTCTGGTGCAACGTTATCATTTATTTTGTATTTATATTAGTTTATACTATTTTTTCAGGATGTACGCAAATGACTATTACTTAAATGACCTAGAGATGAGAAAGTTTGGTTTTAAATAAAGTGTATCTGTACTCTCGTGGAGGGGAAGAATAAAACCATTTAGGAAAATTTATTTTCAGTAAACCCGACTAGGATTTAAACTCTAATCGCTCTGTTATCGGACGTATAGTCTATTGCTAAAGTGACGCCTTAGACCATGCAGCCAATGAAGAGGGTAAACTTTTTACTGAGATCTGAAAACTTTCCTCCTACATGTTTCCATAAAGGGTTTAGGCATCATCACCAAACTTTTTTCTTTCGAGAGCTTATCCCGTTTCACAATCAAAGCTACCACGTCGGGTGAGTCACGCTATCCTCTAGGAACGTTTCAAAGTGTAGGAACCCAACCTTAACACTTAAAAAGCAATTAATTTTGATGGCAGCTCTGTTCAACACGAGATCACGTAGGAAATTTTTATTGTGACACACACACACACACACACAAGCCTCAACCCCTTTTGTGTGTAAGTAATTGCATCACGATAAGTAAAGAAGAAGGGGAGTTACTTCAGTATTCAAGAAATATGTATTGTGGGTTGCTTGTGTTAGGGGTAAAACGTACAAGGTAAGTGATGTGGCTGTAAGATTGTTATCACCATGCATAAAACTGCCTTGGCCTCCAATATAAACTATAACGACTATATTTCATAAGTAAAAATAGAACGTCCTAGGTAGGGATTGTATTTATCCCCTTAGTCTTTCTAATATACCTGAACCAATGTCAAGAGCGTGATTTTTCTTGTTTTTAAAAATAATTGTGTGTCTTACTACTTGTCTGATAAATATGCATTTTAATCATGCGAGTATAACAGGGATGAGCAAAGTTAGCACTTATACGTTGACCTCCATATCGTACACTTGGGGACTTCTGTCCCATCTCGTGCATTAAAATATTCAGGCGTTATTATTAAGTAAACATGATTTTTGTTTGTCCCATCTCGTGTATTGAACAGGAAACAGAATTTTTACGATTTTGAATCGCTAGTGAGTTTTCCACCCTTTTTGAAGTGGGAACAACATACATAAACACATATTTTCAAATTAACTAGCTAATCGACTAGGCTAGGTTCGGTTAGGCTAGACGTGGACTTGATTAAAATGGGGAAGAGGGGTTTAAAAATTACACAGAGACGTTGACCTACCCCTGAGTACGAGAGATTTATTTCTTGTTCAGTGTGCGAGATGGGAAAAATTCAGGTAGAATTATATAAACGTATTTTGGTAGAGGTAAAAACAAACTCGATACACCTGGAGAGATCCTGGTTTTCAAAATATCAGAATTATTTATCTTGATATCTACTACGCTTGACCACCTATGCATGTGAGGTAGTTTAAACGCTTGAGACATCATTACTTCAAAACATCATTTGTACTGGAAATCCCTTTTTTAAAATTATGTAAAAAAAATAATAGTTAAGGTGATAGAGGAGTCTTAAGGAATTCAAAATTTCCAGAGAACAATAGGTTTATTAAGTTAGTGGATGGTAAGTTACTGGATGAAGTGGTTCAGCAGTAGTATAAAAAATAGGGGAAAAGGAAAACATAAAATTACAATACACTTTGTGTTATAAAAATGGTGTGTTTGAACTAAATTCAACATTAGTTCAAATTTCGGATGGATTAGACAGTAATAATGTACCGTTCAGAAGGAAGGCCTAAATGTTTTATTCGTACATAAAATTCTGTAGAGGGTTTTTCCATGTCCTATAAGATGAAGGGATGATGATAGTTAATATTAGGTGTGAAGCCAATGAAGATCTTAGCCTAATCCAATTCTAATTAACCAAACTCTGGTGATCATAGGAACTATTATTTTTTAGAGAAAAATTCCCCGTTACCAGTCATTAATTGAACCTGGGACGTTTAGGTCAACAGCTAGGAGCTCTGAACACTATACAAGAGGCAGGTTACGGCTTGTGTTATTACACTCCTATTAAATTTACGTCATTCAATTTACAAAGATCTATTATAAGCTCTTTTACCAGTTACGTATTGTTCGCCGGGAATTTATGTATCAATGAGCACCTAAAAACATGTGGATTTACAGACATTTAAGAGTGGAATAATCAATTTTCTAAACATATTTTACAAGTGTGTGTAGTCATAGAGTCATATAAAATAGTTTTTGCTCATTTTAGTAGAGATCAAACTCATGTACAGTGTGAAAGGTTTTGTCAATATTTATATTGTCAATAAAAGCACAACATCGGATTGTCAATATCTCAACTAAATAAGCAGCCAATTTAAGAGTAACTTATTGATCTCATAAAGTGATATCACAGAGGATATTACAGCCCCTGAACTGTGTTTGAGTGCCAGTAATTTATACCATTAGTGTCAATATTGAAAAAAAAAACCATAATCAATATTTTAACCATAATATGGCATATTATGCCAATAGGATATTGAGTAATTCAAAAAACAATATCTGTTATCACATTTAGTAAAACTATAAGCACTTAATAAGAAAAGTATGACAAGGCTGTTGAGTGTTGAATCCCAAACTGTGATGTTAAAATTAGCCATCCTCTCATTAAAAAAATTATTTGCTCTAAGGGTGTGTATCCAATTAAAGTACAAGATTTAAATAACTTACTAATTCAACACGAATAAAAAATATACTTGTAGCAATTTTTTGTTTGTTCGAATATCAATTAAATATTGTATTAATTTTTGATACTGAAAGTGTATTTAAAGGAAGCTATTAATAAACTATAGCCACAGTAATATTTATATCAACTTATTATGGAGATAAAACATTTGAACAAAATAAAGCTCGTTTAATTTGCCGAATGGTCGAGGGTGTCATTATTGTGCTGCTAATGACGGCGATATCGGGGTTTAGATCCCAGTGGGGTCTACTGAGGGTGGTTTTCCCTAAAATGGCTTTCCGCTCTCCTTCCACCTAAATGTCTCTAAAAATGCTCCTTTCGTTATTCCTAACCCATTATAACTATTCTATTATATGCGTATAGCCTGAACAAAACGCGAAGATAATATATATAATTACTTGTGTTTTATATATACATGTACATATATATACATGTACATATATATACATATATACATACATATATATATACATACATATATATATACATACATATATATATATACATATATATACATATATATATACATACATATATACATATATATACATATATATATATATACATATATATACATATATACATATATATATATACATACAAATATATATATATACATATATATATACATATATATATATACATATATATATACATACAAATATATATATATACATATATATATACATATATATATACATATATATACTATATATATACATATATATAACATATATATATATACATATATATATAATACATACATATATAACATATATATACATATATATGTATATATAATTAACACGCAATATATATACAACACACGTAATAACATTTATAATATCTTTTTAAATACATTTGTTATGTCTTTGCGATAAAATATATATTCAACAAGATAATTAAAGTGAAGCTACTCTTTTAATTTCTTCAAAAATCTCAGCTTGAAGTAACCATTAATCTAACGATCACTATGAAAGTATTTATAAGCTCAAAAAGTTATTTTACGCTCTTGAAAATTTTAATCTTATAGCTTTTTTTCCTCCCGTTACGGGTTACCCTCAAAATATTTAACAAACCTTAAAGAGGGAAAAAACAACAGCATAAAAATACAAATCTCTCCAACCCTTTTAATTAAATATGCAAAAACTCACCACTAGGTAATCTAAGCCAATGTTTTAAATTAAATTTATTTTAATAACCTGTTATTTTATAGGTTTACGTGATGACCAAGACCAACAGGATTTTTTTTATAAAAAAAACAATTTTATCTTGGTTAAGCTGCTAGCGAGAAAAGGTTTTGTTAAAAGAAACAAAAAATAATAAATGCTGTTACAGCTTTATGGCAAGATCTTGAGCCAAGTTCGTTAGCTACGGATATCAGGAAAAATGGGGGGGGGGGGGGGGGGGGGGTGAGTGGCTTGGCTTAAGGTTTTGCGGAGGTGTTCAGGGGGAGTGGCAAGAGTGGAAAGAAGGCGTGTGTTACATTGAAGGGAGAAAGTGACTAGAAATATATATATTCCAACCAAGTTTTTTGACGTGTTTATAAAGCGTCCCGTTTGAAGCAGTGAAGGATAAAAGGGTTTTGCAGTAAGAGGGAAGAGGGATGGAAAGTTTTAGGACGGGATAGTGGATGGAGGTAAGGAAAGGAGGGGGGGGGAGGGGGAGCGTCGTAGTAAGGGACATAATTGCTAGAGTCGCACCACCCTGTAAATCAATCCAGGGACTGCGGACTAGTGGCAACGACCGGAACTGAGCGACTGCGGAGGGACTCCTTCTGTAGAAAATAGATGGTTGGAAGGGGGGTTTGGACCCAGAAGGGTTTGGGAGGCGGGTTGTGAAATGGGACGCCTGGGAGAAGAGAAAAGCGCTCGTGTTTCAACTCAAATGGAGGACTAAGGGGCTTGTGTGTGGAAGAGGTAGAGGGAAATATTGGTTTTAGAAAGGGAAGACCTTATCTTCAACTATGTGATATTTGCAATACATTTAAGTATTATTATCTTTTTGAATTATTTATAATCACCCAAATTTGTGATCTCACTTATCTAAAGTGATAAGATCATCAGAATCCCAACAAATAGTGGTATACTTAAATACATTTTCAGTAAAAGGCCCGTAAGCTAATTTTGTTAATCACATCAAACACAATTTATACAGAAAGACATGGGACAGACAGAATATTGTAAAATCCATTATTTAAATTTCTTGTCCACATAAAAAGTAAGAATTTATTATTATATCGTCGATTTTAAAAATGTTCACGATTACAATACTTTATCTATATGATAAAATACAATTTAGTATTCCTAATAATTATATGAGAATATAAGCAGAACGGATATTAAAACTCAATGTGGGGAAAGAAATCTGTATAATTGTCTGGGCTATAGCTGTAATAATTTATTGTACAATACAGCAATAAATGTCCGATAAAATATTGAAACTAAATGTTGCTTCAGATAGATAGAACCGTTAATTATTACCTCACTAGTACAGTTTGTGGGCAAAGATATTGTTAATAATGACCATTTTATGATAAAGAGTGTCAAGGCGTTTAACACAAGAGTCAATATCATGATCTAGGTGACCTGGTGGTCTAGGGTAAGGTGTCAGACTTCTATGCTGGCGGCCGGGGTTCAATCCTCGGTCCGGCAAAGATTTATCTGATTACCAAACCTTCCTTCACCTCTGACAAGATATCTCGTGAATGTGGGGAATGCCAGGCCTCCACCGTGGTTCGGATTCCACGTTAAACTGTAGGTCCTTCATTTCATCTCACAATCACCCTACCATTACACATTAGCGTAAGTGCGTATAACCGAGCGGGTAGTAAGACGCGGTGCTAATAATAATATCATGATCTGATTCATTGGCTGCATTGTCTAAGGCATCACTATTTCAATAGACTAAACTTCCGATGATGAGGAGATCGGAGATTGATCCCGTTTGGGTGTAATGAGGGTGGTTTTCCCTAAAGGTCTTTTCACACTCCTTCCACGCAAATGTAGGCACTCTTCTTATAAGCTCATTCTTCCCCATCCCTAACACATTAGGTTAATTAGTGCATAGGCGTGTAACCAGAACGGGTGGAAGACGCGGTGCTAAAATTTTGTAAAAGTGTAACGATTGCATCTTTGAGAAAATGCAACAGCAAATTTGCTGAATCAAAGATAGGAAAATATAATTGAAAATTCCACTGGAAAACCTTACTTATTTGATGTAACTGGCCCAGAATTTTAGCCCGAACACTCTCATCGATGACGATACATAATTATATACATTCAAAAATTAGTTCTAGATTATAAAATTAATATATTCAAAAGCTTATTTCTTTTCAATTTAATCTGAAATGTTAAAATAAATCAAGATTCAGTTATATACAAGAACAAATGACTACGTACTTTATTATATAAATTGTTTATTTAAAATTGAAAATATTTGGAAGAAAGCAATGCAATATAATTAATTATAGTATGAAAGATACATAATATATAATATGTCGCAATATTGTGGTATGCATCAGAAAGCTGGGTGATGAAGGAAAACGATGAGAGCAGGATAAAGGAACGCGAAATGAGATTTCGAAGGAGTAAGTAAGGAGTAGAAGTGACAAGGATGAACAGGGTGAGGAATGAAAGGATGAAAGAAAGAGTGAAGGAGGAACCCCTGCAGTATAGTATAGGATAGTGAGGATGAGATTGGGGTGGTATGGACATCTGAAGAGGATGAAAGAGGGGGAGGTTTCCGAGAAGGATTCTCGTAATGGCGGTGGCAGGTAGGAGGCCAAGAGGAGGACCCAAAGACAGGTGGATGAGGGGAATGCGGAGGAGTGTGGAGGGAAGAGAATTGGATTGACCTGGAGAGGAGGAAGGAAGGGTGTGGGAAGACAGAAGTAAATTGAGAGGCGGCAAAGAACTGTGAATGATGATGATGATGATGATTAAATACAAAGCTTGGGGAATGAATGATTATATATTTAGATAAATCAACCTTATCTGAATAATATTTAAATAAATTGAATATTAACACCATGACACGGGTATCGAACCCTGGATTTTTGGCTTAACGTGCCAATGCTCTACTATTGAACTATCCAGGGATCATCCCTTGCTTAGTGTCATTCTTCACTCAAATTTTAAGGCAGATTCTGTGATGGACGTGTAGATATCATGGGCTGCTAAAAGCTATCATTAATATCACAGCCACTGACGACTCGATTGTGGTTTTATGATGCCAATAATATTGATATTATTTTAAATATAAATATATTTTACGTTTTAATGATGCCCGTGATGTTTCTATATTATGTAATGGTGTTTGAAATGCAATACCTATATTTTTGAAAGTGCAGTAATTTATCGGATTACAGGTGGAAGGAGACTCACCCCACAAAATGGGGAGTTCATCCCATCCGGCACATTTGACGTGAAACAACCGGAACGCTGTTCGGTCCGAATTAGCGATGAACGCTCGAAACTGAAATAAAACTCACGGCGATTACAGTGCCTCTTCTGTGGTTTCTACAGCGTACGGACTGACCTGTGCATAGTGAATGAACCATTAGAACTGCAAATTTGCGAGGGTTAAATGTATCTTGATTATATTTATTTTCTTTGCGAAAGTTTTGTTAAACTGGTAAATACCGTCACAATACTGAGTTAGTTTAATATAGGTACTGAAGGTTACTATATAAGCTATTTGTGTTATTTACAATCATATTATATTCATATTTTAATTGTTCTAGCTTATATAACCAGATTTTGTCAGCTGTTGTACTAAAGATGAAATTAATCTAGTCTAGTTTTCTAGATGATGTGAAGCTTAACCTATATTAAAGGTAATACTTTCCTCAGGTTTACGTAATACTCTGATGAGGCGGATAAACCTCTTTCAGTGTTTGAAAGATCTAAAACGTTACTCTCGCAATAGACTGGATTAAAAAAATCGCGGAAATAAGAGAGAGATTTAAATTTCAGTGTACAGAGAATTTTTAAAAACTTTTTTAATACTTCTTCCCCGAAAATACGGGCACATTTCCTCTAAGTCAAGCCTTACAAGCCTCTAACACATAAGTGTAATTAGTTCATATATAGGCAAAAATATGGCTATAAATGTAACATGTAGTAGGAATTGATGAAAAAACAAATGTGAATAGCTCTGAGGGGTTGGTAAAACGTGGTATAGAAATAACAATAACAATAATAATAAAACAAATGCATTAAGAGTGTGCTAAATCCAATTTCTAGATTCAAAGTGAGTTTGAATTGAATATATACAAATATTTTTGAAGTCGAATAGAAGATCGAGTAATCTTTGGTTAGTGGTATTATGATTGAAAAAATACTATGTCGTAGTTATTTATATAGCTTTAAGCACATAAATTATTCTAAGCATTTTTTAATTAACCATTACTTGTAATATTTAGTTTTATTCTGATAAGTTACAATGCTATCGCCAACTACAGTTCATTTACTGTAGATTTATTCCATATTAATGTTAATTTGTAATGTATATAACAACTCAGAGTGACCATAATTGAGCATAAATTGAGTATTTTAGCTGTAAATATATTTATTGGCTAAACTTCGTAATTGTCGAAGACGGGATTTTTTGTCGAAGCAAATTCAAAGCTAATATTTGTCTTTAAGCTAAGACAAAGTTTTGAAATTTCGCACACCCTTAAAATGTATGTATGCACCATGGCAATTTATTTTAATTGTTCTATATGGTGCTGGTAGCTTATGTAAGATAACTTGATTAAGCTAACCTAAAGTATCAGGATTATGAGAGTAAATTATATTCTATTAAAAGAGTAAAATTTCCCTTGTTCGTGATGGTGGATTGAAATATTACCTCCTGATTCAGAAAATAGCTACTACTACTTTTTACTACTAGGATAAATTAACTTTATCTTTCTTTGCTGAAGTGTTATATCCACATACGAATTACTAACAAATACTCTCTTTAACAGATACAATAGGTGACCTGGTGGTCTAGGGGTAAGGTGTCGGGCTTCCATGCTGGGGGTCCGTGGTTCAATCCTCGGTCCCGGCACAAAATTATTTGATTACCAAACCCATCCTTCACCTCTGACAAGACGTGTATTAATCACAACTTGTGAATGTGGGGAATGCCAGGCCTCCCCCGTGGTTCGGATTCCACGTTAAACTGTAGGTCCTCCATTTCATCTCACAATCACCCTACCATTACACATTAGCGTAAGTGCGTTTAATCCGAACGGGTAGTAAGACGCGGTGCTAATAATAATAATAATAAAATAACAGATACAATTACCATTTCTTAATTCACCAACTCATGAAGCTAAAAAAGATCCCACCCCTTCCCAAGCCAACATATGTTACCAATAATATATTTTTAATTTCTTTTACTGAAAATTAGAGGGAGGCGAATATTTTTAAAATCGATTTTTGATATTTTATTCATAACAATATAATCAAAATAACACCAAATTAATATCTATATTAGCGTAAACAAACGGTTAGTAAGACGCTGTGATAAAAATAACTTTAAAAATAACATTTATAAAACATCAAAACATGATTTATTTAATCATTTTTTTCGTCGACATGTAATTTGCATTTTAAGAACGAGTCTAAATAAAAAAAAATCAATCTCAAATACAAAGAAAAATTTCATTTTATAATATTGAGATGAGTTTATTGTTTGGTTGATTTGTAATAATAATATTTATCATCAAAAAGTGTGTCTTTGGTTTATGAAAGTTTTCCTGATAATGATAAACCTATTTATTTTTTTAACTTCTCTATACACACCATAGATTATTTGTATTCATAAAATCGATTACTTTTCTAGTCAAAATATAACTAACAAATCATAGTAACAAATTACATCACTCTATAAAGAAAACTAGTGTTTTATTGTTGGTTTGTGTGTATACAATATGGAGTGTTAACGCTGGAACCACAAAACTTAAACATTTGCTTTGAGAGAGAGTGTACCTACATTTGTTTTGAAAGAGAGTGTACGAGCATTTGCTTTGAGACAGAGTATACTGGCATTTGATTTGAGAAAGAGTGTACCTACATTTGCTTTGAGAGAGAGTGTACCGGCATTTGCTTTGAGAAAGAGTGTAATGACATTTGATTTGAGAGAGTGTACCTTTATTTGCTTTGAAAGAGGGTGTACCGGCATTTGCTCCGAGAAAGCGTGTACCTACATTTGCTTCGAGAGAGAGTGTACCTACATTCGCTTTGAGAGAGTGTACCAGCATTTTTATTGGAGAGAGTGTACCTATATTTGCTTTGACAGAGAGTGTACCGGCATTTGCTTTGTAAGATAGTGGAAAACCATTTAGAGAAATACACCCTCAGTACATCCGACCTGGATTAAAACCCTGATCTCCCAATCATAGGCAGTTCAGTATATTTTGAGACCGACACCTCACCTTTCATGCATCTACAAATTGAAAGATTGGTTTGGTCAGGGCAGGTAATATTGACATCTGCCTGTCATACACAGGCTTAAAAACTAGTTTAATATATTATTTAAAATATAATATTGACACTGGTATTACGTGAAGTATGTTCTATATTTTAAAATTGTTAAAATTTGTTTGATTTATTTATTAATTGCTGTATTGTGGACGTTAATATTTACGTTTTTAAAATCAAGTAATGGAGATTTAAACATCAAAGCTACAATAAAAGTACTTTGTTTTCAATAATGGGAAAAATCCTGATACATGTACAAAGTATATTAGGCGGTAGTGATCAAACATTTACAATTGTGAGAACAATTAACATGTCAAAACCAGAATAGAAATTATTAAGATAAATAACATCCCATAAAATAATTTAATGTTCAGCAAGGTGAAAGTATATATCATATTCGTTCTAGGGACAGCAATAGTACAATTTTTATGCGAGGAAACTTTTCTGGTAGCTATAAACGCTACTAAATATACTTTAATGAATTTATACGTTAGTCAATAACTAGACAGTCATTTCAAATAAAATAATAATTATTATATTGTAAAATGATTTCTTTATTTACTTCAAAAAAGATTGTTTTTACTTTGTAAAAGTATCTTCAAGAGAATTTCCCTATATCTCAGTGGAAACATTATTTGTTTCGAATGTGTAGAGTTGGTTCAAATAATGATTGGATCTTCTTATTAAATTTAATATAATGACAGCTTTAAAATAAATTGCAGGATAGTTTCCTTTTAGATTTACTTCCTTTTCCTCTATATTAATATACGTTACTAAAAGTTGTGAAAGATTAAAATTATTTGCTTGGTTTTGTTTTAATTTGTTGGTTTGTACAAAATAAATAAAATGTCATTCTGATACAATTTTATTTAGTCTACACATTAAATACACTTAAGGTGCGATTGAAGGGTGCATAAAGGCTCTGTATCACCACGGTTTCTAGTAACAATAAAAATTTTGGTCAAAATAAATAAATATTTCAAAGCACATACCATAAGTTTAATTTTATTCGTATGGTAGACGCACCAATTCTTACATTTATTGGGCATCGTTGAATTTAATTAGAACTTTTCTCTATTCATTTAAATTGTTTTAATTCAAATGCCACTCACTTTGTTCTTGACAAAGATTCAATAAATTTTGAGGTTAATTCAACGTAATACTAAAACCATATTTTATTTATTTTAGACAACAAATTATTATTTTTTGCAATCAAACTAAAAAAGTACTTAAATTACTTTTCACTCTATTCCAGAAATAGATCTTACCATCCTAACACAACTTTCATTAAAAAAAACAACACAGTTATTATACCCATGGCTATAACTTTATCATTCAACGGAAAGGAACAAACCATATTTAATATATATTTAATATTAAGGAAGCTTTCCCACGATTGTTAGGCATAAATACAGATGCCATATCGTTTGAGACAGAGTTACCAACACAAAGCACTTTTTTACTCCCCATCATGTATTTTTAACATCTAGTCTATATTCATTTCAACTAAGCAAGGGGGATTAAGATTTATGAGGTAGAACTTTTTAGGAAATGTTTATACATATGCGTGGAGGGAGGGTGGGAAAACCTACCTCTAGGTAAAAAAAATGGGTGTGTGTACTTAGGTATGCGCGCGAGAAGTTATACTTCTTTGGCATCATTAAAAATAGTTTTTAATTGCATGAAAATAATTAATTACAATAAAATGATAATATTTAGTATTAATTATGTTAAATAATAATATTTTAATTTATATCAATAAATAATACATACGAATAGTTAACCTCAATTATATTGGAGCACTTGAAAAAGTCTATAAGTACAATTTTTTTCACTAATATTTACGAATAGTAAATAATATTAATCAAAATATTCAATTTAAATCACTACTGAATATAATTTATTAGCACATATATAATTCGCACTTGTATGAAACTAAAACACGTGTTGTGAGAAACTAGAAACATGTGGATAAATATTATATATATGAAAACAGTGATCAGAGGCGACGAGCGTACCATAGAGAAAGGAATAACATAGTATACATTTATCTATGGGCGTACCAACATGCGCGACTAACAGAGGCTCTATTTCTATTTTGTTGGTAGCTTTTTTTTTCGAGACTTAGTGAGCGGTTTACCTTCAACCTGTTACTTTTGTGTTACAGTGATGCGCGCGCATCTTAAAATTTCACTCTCATCATTTTTTCATAACGCGCCTAAAGAAGTATAACTTAAAAAAAAAAAAAACTCCCAAAACTTTAAAACCAAACTTTCCCCTTACTTGAAAATTAACTAATTGTATTTTACATTTAATCCACATGTCCAGAGAAATGAGTCAAGGTTTTATTAAAATTATAATTTTGTATAATGTTTTTACGGTCTTTTCTTCTAGAGGATCCAATGACACCAGCAAGTAGGCGTGGTGTGGGATGCGTGGGGTATGTGAGAAGGCATTGGTGTGTCCAAGAGGAAATGAGGTGTGAGAGATGCGATTTACTGTAAAGTCCAAAGGCCCCATCCCCCTTCCACCACTACAAACCATTTCCCCCAAATTCTCAACCCACACAGCCACGACTCTACCCCCCTTATACGTTACAATTTCCAACCCTTGACGAGACTGAAATCAATAAGGAAAATTGCCTACCTTAGCTTTCTCTCTAGACATTCATAATGTATTCTACCCCTCCTTCACGCTATTCAACTCATACCCTATAGCAAGCCTACTACCCTTTCTCCTCTTGCCCGAAGGAATATTAATTGTAAGTATCGATCATTGAAACAGGTCAATAAAGAAGATTTCCCTTTACGATCAGGTAAACTCAGTTATCATAACATATTAAAAAATTGGTTTTATTGAGAGTAAATTTGAGTGAATAAATCATGAGAAATGTGACTGTGGAGCTTTATGAATTTTATAAACTCAAATAACTTTTTTGAATACATATTTAAATGGGATGAAAGAGCAAAAAGTATTAATTTCAATTAATTCAAAAGTTTATCAGTTGATATTTATTTTTTATCGGAACACTAAGTGTAAGAACAAGTTAGGAAAGTGCCTTTTGAAAAATATAAATATATTTGTGGACAAGAGTGATAATATTCTACAGTATTACTAGTGCTATTGATCGAATGAAACATGGACATATATATATACAATATATATATATATATATATATATATACACCATATATATTTATATATATACTATATATATCATATATATATCTATCATATATATATATATAGTATGGAAAGAGTAGCTTAGGATCCGCTTCGGTTGCCTCATGATCTAACTTATAACTCTCATAGTAGACTAGACTTCCAATGACGGGGAGATCTAAGTTCGAATCTTGGTCAGAATACTGAGTGTGATTTTTCCAGACAAATTCGGGTACACTTCTTCTAAATATAATCTTCCTAATGCCTATAACCACTAGCGTAATTAGTACATAAGCGTGAAATCCAAACGAGTAGTAAGACTTACATCTAACAAAATTTTAAAATAGGTAACATGAGTTTATTTTTTCTTATCACTGCGTCTTACTACCATTTAAGACTATACGCATATCATGGACTAATTATGCTAGTGAGTAATTGATGAGGGGGTTGAATTTAGATTAAGTATAACCACATATGCGTGGAGGCAGGGTGGAAAACCATTTTGGAAAAAAACACCCTTAGTAAACCTGAATAGGATTAGAATCACGATCTCCCTTTTTTTTTTCAATCATGCACTGGATCTTATTACACGTTCCAGCTATATAAATATTTACACTAATGGAGTAAGGTTAGTAATGATTTGTTTTAGAGTCCACCCAACTGGGATTCGGTTGTTAACGCTTTTTTTTCACTCATGACACACAATTCTGCGGTACACTGAAAGTGTAAGTTGGCAACACCATAAGAGTGTTTTTTTATCCTCAATTTTTCCACGATTTTAAGAATATATAAGCTCAAATTTCTTAGTAGCTAAAACCAACTCTTTTTTAATTAAATTCTCTGTAAAATAAATATTTTAAAACTTTTGATTATTTAATCTTATTTCTTTTTAAAAATAATAATAAGTAACTTTATTTTTATAAAAAATAATGATACGTCAAAAATGTAGTGTGCTTAGGCCACAGACAAAAATATACCAGTCACTCAGACTTACTAAGGTTTCGCTGAGCTCCTTGAGCCCAGTTGAGTCCACCAACACTGTAGCTCGCTAGTGTTAACACTCATTGATAAAACACTTCCAAATCTAGGTACAGTTGTTAAACGACTAGCTTTTAATATGGTCATCATAAAGGGAGCATTATAATAGTAACGGACTGTCTTCGTAAGCTCTTTGTGAGGTAATAATGTATGAAGAGTAGGTTGGGTAGCTACCTGAACCTGGCTTTGTGGAAGCCAGCCGATTAAATCGAGATGAATATTTGTGTCTTCTCTCTAGTGAAACCATGTTTAAAATGAGTTTAAATAAAAAAATTCCCTTGATGGCATTTAGCGAAAATTTATTCGGTAGTGTTTATAACTGTCAGATACTATTTAGAAATCCGACAGGGTGAATGGGTGGAAGTTTCTCTAATACAATATAATATTGATGCACTTAATTTAAAACATTCCTCTTCATTCCTAGCCATTGTATTGAACTTTTACCTTATATTCATTTATTTATTTATTTATTTAAGGTATTTAACTTGTACTGTATTTTCTAAACTGACTGATTATATCAGCACACGATTTATATAGAATAATAATTTCAATCTAAAACAGACACAGCATACAGATCCTCGGCCATTAGTCCATGACTGTGAAAGTGGAAACCCAAATTTCACCAATTAAATTCTTTTGGGCTATGCAGAGAAGAACTTGGGATCTCTTGCTCCGTATAGAAACACCGACTGAGCTAAAGTGTCATACGACCCTAATTATGAATTAACTGACTAATTCTTTTCTATATAAATAAAATATTTAAATTTTATATATACATATATTATATATAATATATATATATGTAGTGCTAGATATGTATATATATATATATATATGTAGTGCTAGATATATATATATATGTAGTGCTAGATATATATATATATATAAAATATATATATATATATATGTAGTGCTTGATATATATATATATATGTAGTGCTAGATATATATATATATATATATGTAGTGCTAGATATATATATATATATATATGTAGTGCTAGATAAAATAAAAATTGAAAATTGAAATATGAAATTATAAATGTCTACATTAAAAAAATCATAAAACATATTAATAATAACAATAATATTAATAATGAAAATACAATTTATTTCTCAGATAGAATGTTAAAAATAAAGTTTTAATAAAAACTATGAAATTAAAATCAATACTATAAAAAATATAATTACAATTCCAGATAGAATAAATAAACTAGATTTTTTTTTTTACGAAATATTCTTGCATTGCGATTTATAAATATGACACTGACCCAAAACCATGTTTCCTATTGAATACATTTATTTTGAAATACATACTGGATTTATATATATAAATAAATAAATATTTATATATATATATTTATAAACAGTATATCAAACGTTGGGTTCATTTTGTGTGTATCATTCACTAGATACAGTATTTATGTATAGTGTTTCTCGATAGTTTGTATGAAAATATGATTGCCGGTTTTGTTTGACGATTTATTTATATGCTGTGCATCGTGAAATACATTACAGTACTGACTGATACACTACGATAAATTAAAAAAAGTATATATATAATACAACATTCTATCTATGCAGTAACATATTTGTGTTATTGTTCTTGTTGAAACATCACGAACTTTTATTTATATTTATATTTTTTTCACCACCAACCCTGAAAGATTATCAAGAAAATATATTTTTTTATGTTTTATTTTCAAGTGATTTTATAACCATGAAAGTTTCTGTTTGATTCGTTGACATTTTACATGATGATATTTCATTCTCTCAGATAAATTAAAATTTTTGCACATGCATTTATGAAAGAGTTTTGGAAAGTTCACCTGAACACGTTTACTTGTTTAAAACTTATTGACAATTTAGATACGTTTTATTTTCAATTCGATTTAAACATAAACTTGAATAGGTTTATCTAACTATTATGTGTTTTTTTAATTCTTCCTGCATAAAAATAACAAAAGTGGATCAATTTTATAATAAGACCAAACATTGTTATTTATAATCCTTCATACCATACTGCCTATATAGACTATCCAAAACATACAATTGTTTTACTAAACGGGGGAAGGAAAATGAAATTTTAAGGCAAATTATCAGCATATGACTAGAAAAAATTTAAAATTGGATTAAAGATGACCATGTAAAAAAAAACCGCATGCACCAAACCACTACTATCGCAGCAGACTGGACTGCCAATGCCAGGGAGATTGAGGTTCGAATCCCGATCGGATATACTGAGGGAGGTATCCACTTTCTCTCAGCGCAAATGAGAACACACTTACTCTAAGCATAATTTTTCTAATCCTTAGCACAAATAGTATAATTAGTATTTAAGCATATAACCCAAACGTATAGTAAGATGCAGTGATAAAAATAAGTGGAAATGTAATCTTGACATTCTAATGAATGAAGGATATCAGCCTGTTTAATTAATATACTTACTCTATGTTATTACCACAATCACAAAAGTACCTCACCTATCCCTATATTTAACTAGTTCTATCCAGTCCACCTCACTACACACTATCGCTCTCAAATCCATTATATGTTATCCTCCTATCTGGTCTCTTCCCATTGGGTTTGCCGGTAAGTACCCTGAACAAGGTTCTAGATTCTCTAATTCACATTGCATATTGGTTAAGTAATAGATATAAATATATTTTATTCAAAGTTATTATAAAAAAATAATAGTTAAAATTTATATGAAAAATAAGTTGCGTTACTAGTTAACAATCTCATAAATTAAGAAAGATGAACAAATACATTTATATTCCCCTAAAAAACAACCTTCAAAATTGTATTAGTTTTAAATTATTTATACAAAACCCTATTTATTAATTCTGTCTGGGCAGGATTTTGGAACTGTCTCTTGTGTAGAAGTGTTTCTTCAAAGAAACACTAAAATAATAAACCTGGAAACAATAAATGAATGGGGCTCCTATCAACGCTAAACCAAAATTGTAAAATTATATCAATAGATTGTTCAAAATATAGTAGATAAAAGGAACATTATGGACTAAAAAAAATAATACAATAATAATTTTACTTAGGTCTGTCAAGGTAATTAAACTTATCTGATTAATTATTATTAACTAAAGGACTATTTTTAATTTATTAAATATAAAAAAAATTTCAGTATAATAATTTAAAATTAATATATACTATATCACAAAAAAATTAAAAAAATATTTTTGAGGTATCATTTAATATATTTTTATTAAATATACCCAATATGAATTTAATCCAACTGCCGCTATACCCCCTGCTATGAGCTGACGTGTCAGGATGGCTTAGTGGGATGGGTTAGCAGTGTCACATAATTGTGGGGTTCATTTTGATCTGGTTTATTGAAATAGATTAATAAACTATACAAGTGCATACGCATGGCTTAGTTTTTAGAACTAATTGAAAGAGTTTAGAAAGAGGACTTCGCTCTATCAATATCTTTACTCAGCAGCTATGTGACTTGACCTATCTTTGGTGCTATAAAGATGGCTAGTGGAGAACACATGTCTGCTCGACTATGCGTGGTTGTTGTTTAACTTAGAATTTCAAGATGGTTTGGGGCGTCCTCCTCCGTACTGAACAGGTTCTCAAGCTGTAAGATATTCACTGCCACAAGTTGCTGTAACTTAGTAGCTTAGTATGTAAAGCGCTTCGGAATAGCCCCTTGTCAACTGACGTCCTTCCGTCCCCCTCCTCTCCCCCTCTCTTCAAAAGTTATAAGCACTCATTCTTTTATACTAAAAAAGGAGAGGTGTTTTCCATAAGTAGCTAGTTTTGCCTAATATTATGCTAATAGCTAAAACAATCTTGTTTTTCACATGAATTTGATACGAATATGTAACTGCTGATTCAAAACAGTAGAGAATATGAGCGCTTACGCTTACGTCATTCTTGCATGCTATAAATTAACTAAGGCTGCAAGCTACGGCAGAATATAGAATTTCATATTTAATTAAATCCTGGTTACAGAACCATTAGTCCCGGGTTAAATTTCTGGTGCCTTCAGAATTTTGTTGTGAATGGAGGCAAACTCAGTATCATGAGGACAAATAAGGGGCTATTTAAATAAATAGTACAGCTCTGATCTAGAAATGTGAGAATAATGGCCGAAGTTTTTGCTGTACTGACCACATGACAACTTTTATTTAAAAATGTTGTCACTATTATCGCTAATGGTGACAGCCGCTAGATCGGTATAGCATGTTTAAGTGCTCCCACAATTGAGATTTTTATTTTAGTATAAATTTACCCACATATATAAACATAAAGTAATGTTGATAATCTCATATAATCTTATTTTCCAGTGAAAGATAGGTCAGGGGTTAATATATGGTTATTGTACAGTGATAATATTATACCAAAAGTGATTCAAATCTACCACCATGCGAATGTGTGTACATTTCCTTTAGGTTTTCCTACTAATTATTTTCACATAGTGAAAAAATACAAATGAACCTGGTTCATAATAGTATTCAGTGTAGACAAAATAAATTTAAAAGCTATCAAAATATCTTACGGTATATGGTTGTATGGTTCAATTGATGTTAATGTTAGGCTTTTATTTATCTTATTATTTAAAAAAAATTGTAGATTGTTTTATGTCCACTTACTACCACATTTAGAGCTATAAATCCGAAACAAATTAATAACTAGGACGTAATGATAGTTGCTCCAGCTCTCCAATGAAGTTCTAATGGTAAGGTTTATTAATGACACCGTTGCAGAGGACTTTAATTACATACGTGTGAAAATTTGCTTGAATATTTTTCACACTAAATGAACCTAACTGCCATATCCTGCCTTCGTTATAAAAGGTTTATAAAGGGCGTCTATCTATCCAGATCTGGATAAAATTATATTCTTCTTTGAGTATGTAGCTCTTAATCGAATAAGTTAGGTAGCAACTAAAGTCAGGGAAAACATGGTTTATAAAATTCGATAAGATACTTTAAGATTAATAGAAATCTAAAAATTTTGTGATCCACCCTAACAATTTGTAACTACATTTATTGGTAGAAAACAATTCTAATGTTTTAATTTCCTGATATGTATATGAAATATATTTGCTAGCCAACTAAGTCACTTGTTCAAATAATTTAGACTTAGATTACTTTTCAATTGAAAATTAAAAAGAAAAATATGTCGGAAGAAGGAAAAATTCTCCTATAATCTATAAATTTACCAAATTCTGAATTTTTGTTTTGGTAGGATCATAAACCCTTGATTAGAAATATATATTATTATAATTTTTAGTAGGTTATATAATACAATTATTCAAGTCTTACTAATGGCAATCTGTATAATTCTCACTAATGTGATAGCCGTCAGTAAGGTAGTAGTTAAAGGAACTGTACCTGTGTTTGCGTTAAAGTAAAAAGGAGTAGTCCCTAATTTCACCGTACCGTGATTAAATTCCCAAGTACCCCAGAAAAGTCAAACCAGAGGCCTTTATAATCACGTGCCTATATGTAGCATTATGATCTTAAGTTTATACTTTCACTTATAAAGAAGATATTTTGATTATAAAAAAAATATTTTCAAGATTATCATAGATTTTGAAGCTTAACGTTACCCCGAACAAAAAATTAGTAGGTCTTATAGCTTTGGCTTTCTGTATTTATATATTTCTTTATTCACCTGGTATTAGCAGCGAAACGATTTAATCGATTTCATTCAAACTTATTATTATTAGCACCGCGTCTTACTACCCGTTCGGGTTATACGCACTTACGCTAATGTGTAATGGTAGGGTGATTGTGAGATGAAATGGAGGACCTACAGCTTAACGTGGAATCCGAACGACGGTTCATTCAAACTATTTTATGATAATACAAAAAAACTAATATATTTGGTTTCTCCTCATAAAATTATTAAAATAGTTTATTTGTAATTTTTTTTAATATAACTTTTTTGATTGGGGCTATAGGTATTTTGTTCACAACTGATATATGAAGAGTGGTTTACATGAAATACTTGTTTTCCAGATAAAATTTAAAACATACTTACAAATTTGGTTTGAAGTGGTATTTTTGAGGCGTTTTAAATGTTATACAAAAATGTTTTCTCGTTTTGCATGAAAAAAAAATGGATTATTCACAGATGACCGGTGTATGAAAATTAGAATTAAAAAAATTTTTTTTTACCTTTTCAGATTTTGTTCAAAGCTTGTATGCACAAGTTCTTTTTCAGATGATAATATATAATGTCGCCTCGGTGGTTTTGTGTAGATTGTTCTCCCCAGGACTCAAATATTCATGTGTTTACATCCAGCCGGGGTCAACGGATTTTTCTAAGATAGATAAAAATCCGTAGCACAACTTCCTTTGGAGGATATGTAAGGCCATTGGTCCCATATAGATTGTGGCATGTAAAATATGTGAAAATATCTTTCCCGACAAAATTGGTGATGCTTTTCACTCTCGCTCATAGAAATACTTGTTTGCCTACATAATCAGTCACTTATATTTTTTGTTTTCTAAGAGAACCATATTTGGGAAAATTTTACCTACAAATTATTTTTGAAGATTTTGTTTTGAATCAAAATAGACTATAAAGAAAATATGTATGATTGTGACGAAGTATATTAATTTCTTTAAAACATTTTTTGTCTTAAAATATTCTTTTGTTTGAAATAAATGTGATATAATGAAAGCCATATAAATAATCTGAACAACCTTCCTCCATTCCTTCATCCCCGGGATCGATGTCTAGTCACTAAGCATTGCCATTAATAACTTCCCCTCTTACCCCTTACATTGTTATTTGTGTGCCTTTGCTTTGTGAAGGCCCTATTTATCGTAAGCCCATCTATCGCACGCCAAGTGTCAAGACAGAACAAGGCTCGCTCTAGTGGCGTAATTTAGGATTATCACACGACAGATCTCAGTAGGGAGAGTTGGCTGGCATGAGCTACCAAGGTGAGATTAAACTTTCTTACAAGGGAAACCCCAGTTAACCAGTGTGTTCAAGATACACACGGGCAACATTGGCATCAATACCAGAGTAGGAAAAAAAACAACTAACAATGGACGTTTCAACACAATCCTATACTTTCTCTTATCATATAATTTTAAAATATGGCTTGATTAAACAAAAACAGTCATTAGTAAACTACCTTAAAACAAATTTGACTCCACCATCCCAAAAATACAAACAAATATACAATTAAATTTGTATTGTTAAACAATCCACAAGATGTGCATTTTAAACAAAATCGTTTGTACTATTTTCAAAGTATCTTGAGTTTTCAAAAATAGTTTATCAGTAAACTACCCTTTAGCAAATTTGTATTCAAGAACCAATGATAAAATATTATATGGTAGGTTAAACACCCAATAAATATCAATTTTAAACAAAATCGTTGGATTTTAGTAATATGGTAAAAATACAGAATAAATGTCCCGAGGCATTGCCCTTTAACATCTAGATATAAATTTCGAGCAAAAAACATCAATCTGTTTCATATCTGTGTTCAGGGACTGATAGACAAACAGTCATACACGGTGACAGACAGTATTGTAAAACTCAATTTGTTTTTTGTTTCGGACATACAAAAAAAACAACCAAGATTTATCATAATTTCGATGTCAAAAATATTCCCGATTACAATACTTTATCATTATATAAGAAAGTAGATAGCACTAATAAAATTAATGTGGTGGAGGGTCGGATTTCCTCGAAAGGGTTTTGTACACATTCCTCCATGATTAGAGTAAAGTGTGCTAGATAAAACCAAGCTAACTTCCTCCCTCTTGGTTAGTAAAATTTTTATAAAATTAGCGTAACACGTATTAGGAGTTAGCAAATAATTCACACTAATAAATTTTAGTGCCACCCACGTCTGTTGGCACTTTAGCGTCAACCTCATGTGGTCTGGGTTGCTGGTGACGTAAAGGTCAGTCATCAAATTAGAGAAAAAGAAGGGTTTTCCTTAAATGCGCTCATATTTTTAATTCTACCTTCCTCATAACTATCTCGTTAAGACAAACATGGTTAGTAAGACATTTGGCGTGCGTGCACACATACACACCTGCACATACTCACAAATCCAATATCAGCCCCACACTTTTAATATTTTGCTTCAGTTCCACTAACAAATAAAAAACATTTTAAATAGTATATTTGATTAATAATTCTTAATATGTTACAGTAAGTTTTTAATTTTCCCTCATCAACCAGCTACTCTTTCTGACTTTCACAGTTCAGTAATAGGTTATGTTATTCTTTGAATGTTGTTCCATTATCTTACTAAAAGACTCAAGATTGTACCTTCCTTCTCCCTTAGCAAAAAAAAAACAAAAAAAACTATTTGCTTTACTTTCCTCAAACCATAAAAACCTTTCTAAACCACATTTCCTAACGGGTGATCATCAGGTGAATGACTCTTAATGGTTCGCTAGAAGGTGTTCGTTGGTAATTGGGTCAATATATTCGAAGTGCAAGAGGTTCCTTTCGTATTCCAAGAGCCCGTATAGATAGAAGGGGTAGAACTTTGCTTCCTTGACCAACTAAGATAATTGAATCTCCTATTTAACGGCGGACATAGGATTCAAACTACAGGTGCTTACTAGAGACCAATTTTTCCTTTACAACTGAGCATAAAGTTAATGTCTTGGGCCATATTAATCACTACTAATATTCTAATAAGAACATTAATGGAGGCTGAACTACTAACGTCTCTAATCAACTTACTTTTTCATCCACTAAAATCCTCTATCGAGTTAGGGAGAATTTTAAAACTCAATAAATGTATATAATATTTGATCAAACATTTTTATGTTATAGATTTATACAAATACTTATATCTTTTTAAAAATAAATACTAAAATCGTATAGAAAGAATGATTCGTTTTTACATTTTAGTTTATTACATTTATTTAAACATAATTTAAATGATATTAGAAAAAAACCATCACATAATTCGATTTAGTGCTTCATATAGTTAAAAAATTTCCTATAAATTCTTGCCGGTATTATTATCCTCTAAACTGCAGGTCTATTCAAACCTATAAATAATTTTCATAATCGATTTGATTTGAAAATTTTGCAATTTAATATATCCTCGAGGTATTAAAAAATAATCTACATTATAGTTAAAGAAATAATTTATCTCACCATAATTAAATACTCTCTTAATTAAGAAGAAATTATATGTGTTGACCAGTTTTTATTCTAAAGCATGCAAAATCGATCAACTTTATGAATCTTTTCATAAATTCTTGTTCATAATATTTTAAAATTTTATTTCTTATTTTTTCATATAGTTATGCTACGATATAAAGATTAAATATGTTCAATATTTAGTTTATTCAGTATTGAGTTTATATTCTAAATTAAGGGGCACGGTTTTTATTCTCACTATTGTTTAAAGTTGTATCATAGGTGAGATTTGGAATTACTGGTTACCAAGTGCCGTTCAGAAGTGCACTTTAAGTACAGAACATAAATAAATACACTTTACCTGAATGATGGGTTTTTATAGAAACGAGAAAAAAAAGTCATCAAACATAAGGAACCATTTTATTTCTAATCAGTTCCATAATGCGCTTGGTTATATACGTTTACATTTTAATTTCTGATACTTGTTTCATGATACAAATATTTTAAAATGCAATAGTTTATTTCTCTTGATTTGGGGCTTGATATTTTGTAGGAATCTGTAAATAAAAATAAACTCTGGAGAAACTTGTGTTTATCCTTTAAAGTCATTTTAATCTTTATCTCAATGTCTAAAAATGACCCTAAATTCTATGACCACACATTTTAAGCGACCCATTACACTTACATGACTGGTTCGCCTCACAGGAAACACAAAGGAGGTTACAAAAAAAAATGGAGGAGGGTTGAAGAGGTGAAGAGTATGAAAGGAGATAGAAGAAATAAAAAAAAATCATATGAGGGGAAGAGATGAGGATAGGATAGAAGCGAGGTATGGTGAAAAGTTTTTGGTCAACAAAGGAAGGATGCTCACACTCCCTCGCCGATGGTTCAACAAAGGTTCTCAAGAGTTTCGTGCGTGGAACATACGTACAATACGCACCAGTTTTCAGTGCAAAAACACACTTATCTTTTAATCGGAATACATATATTGCTGGTGTCAGCTAAACAATGTTTTAAAAATAATCTTTATATTAATCAAACTGAGTTTATTACTAACTTTTATAGAAGAGGATTGTTTTTCTGATCTCTATATTTTATTACTATAAATAAAAAATAATTTAATTATTTATTTTTATATAGTCCTAATTTAATTATAATATTCTTTAAAAAAAGTTAGTTTACACTTGAAAGTTTGAGTATATTTTTATTGGCTGTTAGCTAGTGAAACTAAGCTATGTATCTAGAGTAATAATACTTAGCACAGCAAATTACTACCCGTTCGGGTTATAAGCTTAAGTACTAATAATTACTCTAATTGATTAAGAATTGGGAAGGTTGAATCTAGAGGAAGTGAACCCACATTTTCGTGGAGGTAGAGTGGAAAACTATTGATGGGAAACCCCCCCCCCCCCCCAGTACACCCGAGTGAGATTCGAAACGCGATCTCCCTACCTCAGCAGTTTAGCTCAACACAAAACTTGCGCGTTAGCTAACTATACCACCAAGGTGGGTTATGTATTCAAGGGATAAGACAAAACCAAAATAGTAAATTTTTTTTTTTACGGACAGTATGCCTGTCACGGATTTGAACCTAGGCCTAATACAGGTACAGATTGTGTGTGGTTCATTGCTCCTTTTACAGGTGAAGGGAAAACACACTGTAATACATTTATTGATGTTTTCTTGATGACATCTTTCATTTAAATGGAAGAAAATAATTGAAACATGTTTTAATAATCTAGTAATACATTTTTATGAAAGCTCGGGAATATTGAAATTTTTATAAATAATTTTTCAAATTATTTATTAAACCATTTTTAAATAACTAACATTTCTCAAGTGATTTATTTTTTATACTTTATAACCCGTTTTAAATCACGTTTCGATTATGTTCTTCCTTTTAATTAACTGTATAATGAGAATCATTGTATTTATTAATTTAACGGGGGTATTGTTTTAAATCAATATATATTTTACTTATTTCATTTTTACTATAACATTAGGACATTTTTGATAAAAATTTAATAAATTACTGAGGAAAGGAGTGTTTTTTTAATTTTTTAGTTTACTTGGTGTTAAAACATCAAGAAAACCATAACATTAACACCATAAATATATATAAATGTATTATAAAATTATTAACAATATAATTAATAATAAGGAGCAGGACATGTGGTACGAATGGGAGATTCTAGAACTGTGTTCAAGATTTTGACTGGCAAATGTAATGATATGAAACCATTTGTAAAACCTAGACGCAGATGGAAGGATAACATTAGAATGGACGTGAAAAAGATAAGGTTTAATGAGGTGGACTGGATATAGAAAGCTCCAGACAGGGATAGCTGGCTTACTTTTTTTAAGTACGGCAGTTAACTTTCGAGTCCCTAATGCAATAGAGTAAGTATGTATAATACACCTGCTAGAATTTCTTACCACTATCATTTGAATTTAGGGACTTAATGTAATGTTCATTTGGTGGTCTTATGAATGTAAACGGAGTAGAAAATTTACTCAGAGATCACATTAACAATAATCAAGCATCACGCAATTATTTAAATATTTTTTTGTGTCGAACATTATAAATATATTCATTAAAGCACATAAAATATTAGAATCAGTTGTTTCGATGGTTTCAAAAATTAGTTGAAGGTCCACCAAAACCTATTGAATTTAAATTTAAAATTATCAAAGTTTTTTAGATAAACCAAACACATTACTTGTTGCCAAAAATTAATAAAATTTCACTATGTAATTAATATTATTCTAGATAGGCTATCTATAAAATATCTATAAAATGTGACAGTTTCAGATTACATGACCTGACGTATGAACACTTTAAATTAGATGCATCAACAAATCTAGCTTTCAGATAAGTCCCCTCCTGTTAAAACTGGTCTAGATACATCCATGACTATAACTCTATGTAAAAAATTAAACTAGTTATTCCACTATTCATAATTTTATAAAGAATAAGGTTGAAAATGTTACATGTTAAAATAAGGGAACAACAAAATATTGTGTCTATCGTGGAAAGATGTCCAATTGTACACCACTTCCATGTATTCAATAGTTGTAGCTAAAACTTTGATATAATATGTAGAATATAAATATACACATTAAATATAATATTTTATTATGTTTTAGTTTGAAATAATAAATTTTATGGAGCCAACGAGGTAAATTCATTACGAGTTGATTTATTTTGTTTCTTATAAAGAGCTAGTAGGCTATATTAAAGAAAGGTATTTTATATCCTTACTGTATTCTAGTAATTTCATAAGAAAGTAATAATTATATAAATAAAATAGATTTAGGTGCCTCCTGCTTTAACAGAACAAGTTTAAGTCTGTGCCTAACCTCCCTGGTGGTGTATTGGGTTTTCACCCTCAAAATAGATGACTTTGCTTATCTATACTTATAAAATAACATGTCCTTACTGACTGACTGACTGATTCATCATCCCGAGCGCAAACTATCAAGCTACAAGCATGAAATTCGGACTGTATATTCATTTTGTTATGTAGGCACCCACTAAGAAAGGATTTTAGAAAATTCCACCCCAAGGGGTCAAAATAGGGGATGATAATATGTATGATAATATGTATGAAAGTCCGTCATTTTGAAAGTTACATAAACAAAATTTGTATTTCGGTTATTGACGTAAAACAAATAAATACGTGTTTCGGGAATTTTGGAAATTTTATTTAATAAGGGATGAAAAAGGGGGTGAAAGTTTCTATCGACTTGCATTATTTTTGATCTGAGGTCAAGTCTTGGTCATCAACGTAACGTAATATTTTAAATTAATCTGTAAATACATATGTATATTCTCGTATTTGTATTTTATCAACTTCCACGCGAGCAAAGCCGCGGGCAACAGCTATCTAGTACTATACAAACTAGTAAATGCTTGCTATCATCTTGGCTGAACTACTTGGTTGTTAATAAATTGGGATGCTGGCTGACTAGCAGAGAGATCCAGCTTACACATAGTTTACAAGAATTTAGGTAGGAGCTGCAGTGAACACAAAGCTTTAGGATATGTAGCAACTCGAGCTAGACTAGCCGAACTCAAATTACAGCACTTCTATAGCTACACTACTTGATAAAAATTTTATTTTTATTTTATATATTTCTAACTTTAAGTTATATGATAATGTTATATAATTTTTTATTCTTATGGATGTATGCACAAATCCTCCATCCCCATAAAAAATTGTAAAAAAATTGTCAAGTCAACATCCTAACTGCTCCAGCCTGTGGCCGAAACAGTTTAGTAAAATCCTCCATCGTTCTCATTACTCCCACCAGTATTCCTCTTTTAATTGCTTTCAGTCTTCTACTCTCACATGCACAATTTCTGCTATCGGCACTTTATCTACTCCTTGGCCTCCTTTGTGGTGTTTTTTTCCTACATACTTCATTTCCGTCATTTTCTTTGGCATCCTCTCCTTCTCCATCCTCATTACATGCCCATACCATCTCAGTCTTGCTTATTCTACTATCTCATGTTTTTCCTGTACCCCTACTCTTTTCCCGATAGCTTCATTCCTAATCCTTTTTCTCCTCGTAACAGCTAACCTGCTCCGCATAAGTCTAGTATTGAACTTTAATAAACTAAAATTTAAATAGATTAGGTTTCTTAATAGCTTTTCAAATACTTTTCATACCAACCTAGTGTCCTTTTGAGAAACGTTTTACATGTTGTTGCAGTCTATTTGATATCAGATGTGAGAAAACTTGCAAAAAGTGATACAAAATAACTGTATCTCATTATTTCCAGCTAGGGTTGTATCAATTTATATTGTTAATTAGTCTCATAGATTAGATATTAGGAAGGTAGAATTGTGTGAAAGCACTAATAGTATTGAAACTAAGGGCTGGGTCATTATAATTACGTCAATATTAATCTACTGCAGGCGTTATGAAAGAAAAAACACGCTAAATCGCTAAAAAAACCATTTTGATTACTTGGTTTAAATCACGGTCAGTCAAATTTTCTTAGTCCTATTTCCAGTGGCGTGTGAAAAATTATGGGGTAGCTTCTGAATCCTGAATCAAAAATACAGTAGCCCGTGGCTTCTTTTGTGCTGACTGACAGCTACATCTGACTTCTGACAGTCAACACGTATGCATATACCTAAATTTTGAATGTCAGAAGTGACAGCTGCTAAACACATGTTTTTACAGATCATGTGGTTGGCGTAGGGATACATAATTTGGTCTGTTAACTTTTCAAAGCTGTCAGCTGTCAGTCAGCACCAAAGAAGCCATGGGGCTACTGTAGCCGTGTACAATATGACTCGTCTTGATTATAAAAATAAAAGAAAGTGAGTAGTGTTATGAAAAAATATACTGGGGTTTGGAACATAAATATACCTCTTGGTAGAGGGGATACTTGCGGGGTTGGATCGGATTGGTAGGTTGGGGTTGGAAGTTGGCCCCTTATACTAAAGGTGTATTTACTTAAATGATTCTCTACTCTTCTCAGTGCAAACTATTGTGTATGTATCTCAAATTATAAATTTTTCATCACCTATGCTAAAAGTTTCATAATGCATGAATCCTGCAGGAGGAAAAGGGTATAAATAAAAATAAAAAACTAATACTCCGCAATAATGACGAAGTTTTCTGTGATTGCAATGAGATTAACAAACTTTTTGTTTCATCAACAAACAAAAGAATTGTATGTGAATTTATGAACCCAGATTAATCAGATATGGTTTCCCCTGAAATAGGTTGCCTTCTCTGAAATATTCCTATTCACGTCCACTGCGTGCACATACTTGTAAAGTGATAGTTAAAATTACTTTCATTGAGTGGCATTGTGGGATTATTTATATTATCTCACTTATGATGCATGAACATACAAAACGGTTGGAAAGATAGAGAGAGAACGAGATAATAAACTCTGGAAATGACATTTCCTTGTGCCAATGCAACCCTTTGAACATTTTCCACCATCTCCTCTTTCCCCTTTCCACTTAACCTAATATACCACTTCACTCCCTGTCCACTCTATGGACATAACGCAGGAGAGGAAAATTTTCCCTGGCACGATTGCTACAGTGTTGGGAACCAAACATTTGTCTAGCCCTTCTAGCACCCCACAAAAAGCCTTTGTAGAGAGAGTGTCACCCTTTCCTCACCCCACCAACCCTTTAAGAAATTCAATGGACCCGCCTTAGAGGTTTACTTAGTCTACTCATGCATAGTTGTTTACTACCTTTGTATTAAGTGGGTATATTTCAGTTTGTTTCTTGTAGGTGGTGCTCCTGGATCTGTAATATGATCCTCAGTGGTGACTTCGTACATATTCATATGGTTCAACAAAACCTTTCGCCAGCTCTGGTCCAAATATTACTATTATTATAGGGAGAAATCTATCTGACGGTGAGAGAAGATACTAGATCTATTTTACGTACTTTTGAGAGATAGTTTAAATACAAATTAAATACACTAATAATATTGTAAGACTGTGTTACTGTCTACAACAGAAAAAAGGTTTGTTTTTTTTCTAAAAATTTATTTCAGTCAAAACCCTACAGTATATTGAACAACATATATCATATGGAGTAAGTTGTTTACTGGTAAAATTTAAGATTTTACTTATTCATTTACATACTAAACAAAAGTTCACGTTAAAATTCATCTAACAAATATATAATTGGGAATGCCTCTTTGGTCTAGTGATCAGAGTTCCTGGCTTCAGATACAGGATCCTTGGGTTTAATCCTTGGTACTTCCAGATTTTATTGTGAGGCAGTGGGTCTAAAACCGCATTAACTCAACCTTTTAGGTACAAGTAAGGAGATACTTTAATAAATAAGTAGCAACTGCCTTCTAGAAAACTGAAATTAACGACGATAGGATTGTTTGTGAAGATCACATGATAACCTCTATTCGGAAAAGATGGCACTATCATCGTTAACAGATGGTGTCTGCTCAGTTGATATGGCTCGATTATAGTTAGTATACTGCCATGGAGTTTGTATTTATTTGGACTAAGAATGAATATATATTTATTTTCACATAAACTAAACATATCTAATTCAAAGATTTTTTTCTACTATGTATTTAAAGTTGCATAATTTAACACTTTAAATAATTTTATTATTCATTATCATGGTTCAGAACTGCAAAATTTTCAAATGTATCCATTATATATTGTTACTTCAAGAGTAAATAATATAAAAATTTAATATAAGGGAGTATTAAATATAGTAAACATAACAACAAACATTTAATTAGCTGTGAGCATAACTTATGTCAAAATTAAATAGTTGAAAACGATAAAATACTAACTAAAAATATTTTTCACAAAAGTATTTTAAATATATGGCCCACCTGTAGCTAATAACACAAATGTCTTGACACCCACATCTGAGGTGGCATGGTCTAAGAAGTCTGACTCGCATTAGACTCACTTGTTTTTGACCAGGTGTTACAGCCTCCTCTATATTTTGAATTTTGGCCAAAAATAAAATTTGAGTTAAAAAAAACATTTAACAAGCACATATGTATGGCTGGCTACACTGATAAATAATTCGGTATCATCTGGTCTAGTTTGTCAGTAAACAGAAGGTTTCTCATTTTTACAAATGCAAATATTCTTCTGATAAATTCTCATTTCCCTATCTATACTCTATAAGTGTAGATATTTGGACATTCTGGATATGTAGTAAGATGTGGTGCACCAAAACCTAATATTTTATGTAATTTCTAAAAATTACAATATGCCTATCTACTATTTTACGACTAAACGCCACAAAGTATGATTTGAAACGGTCGTTTTGAAAGGTGTTGTCACATTTGACAGATGCTACTTTTGACAGATGTCACGTTTGACCTTAGTACGATTGTTCAATTCCCATGTCAATATTTAAAAATGAATGAGTTTGGACAGAATTGGTCACTCATGACAAATGTTGTCACTTGACATAGGGTGAAACAATACACTTGTATATTAATTTGTTGGGTTTTCATGTACAGACGTAATTTTTCAAAACTTAATGATCTTGACGGATGTTTTAACTGTTGACAGATGGTATTAATTTCGTCAATTGGTAGCTAGCTAGCAGAGTATAGTGAATCTTTTCAATATTGTCTACTAAAATAAGTTTCATTTTCTCCCCTATAAATGTATTGTAACAAATAAATATTATTTCTGCCTTGAGATAATGATTGGTATTGAGCTTTTTTTTAATATTATGAACTCAGAAAGGTGTGTGATCCAATTGTGTCTGTCCTCGTTTTTGTCTGGTTGTCCCTTTGTATCCACAAGAAGGTCCAGCCAAAACTTTCTTTATATATTTTATTAAGACATTTTATCTAAATAATTACCTTGACGCCTTAATGGAAATTTTGTTTGAATCCTAATATTAAATGTAATTTACTGAAGTCTTATTTTGTAAAATGTAAGGTATTTCAAAGATGACTTAAACGATTATTTTCAAAATTGTTATCTTGAAAGTGTTTGACATGAAAACAATTTTTTTTTCTAAAAATAATTAATTTGAAGTTAGGTCACTATTGATTAAGTTTTGAAAATTCGATTTTGTTAAGTTATTATAGTTTTGTTTAAAATGTATATCTGTAGTGTGTTTAATATAATTATTAAGGTGTTTTATTTATTTTTGAGCCAAAATTGCTACGGGTAGCTTACATAAACTTGGTTCAACATTGATATGTGTAAAGTGTTTTACATTATACATTATATATATAAATAATTATAAATATATGCATAGTTATAAATATATACATAAAGTATTCATTTTTATAAAAATAATTCATATTTTTATAGTAGTTTACTCGTGGCTTATTACTTAAAAATTTTGTAATGATGCTGTTTTGGACCCCTCTCATATATTAAAAAAGATACCCGCCTCGGTGGTGTAGTTGGCTAACGCGCTAGTCGTGTTGAGTTCGACCACCGAGGACGGGGAGGTCCAGGTTCGAGTCTCGGTCGAGTGAACTGGGGTGGTTTATCCTAAATTGTTTTCCACTCTCCCTCCACGCAAATACGGGCTCACTTCCTCTAATTCAACCTTCCCAATTTCTAATCCATTAACGTAATTAGTATTTAAAGCCTATAACCCAAACGGGTAGTAAGACGTGGTGCTAATGTTATATTATTATTAAAAAAGTTAGTGATTAAATGTATTTTTCTTAGACAAACTGTTTATAAAACATCTTTTTAAAACTTCATCCATGGATGATCATGCGCTTTTCAGAAGTAATTTCAATAATTGCAAACAAACTTTTTTTCTTTCAAAGATCAACTCCGTAGTATTTAGCAAAATCTTGTGATTCGCTGGCTCCCTCTACCCAACAGGAAGCCAGCCTTCACAACATCTGTTGCCCGGACTCTTTCTATTAGTTAGTTTTAACACTGGTGACAAGGGGTCCAAGAGGTGGGGGTAGGTCATATCGGAACCGCTTGTACGTATGAATATTTAGCAGTAACATAAATCAGCACCGTAAACAGGTACTCAGAACACGGAACGTGTAATATCACAAAAAAACAGTTTTAACAAAAATTGTATTACATAATGTCACATCTTCAGTGGCGAAGGTTTAATCACATAAATATATCCTATGCAACATTAAAATTCTTGTTTATTTAATAAGAAATAATCATAAGCATCAAATATACACAAATTTCATAACCGCAAGCAAGTGCGCAGTAAGGAATACTCGCGTGGTCACCACCCTAAAACCCAAAATCGTTATAAGGTAGTACTCAACCACAAGGCATAATCTCATTATAAATCCGTATCATCTTAATAAGTGCTCGATCACGGGTAAATATCAGCTAATTAAACAGTATCACTTTAATTGGCACCCATCGCGGGCCGATAACACTTTAATTGGTGCGTGGGGCGCAAATTAAAGGGGTATGGAATTTATATATTGATATTTGACCCATGACACGGCGCAATTAAAGTGTACTCGTCCCACGATGGGTGCCGATTAAAATGCTACAGTTTAAATAGCTGAGATCTTCCCTGTGATTGAGCACTAATTAAGATGTTACGGATTTATAATGAAATAATGCCCTGCGGTTTAGCACTACCTTATAACGATGTTGGGTCTTACATGGTGACAACGCGAGTATGCCTTACTGTGCATTTGTTCGCGGCTATGTGATCTGAGTATATTTGATACATATAATTATTCCTTATTAAATAAACAAGACTTTTAATTTTGCACAGGATTTATTTATGTGATTACACCTTTGGCACAGAAGATGTGATATTATTTAATACAGTTTTTGAAAAACATTATAAGTTGTAGTAAGAAAACAATATTTATTCGTTATTATAATAATAGAATTCAATGTAGAGAATAGTTACAATTTGGGATAGAAAATATGTTTTAAATTGTACTAAAATGGTATTTACCAACTCACATGTGATTGCAATAGGGTTTACATAGGTAAAATTGGGCACGAATTTCGACAAGGTTTTCTGAGCACTTAAGCGACTTCAAATACGACAGAAACAAATCCAAATTCTCTGAACACCTTAAACTATCTGGCCATCAACCCACCCCATGAATAAATGTAACTAATGAATAGCTCTCCTAAAGGCACAACCATGAACACCGCTGAGAATATCTTCATCCAAATTGCGCTACTTAAAAATAAAACAGTTTTAAATGAACAAACCAACTTGGAAAACCAAACTCTTATCAATACTCTTAGAAAACTTCCCCAACACACAAAATTAAAATATAATACCATGTGTTCCAGCCCTTCTTTCCATAGTAGCAAATGGCCTGTTCGAGCCAGTGTCGAGAATATTTTAACCTTCATTCTTCTCTTTTTATAATTTCACCTTTTTCTACTCCTTTTTTAACCCCTTCAGTTTACATTTATTAAATTATTCATTCTCCTATCTATCTATATCTGATTTCCAACACTTTATTTTCTGCTTATCACACTACCTTTGCATTTACCTTTCATTATCTTTGACTTTTACTTCTTCCAGAACAGTATAAACGTGGTTTACATTTACACGTCCATTTCCAAATTAATTTAGTTCTATTCCATTCTCTGCTGAAGGAACTCATTTCAGGAATTTTAGTGGTAAATATATTTCATTTTTCTACGAGATATTTCCCTTATTAACACTTGTTCAATAATTTTAGTCTCAGGTTGTTTACATTGGCTAGCATTGGATTACTTGCACCACAACTTACGGGGATTTGGTCTTATTTAGTCCTGAGGATGACGCCGAAGATCGTCGAAACATTTCGATTAGTGATTGATTCACATTTAGCATCACAAGGAACAAGGGAATTTCAATCCAAGATAATAATAAAATTCAATTTTCAATTCACCTTTATTGAATTTTTATTCTCTCCCATTTGATAACTGTCTACCTTAACTTTATACCTTATAATCTTTTCATCATAATGTGTATTCAACTTAACTTGACTCATGTGTTATTATTTACATGTATTTTAACAAGTTTATTTTTTATATTATAGTGAATTGAGTCACATATTTAATATGTTAAGATATTTTTAGAATTTGTTAAGGACAGTAATTTAACGTTAAACTTGTCATCTAATCTAAAATTAATATTTTACATAATTTATCTATTCTACACTCAGATCATTTCTTTTACACCACTTTTAATATCATAAGTCTATTTATTAATTTGTTATATTGTGATTTTGAGTAACTATGTCAATATTGATAGCTTCTTAGATATTAAAGACAGCATTCAAACCTTAATTCACAATTGATCTTAGACTCAGTACATTTAAAACTTATTTTCTATCCCACATTGTAACTATTCTTTACAATGAATTCTATTATTATAATCACGATTAAATACAGTTTTTGTTAAAATTGTTTTTCTGTGATAATACACGTTCCGCGTTCTGAGTACCGTATACTGTGCTGATTTATGTTACTGCTTAATTTATTACCAGCACTACTATTTTGTGTTACTGCTTATATTTACAAGCACAAGCGACTTATATCTGACCTACCTCTTGCCTCTTAGACCCCTTGTCATCAGTGACAAAACTAACTAATAGAAAACTTCTGGGACAGGTGTTGTAAGGCTGGCTTCCTATTAGGTAGAGGGAGCCAGTGAGTAACAAGATTTTTCTAAATACTACGGAATTGTTCTTTGAAAGAAAAAATAAAGTTTGTGGTGCAATTATTGAAATTACTTCTGAAAAGCGCGTGATTATCCATAGATAAAATATTAAAAGGATATTTTATATAGATTTTATCAACAAAAATTATACTTCATCCATGACTTTTTAAATAAATTAGAGAGGTCCAAAACCGTATCATTACAATTGGTTCCAAATAACTAATGGAAGGACTATTTTACATTGTCAATAGTGTGTATTTATTATTCTAAAATAAATTAATTCATGGATAGCTTATTAACCACAATTTTTTATTTTGACCTTGAAGACTGAGTTTTAGAGGGGTACCTAAGAACGTTTTTCATGATAAATATATATCTTTTTTTCAATTTCACAAATTAAAAATATCTTTATGGAACTAACAAATATATTTTTGAACATTAACCCTTTCTTAAAAACATTATAAAAATTTCGTTTGAAATCTCTAAATAAATATTATTTAATGTGATTAACAAGATGGTTTGTTTGTTTTATTTGAGGAAAATTTAGTGGAAGTTTACAGAATGACTATGTTTTAAAATGTTCTCCCAAACATAATATGAGAAGCTTTGTGAAAAATTAATGTATTGTATCATTTATTTAGTACATCGTCTGGGGCTTATTATTGTTATGCATTAAAATTAATCCTGCTCAGACCATGTAGAATAACTGAAATTAATTAGTTATACCTGAAGACAGCTTAAATTAAATTTGGACTGCATTGCAGTTAAGTTACATACAAAAGTAAGCAAAATAAAGTTGTGTTTACAATCCAATTTTAATTGGAAGTACCTTTTAGAAAATACAAACATAAATTTTGCAAAATATTTGATGATATCCTATTATTTTACTAATGGTTTTTTATAAGTATTGATAGTATCAATCAGAAGATACATTCACATATTTATGGTTTGTATTAATTTGTGAAAGTAGATCTTGTCGTTTTCAAATATGGTCCTTAAGGTGATATGTAGTGAACGGAGAAAATTTTAGTGTTTTTAAAATGTTATTATCAAAACTTTTTTTGATCAAAATAAATATAATAATTCTACTGTAGAAACATAAAGTTTAACTCTCTTCACATTTTCTTAAATATCTGTCAAGAAGGTTCTGAAATTAAATGAGAGCATTTCTTTCATTAAAATGTTTATCATCCAACGCCACTATTCTCATGACTGTTGACATCACCATGCAAAATAAACTCTATATGTTTATATTGAACAATATTTGATTTATTTTGGCAAAACTATATTTTTTATGTAAAAACTGCAAAATCACTTGTATTTATTTTATCACATACCTAAATCTCCAGCTTTTTATGTAAACTGGTACCGTAAATTTTGTGTTAAGAAGCGTTAGCTGTCAACCATTGACAGCTACAAAAATAAATCAATTCAAAATACTTAGTAACCCAGGAGTAAAAAGTTTGTTCTAGGAAACATACAGAGTTTGTATAAATTCAAAGTAACATAAAGGAATGTATTTTGGTGAAGTATTATTTTATGTCATACCTTTGTAACCTGGTTTTTCACCTGAGGGCTAAGACTATCACAGCTCTACCCCCTCCACCCATCCCTTCATCCATCCCTCGTCCTTTCCACCTCTTGTCAACTCAGCTCAGATTAAAGCTGTCTCAAACAGATGCACTTGCAGTAGCTTTGTGAAAAAGAATCTGACTATCCTTCAACGCCACTTAACCCGAAGGTACCAGTTTGCAGAGATATTGTCTAGTACAAAAAACAAGGAGTTTTTAAAGGTCATGTAGTACGCTGCTAGCTAAAGATGTTGTCTAAATATATTTCTGTATTATTTAGTATAAAATAATAGAACTCACATATTTCCCTTCATCTATTGCCCATACTAGTTAAGCGCCTTCTAATAGCGCTAATTTGTTAGCGCTTAGGAAAGTATAATTTAGATAAAATGTACTATAGATTTGGTGTTGTGAATGTAAAATACTATTTACAAAAATTAAAACCACCCGCAGTAAAACTGGCTGGGATTGAAATCCATACATACCTTTTACCGGTAAATAAAACTATATAATTAATGTGTGTCACAAACTTATACTTGATGGCTACCCACACTATCAGTTCCGATAGCTAAATAAAATTCACACAACTGAAAAATTACAACATAGACACTGAAATCAAACCTGCGACCCTTGGCTTTGAGCGCCATAGCTCAACCATTGAGCCATTCTGATTTGACTCCTATTCAAGATTCATCTCTCACTAGTCACGTGTACAGGTTGTCATTTTTCACTTAATTGAATAAACTTGGATAAGTTTTATGACTAAAGACACGTGCTTACAAATATGGGACACAAAGTATAAAACGCAATTAAGTACTAGATGTTATAGCGATTAAAAGTAATAATTTACTTAAGCCCATATCGGTGGTCCTGCGGACTAAACGTCAATATCAACAAGTGTCATTTTTCTTGTGCAAGGAGGTCTGCTTTTGAAACCCAGCCGGCGGTGTTTAGGTGGTTTATTTAAAGAGGCTAACTACCATCCCTCAGCGCAAATGAAGGTATATTTCCTTTAAGCTCTGTTTAACTTATCCATAACAAATTTGGATATCACGTAGGAATAGTAAAACTCAGATAATGTAATTAGACATAATATTAGGCTATTTGGTAAATTTACAATTCAAACTCTTGCTTAAAGAAACCTATTCCTAACAAGTATTCAATTTGTTCATGATTCCAGTTAAAAATATATGAAAAAAAACCACCTCCTTGGTCTAATGGAGCTCTTTGCTATGGATCCCGAGGTCCGATTCGATTCCAAGCATTCCCTGATTTCCTGTGAAGCATTGGGTTTGGAATGGGATCAACTCAGCACGTGAGGACCAATAAGGGGCAACTTTAATGAAAAAGTAGTGGCTCCAGTTTAGAAAACTGAGATTAACGCCAGAGGATTCGTTGTAATAATAATACTTACCACCGCGTCTTACTACAAGTTCGGGTTATACGCTTTAAGTACTAATTACTCTAATGGATTAGGAATTGGGTAGGTTTAATTAGAGGAAGTAAACCCGCATTTGCGTGGAGGTAGAGTGGAAAACCATTTAGGAAAAACCACCCCCAGTTCACCCGACCGAGATTCGAACCTCGATCTTCCCTCCTCAGCAGTCGGGCTCAACACAAGCGCGTTAGCCAACTACACCACAGAGGCAGGTGATTCGTTGTACTGACCATATGAAATACTCTACCTGCAGCTATTGACATCTTATCTTCGCCAACAGATTGCAGCAGCTCGGTCGGTATGAATCGATGGCGGGCTGACGCCAAGGAGCTTTCTTTAAAACTATTATTAATATAGGTGTTCTGACTCAAGACAGGACCATTCCTTTTGTCAGTAAACTTAGACTACTAATGCGCCCTGTCCTATTCCTCTTCCTGAGCTTCCAGAATGTTCTTATTTCCTTAAATAATCTAATATTTAAATCCTCCTTATTCCTAAGCTCCCCTTCTTCTCAACCTTTCCTTTTATTACGTTGTGCAGAACACAGTTCTTCCTAAGGATATATCCGATCCAGTTTCTTAGCACCAATAATTACACTTAAGACATCTCTCTTCTCTTTATTAAAATAAACAAATCTTACTAATATTATAAATGCGAAAGTTTGTGTGTTTGGATGTTTGTTGCTCAATCACGCCAAAACTGCTGAACGGATTAGAATGAAACTTGATAGGTAGGTAGAGAATGTCCTGGAATAACATATAGGACTATTCCCAACCTTTGATTTTACATTAATTTTACAATACTAATGTTTAAATATTTTGAAGGTTAGATGGTGCTGCCAGTCATTTGCTATTTTTTGATAAAAGTTCAATAGTATTTTTTTCATAAGTTGGTAGAGTATGTCTTGGAACAACATTACATTAAATTTACAACACTAATGTTTAAACTTTTTGTATATAAGAGGTAAGTATTTTTTGTTATTTTTATTTCATTTTACGGGTGAATATGAATGTGATTATGATTATTAGACTTACTATAATATTATAAATGCGAAATGTTTGGATGTTGGTTACTCAATCACATCAAAACTGCTGAACGGATTCGAATGAAACTTTGTACGTTGGTAGAATATGTCCTAGAATAACATATATGACTATTCCCAACCTTTTATTTTAGTTTAATTTTACAATATTAATGTTTAAACTTTTCGTATTTACAAGAGATTTTACGAGTAAATATGAATGTGATTATATAATTAAAATATTACTATCTTTATATTACTTTACCTCACCATTTTTTAAAGTTAGTAAAGATCAGTTCAAAATGAAAACTTACGCACCATCCAACCTTTAAAATATTTCTACAGAACGAGAAGTTGAGAAAAAATTTGTTGTTTTAACGTGTAAATACGAAGTCACCTTTATGATAAAAGTCCAATTGTATTTTTTGTGCGTAAGTTTTTGTTTTTAACTGTTCTTTACTAACTTTAAAGAGGTGAGGTAAAGTAATATAAGGTTAACGGATTCGAACGGATTCGAATGAAACTTTGTACTTTGGTAGAGTATGTCCTGTAATAACATATAGGACTATTCCCAACCTTTGATTTTAAATAATAATAAATATATGATTATAATATGATTAAAATGATGTTATTTAAGAATTTGTGATTTAATATTTTGTAATTAAATTAAATAGTAATTAGTGTGACGTAGTTTCATAGTAATAAATAATAAATATGTAATTTTTTTTAGCTATATAGTTCGAAAAATATATTATTTAATTTATTTAATTATCTTTCTAATTATGAAGGTAAATTTTTTAAAAAACTGTAATTGATAACTTAAATAATATATATTTATTTTATTAAAAATATTTAAAAGTGAAAATTAAAATACGGCAAAATTATTTACAGCTAGAACTGAGAAAAACGCATAGATATTTAAAAAAATAAAGTTTAACTTATGACCAAAAAGTTTGATTAAAAATTAAAAGATTTTATCAATTATTGCGGGCGAAGCCGCGACGGGTAAAAGCTAGTATAGTAATAATTGTGGTGATGTATCGGTGCTGTTTATTTCAATCAGAGCCAAAAGTAGCTGGTCAAAAGTCATGTAGTTTAATTTCTGTATTAAATAAAATGATAACTAGTTATTCTGGAACAACCAGTGGTCGATTAATGTCAAAACCCAAAACAAGAAAATTAAACTTTTATCTCAAAGAGTACACACAATTAATACTAACATAATGGTGGCAGAAAATTGGTAGGTTTTTACAAATTCTTTAACTTTTAGTCTTCCATTTGTAAAGTAGACATTTGGGATGTTGATGTAATTTTTTTGTAATTTATTTATTTGAGATATTTTTACTTGAACTTTTTAAACTGAATGATAATATGAGTACACAATATATAAACTAGCTTTAATCTATAACATAAAAAAGAGCCATCCTTCAGCCGTTAATTCATCATTGTGACGAATTATACTTTTTTTGGCCATATAATAAATCAAACCCAGGACCCTTAGCTCACTAGATGGACACGCTCTCAACTGAGCTAAAGTGTTGGACGATATTAAAGTATATTCATGCAAAGCTATAGGTGCCTACAACTTTATAGACACCCGACGTTATATGGCAATACTTTCAAACAAACAGTTTTGGGAGGAAAGAGAAGTACATTGTGTTAATTTTGAAAACATATTTTGAAAACTTTGATACAACCAAGTCGAGGTAAAGCTACGTTATGTTTCGGGTACAAAAAGAGAATACATGAACATAAAAAAAAACCAAACAAGCTCCAAGGCAAGTATTTTGACTTTGACTCTATTTTCCAGAAGAATATTTAAGTCTATAAGTCACATTTAGTTCTGTCATAAATTTTACAAAACTTTTCATTTAAATAAAATAAAATCGTAAGAGATAAATTTCAGTTATCAATAAATGTATATATATCATCTTATGGCTATTCATAGGAAATATATGATTTTCTACAATATTTAATTTTTTGAGTGAAACCAAATTGCTAGTAAATAACTTTTTTTTAGCACTGTATTAGGGTCATATTCTTACGTACTAATTACGCTAATGGTTAATGGATTAGTAAGTTTATATTTAGAGGAAATGTACCGCATTTTAGGAAAGGGAAAGTGGAAAAAGATTTTCGAAAAAAAACTCAGTAATCCTGACAGAAATTAGATCATCGATCAACCCGTCATTGGCAATCTAGTCCACTGCGAGAGTGGCACCTTTGTCCATGTGATCACGAAGCAAGGTATTGTTTTTAGTTATTGTTTGATACACATAAGTATGTGTGGTAAGTTAGTCACTAAACTCTTGCAAGATGAGATGCAATTAACATTTGGGAGATATAATGAGGTTACATCTAACGATATAATATCCTTGTTCCTAATGTAATACGTAAAATGGTATAGTATCCCTGACACAATAGGAATACAGTAGCTAATGTAATAGTAATATCCCAATAACCAAGGGGCTACAGTAATTTCTGTAGTGTCCCAGCAACTGCGGGGATACGACAACTGGTGTGTTATCCAATCCCTATTAAGATATTAATTAAAAAACATGAAATAGACCAGCCTCTTAGACTATTGGTCAGAAATCCTTGCTTCTAGGCTAGGGGTCCCGTCTTCGATCCCCTGTGGTACCATAGGTATTTTTCCTAAAGGTTAATTAATCATATGATCGCCATGGACTGGTTAGTTAAAATTTAAGACTTTACTGGGACTACACTGTCATCATAATCAACATATTATTTAACCGGGATGAAGTATCCACACCTACGTGGTGTTGGTGCCCCAATCAAAGAAGACTGTTACGTACTCGCCACTGCCAGTTGATCAGGAATGTCTAGCCAACAAACCCTGGTAGCAAAATAAACAACAACAGGAAATTCATCTAATGTAACCAAAATAATAGGTGATATTCAAGCATCGCGATGCTAAACTAGTCGCTGAGGAAGTGTATACGCTCTATAACGCATTACCGATGAACTCCAGAGTTTTAATATCCCAAATTGACAATTTATTGATATCAGAATGTTACAAAATTTCATTAAATTAAAATTTATCTCATAATATCCAACGTATATAAAAGGAATGTTTTTAATACAGAAATATTTTAATTAATTTAATTAAAGGAAAATGACACCTAAACATGGAAGTTGAATCCGAGACCTTTGACTTATAAGTCCATTGCTCTACCAATGAGCTATCCAGGTTTCGTCCCATCTTCAGGGTAGTTCTTTACTTTTAGCTTAAGGGTGAGTTTGTGATGGACCTGTGGAAATCGTCAACTACATAATGAGCACACCTTAATCGCAGGTGGCTGTAATATTTAACAGCTTGCGTTACACTTGGAAATTAATTACATAGCTGATCATTTTATACCCACTGTTAGTATGAGATTTTTTTTGAAATATTGATCCACATTTTATACAAAGCAATATAACTTGATATCTTCAACGCGTTTTGCGGTAGATGAGCCGTTTTATGGCTTTATCTTAAGGTGGTTGCTTCGGTTGGAGGGAAAGTATCAGTTGCTGTCAAGCCACGCGGCTCAAAATACAATAGTTCATGTAGATTTCCGGAACTACTGGCCTATTTATTCCAAGCTTATATTCCCGTTCGGTCCTCTCCTACAACCACCCTTTGTCATGTTAATAATAAAGTCATATTTTCATACATTTTTTTCCTATTAATAAATCTCAAAATATATGGGTTTTAACAATGAATAGCCTTTTTGGTATCCTTAAATCTAGTTTGGGTTGAACCATATTTTTAAATATTGAATAATATAATTAAATATTGCGTTTGAATTGAACGCGCGTGCAGCAATTTATCGCTAAACGAGGTGGCCTCTTTAACATGCAGACGCCATAAATGTTTTAATTGTATTATACAAAAACTCTCATAGAGAAATGTTGTAAGAACCTACTGATACCTAAATTTGTAAAACCACACTCAATTCATACCGGTTAGTTTTTAAACCAATTCAAATCCAAATATACAAGATCCAAATAAAGAGTGAGACCACTTAATTATTATTTAAATTTCTAATACTGAATACAATATAGGCTAAAATTATTGTTTAAGTTCTCGTTAAAACAATGGAATGTAGAATAAATAATGGAAATATTTAGTAAGACTTTAATCAGCAAGGAATGTAAACATACTTTACTTCAATATTGGGGTACAAACCTAGGGTTACTCGCCTGTTTGTGGACTGTCTTACTGAAATTAATATCATCCATTCATATTTATTGAACTAACCACACAAACAATTATGTAGTGAGTGATTGTTGAGCACATTGGGTTTGAAAGGAATGTTTGGTATTGAGGAAGATAACATTTTACAAAAAAAAGGCCAATTTTTCCCGGACACATTACACGAGCTGCCACTGCTTCTAAACATATTTTTTTGGACAAGATGGCTGTACTCATACTCGTGTTTTATCACGCCTGTACACGTACAGTACAAACACCAGTAAGGGTGCACTAGGTAAAAGTCCCAAGAAGTCTTGCTGAAGTCATCAGTAAACCAAACTTAAATTATTTTTTTTACGGAAAAAAAAGTAAGTTTTAGTTATATATTAAACATTCTTCAGATATTCATTTTAAGTAAAATAATAATGGCAATTTTTGAAAACTTTAGAATTGAAAAAAATAAGTCAGAAACTATTCTTAATTTATGATTTAAAAAAAAAAGTATAGCCATATAACATCAAACTAACCAAACCCTTCCTTCACCTCTGACAAGACATCTTGTGAATGTGGGGAATGCCAGGCCTCCACCGTGGTTCGGATTCCACGTTAAACTGTAGGTCCTTCATTTCATTTCACTATCACCCTACAATACACATTAGCGTAAGTGCGTATAACCCGAATGGGTAGTAAGACGTGGCGCAATTAATAATAATAATAATATAATAATAATATAATAAAAAAATAATAATAATAATATAAAACTATCAATTTTGAACAAAATGGATTAAGAAGTTTTAGATCTGCGGCCAGGGACACACATACAAACAAACAGAATTGAAAAATCCTCGTTTTTGAGCTCTTTTTGTTTAGATGAGAAATTAATTATGTGATATATAGTTGAAATAGAAAATTGAATAAATCGTCAAAATAAAGACGGGATGTCAGTAAAAACGGGATATAGCTGAAATAATTGAAATGATTGTTGGATTTATTATTCTAAACGTGATATTAATAAAATTGATCTAAATGAATATATGTTAACATGTGTGTTAAAATGTTTGCCATTGCAAATACATTACAAAGTTTTAGAACTACTATTTCGTCCTTTGAAAAAAGGTATAATGTCCTAAGGGTAGAGTTTTTTTTTTAGAATATACCACATTAAAAATATTGTTAATGTGCTTTCTTTATTGCAGTTAATTAATGATTGTTGCAGGTCTGGGTAAGCCTCGAGGTCACTTTAGTCGAGTCTAAAAACCAACTAATGATTGGAAAAAAAGTAGGTAAAGGGTCATTAAGGCGGGAATTTTAAACTGTCAACAAAGTGTTCTAGATCTTCGATCAAACAGCTACTATATATATTTTTTTCTCTACAAGCTTTGTACTCACACCAGTGAACACATTGACGAAGACTTTAATCTCGTCCTGTTAAGTTTTTCCTGTGTCAGTAATCTAGTATTCTAATACAGGTTTGGGATACTAAAGTGTTTTTTTTTATCTTTATATTGTTTATCACTCAACCCTCAAATAAATGGAAATACTGTACCTTTAGAATATTTCTTTGTTATTTGTATGTATATATTTAGGAACCATACTAACTAAAAATAGCTATTTCAAAGTGCAAATTAGGACAAGAATACAGTCATGAGATGCATGCTATTAATCAGTCATTAAGTCGTTGATAGCACGCCTGATTTTAAGGAATGTAAAGCCCAGAATATACAAAACAATAGTTTTACCGGTTGCTTTATGGATTTGAAACGTGGTCTTTTAAGATACTTGACAAGAACAAATTTAGGTTGTTTGGAAACAAGGTGCTTAGGAAGATATTTGGTTCAAAAAGGGATGAGTATATGGGGGACTGGGGGAGATTACATAGTTTTGAGCTAAATACCCTGTACTATCACAATACATTGTAAGATAATCAAGTCTCATAGATTACGGTTGTCAATACATTCTGAGGGAATGGTAGAGTCTATAACTATGTTAAGAATTTTGATTGGAAGATTATATGAAAAAAGGCCATTGGGAAGACCTAGACGAATTTGGGAGGAGGATAATATAAGAATGGACATGAAAAAAATCAATTGTAATAAGGTGGACTGGATATAACTAGCTTAAGATAGGGGCTGTTGCAAGTGTGGTTGTGACTTTTCGGGTTTCTAAGGTCATAGAGTAAGTAATTATTTCTACCCTATTAATGTAATTAATATACGAATAGTTTGGATGGCTAGTAAGGCGTTTAGCACGGATAAAACTAACAAATATTCATGGTGTGACTACATGTATACAAAGTAAAGCGTTAAGGTCACCGCCTAATGAGACACTACCTCAGACTGATAAATTATTATAATGACGATTTTGAAGCTTAAATACCTCTAAAACCGTTCTAAGTATCATAAAATAATTCATACTGTTAGTAAAAGCTACTTAACATGTTTGAAGTTGGCTGAATGTATAATTACGTTATTATAATTTATCCTAAATCTCAGAGCTGTGACATTTGACCTAAAACGTCTTTAAAAAAAAGCAAATTCATGTTTTTCATGATTTTTTGAAATTACATTTACACAACCGATATGTAAAGTTTTTAATTCCAAAAGGAATGTTTAATATTTTTCTTTCTATTATAATGTAAGCCATATATTTTAGAAATAACCAATCACTGCTTAAATATATAAGATTTTCTAGACATCTGCAACATGTATCAGTGCTCTAAGAGGTATACGTCTTGGAAATCAGGCTTTTACAAAACATAATATAGACCAATATAAAAAGGAATATTTTAATTTCCTTACTATCAAGGAATAACGTTTATATTTCCGTTCCAATAAAACCGACATTTTTGCGCTGTTTGACATATTTTTAAAGTTATTGTTTTTTTTTTTTTTGCCTTCAAGTAAGTGCACTTGATCTATTATAATTAATATATATATATATATATATTATATATTATTATATATATATTATTATTATTATTATTTTTTTATTTTTTTAATGCGCGCCAACTGACAAGGGCTACGCACCATTCTCTCACGCACCGAAAATCCTATGGGGCATTTAAAATGTTTTTACAAGTGGCGTTTCATGTTGGTCGTTGTAAAATGTTGGCGTGCATGTCATACATAATGTAGGCTGGTATTGTATGTCAGGCGAGCTGGAATGAGTGGGGGACGGGATGGGGGGGGGGGATATGATATTCGTATACTGCAGTAAAGGAAATTGAAGCTAAAATGTTTTGGTTTGTTATTGGGGAAGGGGGGAAATAAGAGAATTATTTAATTCATATATTTTTGTTGTAGTACAGTTGACTAGAGTACCTGTCTCAATTTATCTTTTACAATCCAAATTGAAATTATTTTGTGGAGATTAAATTAGGGGAGAGTTAATTACTTATGTTAGTTTAAAAAAACTAGTAGAGCTGCTCGATTAAGATATGTACAATTAATTTTTTTTTCAATTTTAACAGTTACTACATTTAAAAAAATGTTGATGTTAGTTAATGGAATTTTGGGCTGAAATAATTGATTTAAAGCCATATTTTTTATTTTAAAATATATTGGGATTATTATCTATTGTATGTATTATGTATTGCATATTTATTCATTGTGTAAGGTTCAAAATAGACTCGCTATAAGTTGGAAAATATAGGATCAAATTTCACTATTCTCAACTTGGCTTAGTTTTACAAAAGTAAATAATTGAAATATAAACAATGAATTAAAGTTTTAGCATTTATATAAATTTGTTAATAATCATAAATACTCGGCTCTAATATAAATGTATTTGTATTTATTTGCTATGCTACTTTATAAAATCAACACTTTACCTTAATCTTCTTTTAGTGTTCATTTATAAATACTATATCGAGTTGTGAACCTTTATTAAGACAAAGATATTTTTAATTATGTGTCAAATTTGTTTGAGATATTTTAAATATCCAAAATTCATGATTTTTAAACATAAAACCATAAGTAAACCATATGTAAAAAGTTAAACATATAATTGTTATAGAAATAAACCATTATATGAATTATCATATAAATATTAATTACAGAGTAATATTTATGCAAATGATTATTTTAAAATAATTAATCTGAAAATATTATTCCTTAATACAGGAGCTAGATTTCATAAAAAAGAAAGTGAGATTGAATAAATGTATTAAATATAAAGGATAATTAAATAAATGTCATATTTAAGCTAGTATTTGGAAGTATAATTAATTTTCAAATGATTCTAAATGACGATTAAACTAATTAGATGTTTGGAAAATATGGACGAGATTACAACCCGTATGAAGTGCATAGTTATTGTAACCATATTTATGTTATCATTAGATGAAATAACCTAAATTTTTTATATATAACCTAGGATCAAATAAATAATTTTAATAGAAATACTTTATCGTTATATTTATGTAGTAAAAGCATCTAAAAATTATTTGAATGTATAATTATCTAGTAGATAATGTAGAGTTTTGATTTCATCATGATTGGATAGTGGATATTGATATACGATAGTGACGTAAGTGAACAAATAAAATACAAATATTTCGATAATATTACACACGTCAAACATATTTTTACCGTCACAAAAATGAACAAATCCAATCTTTTTTTTAAATAAATGAAAATCTTATTTGTAAAAATTAATTGTCCATTTGATTCAGTTTCTTACTCAACAAATTATTAAAAGAATAAAAAATTATAGAAATATTGCTTAGAGCTGGCTAAAAGTTCATTTTTATAGGATGCAGATTCTTTTAAATGTGTGTTATTTATTAAAGAATTAATTTTTAAAATACTAATGTTTATTATTAATAAAGTTATAAAATAAAAGCCACGCTGATGAAAATGTTATTCTGAAATTTTATTTTATGTTGTTCTATTTATTTTAATATCAATTATAACGAAATATATATTTAGAGATGCATATTCAAATGAATTCATTAATATATGAAAATTGTATGGACAACTATTTTTAAATATGATTTCTCACTGATATATGGTGTTAACTTGCTAATATAAATATAAACCTTTTTAATAATTAACATCATTACCTCTAAATATTAATGAATAATTATTGACATTTCGTGTGCCTTGGAATCTAAAATTGTCTGTTCACATTTCTGGATATATTTTTGTCCATCTTTCTATTTGTTCAAGGGATTACAGACATAACTATTTGATGGCTTTAATTTAAATTCTAAATTAAGATATATGTTGGGGAATTAAATTTATTTCGATTCCATCCCTAAAATTAAATGTAGTTTACTCATGATTAATTGTTGCAAACTAAAGTTTTTCAAGATTACTACACAGGTTTCGTTTAAATATATATCTGGCGATTGTTTGAAATTACCAATAAACACTGAGTACTTACTTGTTTTATGTGGAAAACTTCGTTTAGTGGTAGTTTAACTAAGTTATTTTATTTAATTAGAATTAATTTTAAATTATCTATAAGATTTTGTTTAAAATGTATTGATAAGGAGAGTTTGACGTTAGAAATACCAATATATATATTTTTGTTCCTGGGCGAAAATTCGTTTAAGGGTAGATAACATATAATTTTTTTTTTTAGTTTAATACTTTTTATAAATGTCTTTAATCTCTTTGACTATGTCTCTCTGGCGAATGTTTTAAGATAAATATAATATAAAATGTTCCTATATTAAAATCTCAACTATGGCTAATTTAATAAGGACATATTTGATAATTTTATCAAAAACTATAATAAACTTTATTAGGAAGTATGTAGATTTTGCCCTATTATTTATAATTTATTAATTACGTAATACAAGGTATTAACGGGCAAAAGTAATTTTGGAAAATATATTAGAGTGCTATAGTGATAGACCACAAAAGAAAAATTAGCCCTCATGTTTCTCTTCTGAGATTTTAGCTCAAACCATCCCTTAAATGGACAGATATTGAGATGTAAAACTAACCCACTTTATTTCTCGGTCAATTGAAGCTGTTTTTCTGTAATCTCTTTTGTACAACGAGAATATAAGTGATTTGATATTCTAATACGCATTAAAACCCGCGAAGAATATTCACACATGGAAAAGAGATAGAGGTGAGGAAAGTAGAAAATTTAATAGATGTTCACACATTTGAGTGGATAATTAATTTACAAAAAATTATGAAAAACCAGACTGTGTTAATGAGACCGGAGTTATAGCCCTTAATCTTTCCTCACATGAAAACTAGACTAGATGAGGTTGACATCTTGTCTGCGTGCTCAACAATGCGCGAGATAGCTAAATTGACCCTCATTTGTTTCTAAAAGTTAAAGGTATCCCACATGTAGAGTACAGACCATTGAATTTTCACTGGGTACTTTCGTTACTTTAGTTGAACGGTCAAGTTTTGTTCAGTCTCGCAAAATACACTAGGAGGTTTCAACAATACAAACACAGACTGAAGCCTTACTTTAGATTCATACTTACCCCAAATTAAGAGAAAAGAAGAAACATAATTACGGGACGAGCCTTAAATCACAAGATCTCAGCCTAATCGAAGTTATCGGTTCAGCTCGATTTGAAATAAGTTCAGCTTTATTTTTTCGACATGATATCATCTTGGGAGACCAAATCAGATTTCAAAACTAACCAATAGAGTTAATCCGCATTCGCCCGGGCCAACCAAGGGAATCAGTGTGCACGCATCTACAAAGCGAGATGCTAGCAGACTCTTCACACCACTCTATGATCAGCGAGGGAACAGCATGGTTGCTATTGGGAAACAGCGTTGTCATTCTCTCGTTTTTGTGTAGTCAATCTCTCTTGAAATATAGGACAAGTTTTGCCACGCTGGTTAGTTGAGGTTGCCAGTAGCTCCGTTCTAGACCAGCATACCAATTACCGACATAGCTTTTAGAAAGGATATTTGGTGACATTTAACTGAGAGAGCGCGAAGATAAAGCTTTTCTCCATAAGACCCGCATTTTCCTCAGAAATAATATTGGATGTAACAGACTACATTTACGCTTGTGAGAATATTTGAAATAACTTGTTAAATGGAAAGCGGGAGTATCTTTCTATTTAGGTTTTGATTTAGTTCAAGACACAACACAATAATTAGAAAGCATCAATTGTGTTAATATTCTTTAAAGATATATTTATATACTGTAAAATTAAATATGTCGCTAATAAGCTGTTCCTAATTTGTATTGCAACTAATAATGGGCCTAAATACATTTCTGCTTATGTGTGAATTGCTGCGCCACTTTGACAGCTTATGCTCTGAATTCTCGACTAACGTGTGTATCAAGCTTTAAATGTAGCTCTTCACGTGACTTCTAGCACGCGAATGGTAAGTCCATCTGTGACTTTCACTGGTTAGAATGATAACGAGCTTTGATATCCTTTGTTTTTATTGATAGCCACCATGTATGGATGAATAAAAATATATGTATAAATAATAGGTGCACGCACCAGTAGACACACTTATAAAGTCGTTAGTTTAGTTTAGTCTAGTCTAGATCCTCGTAGATGGAGCTCTGAGGGTTTTTATTCTTGTTTTGTAAACTAACGCTTATTTTTTCCTGCAGAGATTCCCACTTTCTCTAATCTCTCTACATGAATCCAGGGGTATGTTTCCTCGAAAATATTTCTTTCTCATCTCTACCTTATTAGTGTAAATTTATGGATATTCTGGATGGGTAATAAAACATGTAACACACAATTACAAAAATCTATTGTAAAACATAAATAAGTATTAAGAATTATTAAAGAAACAATTTTCAAGACTATGTTAGAAAGTTGAGATTCCAGTATTCTTCCGAAACGGTATTTATAATTATAATTTAAATATCTCAAGCAATATTTTTGTTGAATACAAATGTTATTCTGATATAAATTACAAGTAAAAATATATAAATAAGGAGACAAAAATAAGAACCAGAGTTATTAAATAAACAACGTAAGTTCACTGTAGACTCTGATAAGTTTTTTTTTGTTTAGAAGGTTAATCAATGCTTGACACCTACCGTAGGTTCTAGCGCGCTACACTCGCATTAGACTATACTGTACTGCCACTGACGGGGAAATCGAGATTTGAATCTCATTCGAGTGTACTGAGGGTGGTTTTACCAAAACTATTTTTCACTATCCCTAAATGCAAATGTGGATACAGTTCCTATTAGAATAACCTTCCTAAATTCTATAACCATCAGAGTAATTAGTACATAAAAGTATAACCCGCGCGGATAGTAAGATGCGGTGCAAATTTAAAACTTAACGTTGAATTGGATAGTTGTCTATTATATTTGCAAAGACCACTTTTTAGGGTTCGGGGGTTCATGATACGTTGATATCCATCAAAATTTCATGTTAGATTTTTTTTACGGTCGCAATACTTTACCTTTAGTTTTCGAAAAAATAAAAAATAAATATATATTTGCGTATAGCTGGAAAGTTATTGGTTTTATAAAAATTTGTTATCGATAAAATATTTGCATTATGGATATACATATTTACCATGATAAGTAATTTCATATCTCAAAGATTTTAGGAGATATGATAAAAAAAATGTTAATTTACGCTTCTAACCGAAGCCCTTTGTCATTTTACTGAAATATTGAGACTAGCCATTTTGTTTGGAATATATATAAATGTTTTAAAGTGAAATTTAATCAAAATCGTTTAAGTCCATTTTGAGAAAATATACTTGTTCTCTTTTGGCCTTCAGTAAACTACCCTTAGTTAGATATACAATTACAAAAACTTTTGGGTCAACCTTATCAAAGCTCTAAATACTAAGTTTTAGCCCAATCAGCAAAATAGTTTACGCTCTATTTGGAGGTACAAACAGACAGACAGACTGAAATTAAAAAACGACTTTATCGGATTCGAGTGGTCATAAAACGTCGAGATTCATCAAAATCTCAAGTTCGATTTGTTTGACGATCACAATACTTTATCTACCTGTAAGATAGCGAGAAAGTAAAAATGTTATATTTTAAGCTGTAGAGTAAAACAAACCTCCTAGGATCTGTCATAAAATGTATATGTTTCTAGGCAATTAATTTAAAAAATAGTATTAAGAATAATAGCTAAAACAATAATTAAAATAAATGAACGTGAATATTATTAATACTAACACAACCTTTTTGAATAAAAATACTTAAGAGCATATACGTCACATTTTAATGTCACAAGGTAGACAGTAGTTTCATCAAAACAAACATCTAACTTCCACCAATTCCACTAGCCAGCTGCCAATAAAGATGACATTTGCTGGTGGGGCTACCTTGAAACTGCCGACATTTAAATAAAGCATAACCTGGTCTGTTGGTTTTGTAGATGACCGCTCAAAAAATAAAAGATTATTTACACATAAAAATCGGCCATGATCATAATAAAAGATGGTTGAATCCTTAAGGCCACAGATAAAAGTAAAATATAACAATTTAAAGAAAATACTCAAGTAAAGTTACATTACAATATAAAAATTGAGATTAAAGGCTAGAGGGGTCGTTGTGGTGACCATATTAGGACACCATATATCCGCAAATATTGGCGCTATAATTTTAATGGTCGGTCAGTATAGTTCGGTTGCGTGCTTAGCTTTTTAATACTTACTCTATGGCACTAGAAACTTGAAAGTTCATTGCCACACTTACAAAAGTACGTCACCTATACCTGTCTCCCAGTTTATTAAGATGATATTGAGCAAAGAAAGATTAGCGTATCAAACCATCTGGCCACACGTGAGAGAAAATTATTCTTGTGAATTATAAATGAACTAATCATGATCTAAAAATCGATTAGTGTATGGTTTTTTAACGAAGAGATAGTAAATATTAAATTGAGAATAAAAAATGGGTGTGTGTACTTATTTACGCGCGTGAGAAGTTATACTTCTTTGGCATAATTAATAAATAGTTTTTAATTGCATGCAAATAATTAATTACAATAAAATGATAAAAAGACTGGAAAAGGATAGTCAACACAATCAATAAAGTTCAGTTTAAATTTGAAAAATTAAATAAATAAATATTTATTTTCTTACATTTAGTGTAACATAAATTCTCTCATTCGAATGTTATTTTTTCTTTATTTTGTAAATATTAAATAACAAATAATAAATATTTAACAATAATAATTTAATAATATTTAGTATTAATTATGTTAAATAATAATATTTTAATTTATACCAATAAATAATACATACGGATTGTTAACCTCAATTATATTGGAGCACTTGAAAAAGTCTATAAGCACAATTTTTTTCATTAATATTTACGAATAGTAAATAATATTAATCAAAATATTCAATTTAAATCACTACTGAATATAATTTATTAGCACATATATAATTCGCACTTGTATGAAACTAAAACACGTGTTGTGAATGTAGAAACTAGAAACATGTGGATAAATATTATATATATGAAAACAGTGATCAGAAGTGACGAGCGTACCAACATGCGCGACTAACAGAGGTTTTATTTCTATTTTGTTGGTAGCTTTTTTTTTCGAGACTTAATGAGTGGTTTAGCTTCAACCTGTTACTTTTGTGTTACAGTGATGCACGCGCATCTTAAAATTTCACTCTCATCATTTTTTCATAACGCGCCTAATGAAGTATAACTTCAAATATATCTTGGTATCATTTCCCCTTCAATTCCTCAAATTATATATTTATATAAGAACAATTTTGTTTCTCTGTAAACCTACTTAAAAGTTTGGTGAAAAAGTAACTTTTTGGAAGATAAATAATAATCATAATAATTTCCCATTATCCCCCTCCCCCAAAAAATAAATATGTACAAATATGAGATGTACTTAAAATCCGGTAATATATCGTTACATAAAAAAACAACTACGGAACACCCTCCGATATTTTCAAGTGCAAGACAAATGTTTCAGTTACGGAAACAACTAAGATAAGAAATAGAAATTGTAATGGAGGTACAAGAAATGAGAAGGAAAGGGACGAAAAGTAAGATGATGATAATAATAAGGAAAGGAGGGGATCAAAATGGAAGAGACATTCGGGAATATTGCGGGTAGAGGATGTATAAGACTGGTAATGTGACTACAAGACGTAAAATAGCTTGGCAGTGGGAGGAAGTGTGGAAATTAATGTTGAGGAAGAGATGCGCTTTGCAAGAGAAATGAGAGAGAAAGAAAATATAAAAAAAGAACATAATGAAGTAGGAGGAGGTACAAAGACAACTAGATGAGAAAATGGACTAATTCAGTGAAAGGAAGCGCCCGAAGACATAAAACGGGGCTGAATGAGTTAAAACTAAGAGTTGACTAGAGTCCAAAAAGGATCAAGGAAATAAGAGGCACATGGTTCTTTAATATGACCAAGGTTAATTTGTCTCTTTACCCCTTGCCTTCCCCACTTTCCCTCCAAGGAAGACGAAATTAGAATTTTCAATCTGTTCTTGCATGTAATGTTGTTGGATGATAATGAATACCGACTATATTAATCAGATTTTCCTTTAAAGCGTACAAATTATTTGGGTTCTTAAAGCAGTTCTGATATCAATAGGACCTTTGTATAGTTTTTTTGGACTATAGCTACCATCTCGTTCTAAACTTAAGATTGTCAAAAATACAGAGCTGATATATACATGTCTCATTTTTACTATAGAATTTAATACCATGTCTTAAATAATAAAGTGAAAATGCACAAATACTTGACATCAAGTAATGTTTGCAATTGAACCTACTTGCAATCCTAAAAATTGAGAATCAATCATTTAAAATGGTGTCAAAAGTGGTTGATCAGCACAGTAGTTGAGTACTTCAAAGAATAAAGGGCTCAATAAGTTGTAAGCAAGCCCAAATAAAAAAAAATGTTCGTGAAGTTAATGAACATACCTCATATGTTTACTAATGGTGAAAAGATGGACAACTATATTATGTTTTCAACATTAGAATATACGTATAAGATCTTTGACCTTATAGCCCGGATTATTAGCAAATAGCCTGGACAAAATTCGGATAAAGCTGAAAATTTTAAGATCGGCTCATAATTACATGCCTTACAACATATCAAAAGTTCCTTAAAGTCTGATTCTTGGATTATTTGGTAGAATACCCCAAATATCAAAAGTCCATAAGTACTGTACTTATACATTGTTTTAAAGCGGGAAAAAATTAGCGTAACGCTGAAAATTTCCGGATCGACTCAGAATCACATGGCTTACAACGAATAAAAAGTTTCCTAATGTCAGAGGCTTGGTTTTTATGGTAGAAGACCCTAAAGTTAAAAAATTGTTCGACAATATTCCAGGACTATTAGTGGTATTGGGGTATAGTGCTAACCTCAGTACACGATGCTTGTGGGTTAAAATTCAGCTGGGGTCGATGGATTTTTCTTGAGTTATAAACATGTTTAACTCAACTTCCTACGTAGATGAACGAAAACCGGTTGTACCATTTTGATTTTGGCATGTTAAAGAACCTTGAAATGTATATGAAATTAGCTTTCCTAGCCAAATTAGTAGTTATTTTCACCCATGCTCATAGAAATACTCGTTTGCAGATATTATAAGTCGGTTCAGACATAGCATAATAAATACCTCAGATAAAGTATAAAAAATTAAGTATAAGAGGTGTGCTATGTAAGACTTTGATGTACCCACCCTCCCTTTATGTTACAACATGTGGATATTAGAGCTCACCAAACCACATGGCCCTACCCTCCTACAAACAACGTTGTGTGGTTTATTGATGCCCAATATGTAGTTAGGTTCTGGTATTATTCGGAAATCAGTTGTAGCCTCATGAAGGTTGAAGTAATTGATTGGCTCCTGGACTAGGTTATGGCAGTTTTTAGGTAAGAGGTAGTTTTCTGGGTACGCGTGAGAATAGGGTTAAAGCTCTTGCAGCTTGTACTGAATTATACATACAATTAAGTCAGCCCGGCCGTTATTAGAACTCCGGCAAATATTAATATATTTACTTTTTACCTCGGCTACAGTTATAGTCCACGACAGGTATCGTATTCTCGACTACTATAAGGTCAAAAACTGTATTTGATTCAGAAATTAAATGTCTACAAAATGACACCATTTAGTGTCCGTTTGGAAAAAACTATGTTAAACTAAAATATTACATAAAAAATAAGACGTCTCTTTAACACCAACGGGTGACCTGGTGGTCTAGGGGTAAGGTGTCAGACTTCTGTTCTGGCGGCCGGGGTTCAATCCTCAGTTCCGGCACAGATTTATCTGATTACCAAACCCTTCCTTCACCTCTGACAAGATATCTTGTGAATGTGGGGAATGCCAGGCCTCCACCGTTGTTCGGATTCCACGTTAAACTGTTGGTCCTTCATTTCATCTCACAATCACCCTACCACTACACATTAGCGTAAGTGCGTATAACCCGAATGGGTAGTAAGACGCGGTGCTAATAATAATTTAACACTAACAAATATCGAAAATTCTTCTTCAATTTATTAACCATGAAATTATTTTTTCCAACATTAACTTCAATTTATTTTTGGTGGATAGCTACTTAGTTGAATATACTTAATACATGTCACTCATTCTCTACATATTTAAAAATTTCCACAAATGTATAAATATTGTGTTACGGGACGGTTACGAATTACAAGCGTATTCAAATTTGAGCTAGAAGATTCACCAAAAATGTATTGTTATTTGTGGATTAAAATTAATTCTACCAAATATCTCGAAAAAACATCGAATCCATAGAAATATATGTTTCAATACATCATATCTTACAAAAAAATGACCAACAATTATTTTGGAGGTAGAAAGTAAGCCTAAATACAATTATCAAAAATATTTTCCTCCGAGTCTAATATGGAATACTCAATTAGGCCTACTCAACATCAGTGAATGGCTTTTACGTTACTAGCTTTGTCCTAAGTGAAAATGGCAACCTCTGATTTTAGCTGCTGGTAAAAATGACGGCATTGTAATGGTTTTTAAAAATCACATACATTCTTATAGAGAAAATTGTATTACAAATTCCATACCTTTAATCAAAAGAAGTAATAAATTTATGATAGACGTTACAGTAGATTCATTTGAAATCACGAAAAACACTAAAGTGTAGAATGTATCATTGTAGCGTTGAAATTTGAGTGAAGCAGTTTGCACAAGATTGTATATATACTCTCTTTGCTCGTTGGGTGCTCCACCCTCAAACATCCTGTTAATTTTATTTGCAAGTGAATATAAACTAATGTAATTCTAGAGCAGTTTTTTGATCGGTCTTACCGTTTATCTACAAGAGACCTCTAAAAAGGTCCGCCCTAACTTTAAAGTTTCTCCGAAATTTTGAATATTTTTTGGGGGTTAAAAATGAATTTTTTTAACTTTTTGGAAATTTCCCTTTCGTTTACAGTCTAGAATCTATAATTTTGCCAAATTTCAAGTGTTTAGCTCATCTGGAAATGGGAAAACAATAATGTCAGTGAGTGGGTAAGCCATGTGGCTTTATATAGTACTCGTATAATATACACCACACCTTGATAATCTTTTCAATAGAAAATCTGAGCACATTATTTTTACCTTATTATTATTCCGAAATAAATCTTCTTTCACATAGGTATTCACTTTTATTTCCGCTGAACAGTCAATAGTTCTATCTGATGACTTCATCAGAGAAGGATGAATAAAAGATTAACAATTAAAAAAGTTGAAATGTTAAACAAAAATTGTTTTAATGCATTACACAATTTACATTTTTTTTAAATATAATGGAGGTACGTGATCTACATATAGCTTAGAGTCATAACATTTTTGGGACTTAATTTACTCAAACCCGATAATGATACACACGCCCCATTGTTGGTATGTTGCTTGTTTGAATAATATATTATTGATACTACTACAGTACATATTCCAAAATTTACCAAACCACACACCATCCATTAATCTTTACCTTTGAGTAATTCTTTGGTCGTGTTTTTGTAACTAATTGCCATTTTTGTTTAAGTCTTGTAAACATAATTAATATGGAATAACATATAATGAATATGCCAACAAAGTTTATAAACAAAATTACCTTACGGTACTGTTAAAACAGCTATCTTGAGATTATAAAATGTTATTCAATGAATAATTATTTGTTTATACTTTTACTAATATGTATTTTCTTTGGAAAATAGTCCACCTAAAATTTTACCAAATAATAGATTCGAACCTCGAAATATAACTCAAATTGAACTTATTTAAACGAGATAGAATGTTTATTATTTTGTATTTTAGTACTGAACTGTGTTTGGTTTATTGTATAGTTTGTGTACTAAAAATAGCATGATATTCATTAAGAGACTCATTTCCATGTCGTTAACTGTAGTGGAGAGTAAAAACAATGTAATCTATCTAAGAATTGCTTGATGGGAGGAATTGACGAAACAAGCAATGGTTTCTATAATAAGCTTGTGAGAAAGTTCATTAATCACTTGTTATATGTACAGTACAAAGGCATGCTACGGGATATTTTATTTTTGTACCAGAAAAGTTTTCTACACCCTCCCTCCTACTTCATCATCTACAGAACTTCATTAAATACTTCGTCAGAATAAATAAAACATGTGATCATTATTTTATACACGCTCAGCTGGTCGATCGATACATGCTCTGTACATTATTTCCTATTGGGTTGCGTTTTCGATCACGAACCTTTGCAAACCCAAATTTGTTTCTTCCTTTTTTGTGTATGTGTAAAAGGGTCATTTATTAAGATGTTTTTTTAACCCCTTCAAATGATTTTGTTAAAAATAAATATTATCTTTTTAGACTAAGATGAATAAATTGCCACCCATAACAGTGAGCACGTGGACAGAGGTGTAAATCTCATGTTGTTTAGTTTTCCCTTTCACAAGGAAGTCGTGTTTCGAGCCCAAACGGTTATATCGGAGGTATTTTTTTCTTTTAAATAGTATTCCACTATCCTTTGAACAAATGAGGGTCTATTTCTTCCCAACTCCTTAATTACTTTTATCTAGTGTAAATATAGAGATATCCCGAACGGAGGATCAACTTTTGATGAACTTTAATATTGTTTATAAATAATATATTCTTTTCAAATATTATTTCATGTATTATTAGACCAAAATGTTGGAGCGTAAAAAAAATATATATATATTAAAAAAAGTGCTGGCTTATATCAAGGAAACATTGGGATTTAGAAACAAAGGAAGTTAGATTTAATTTGGTCTAGATGTTTCCATTTATTGGTATATTACGTTCTTGTAAGATCGCATTTTTATACGAAGCTGTATCAACAAGAAATAAAAATAAATTGTAATATTACAATGAAGAAGACGAAATTCATAGAACTAAAGTCGGGTTCGTATTGTGGTTTCAAACAAGTTCTTTCTTTATCATTTTTAAGGACGAGAGGGAAAATACCGCACATCCGACAAAAGAGAAATCATCTTCCTTATTAAAGAAAAATAAGAAAAATAAACATCAATGACTAGAATGTTTTAACTTTTCTTTGAGAAGTTAACGTTTTAAATTGTAATGGATTTTCTTGTTGATAAAGTTTGTGACCCACAAGTCACCATACTTCTTGCGATTATATAATCTTGGTAAGGTCATTATCCAAAGAGAGAAACAAATAAGGATTGTCTTTTATTTTTGTTCCGTTTTATTTGTTTATTTGATAACAGACCCTCTAGGGCTGTTTTACTTTTCACTCGGGAAAATATATCCCTCTCTCTTGCTTCTATCTTTTATAATGACATTACAGCACATAATTAAAAGAACAAATCTAATTATCACTAATGACTTAACAAAGCTAGGGTACACGGCACGAAGGAATGAAAATGACAGACCTACAAATAACATTAAAATTAAAAGAAATATTAAATACATTATGCAAATAACAAAACTAAATAGGGGTACAAATGTTTTCATTAGAATATAGCCATCTATTCCAGATGCTTGCTATTAAAATTAAGAAAAACTCATCAGAAACATTTTCAATCTCCTCTCGTAAATAAAATGTTGGGCTCCAAGCTCTCATTTAAATTTATATTATCGTAATTCTATTTTTAATCAAAGTCAAGGAAAAAAGTGCTTATTTAAGTGGTATCCTTGTTTATAATTAGGAATGTAAATCATATCGCTAACATTCTAATGACAATTTTAAAGAAAAGAGACCAAAAAAGCTTCTTTTTTTAATTTAATCAAAATGTGATTAGTTTAAACATAAAATAATTAGAATATTTTTAATTAATATTTTCAAACAATTTAATTTTAAGATTTATATTCTGAGTCTGTAATGTCTATGAAAAATAAGAATTAATAAGATAAATTATAAGAATATAATGTATTATGGCAAATTTCCTTTGAATAAATTAAATAAGCTCTTACTTGACCTCGGTAGCCCGAATATGTTTATTGGTGCTTTAGAGTTTATTTTAAAAAAATTTGGAAGCTGTATGCTGAAATAATTTAACTTAGTAATTGTTACATCACAAATTAAAATACTTTTTGTAGAACATGTACATTTGAAATTAATTTTAATTTATTGAAATTTTAACTTTTCTTTTGAATATTTTTGAAATTTGATAGCTATGACCACATTTTTGAGGTATTTTATTTAATTTTCAAAATTAGTTTTGAAAATTTCTAACTAAAATTCGGGAATCATTGTAAAAAGTTATGGCTTTATGTTTTAAATAATATACAGATTGTATTTAATTAGGTGTGAAAATATGTTTAAAATCCCTCAAAGAAAATTATCACTCACACTAAATCGTTTGACAAATATAATAATTAAGGAATTTTTAAATCTTATTAAGAACACGACCTGAGTGATAGTTAGAACAAGAGGTAAATATATATTCATATAATAAAGTCATATGTTATATGGATCGTGGTGATAATTTGACCAAATATGTCAATAAATAGTTGATCGTTGCAGCGATACCTGCATATTATTGCGCTAAAATGTATTATAAATTTTTTATTGATGAACAAAATATATAATAAAGACCTCACTTGACCTTCTAACTTAAAAGTTTAATCGTTAAAGGCTATCAAATGAAATGGCTATTTAGTTTTTGTTGTTTAATTTGAATCAAAACTTATATTTTCCCTCTTTCGTCCACGATGAGAAATTAAAAAAGACCCTTCTCCCAGCTTTCTATTTAATTGTTGCACCAAACCACTAAAGTAAGAATTATTAATCTGTTATTATTTTTAATCAAAGAGAAATATTTTGTTTACCGATATACAGTAATACGCAAATAATAGTTTCCATGGTGATGTAACCAAAGAATTATTGTAAAGTTTAGCTGCTGCCCACACAGAATGAAAATATTGAAAACTCTTAAGGAAAATTTAGTTTTAGTTTTAGGCTAATATTTTTGCCGGCATCCTGGACCCCTACCCTTTAAAATGACTTAGCTGGTAAAAATTGGTAAAACCGTTTACTCTTCATTTTAACTATCAAAATTGGGCTTATTAAATTATATACAAAATGTGTGTGTGTGTTGAGAGAGAATTGTGTGAGAGATTGTGTATGAGAGAAAGTTAGCGAGAGTGTTTGAGAGATAGAAATAGGATATGTGAGGAGGATGCGTGATAAGGTGTGTGAGAGTGTGTGTATGAAACTTTTTTTTGTAAAATTTTGGGAAAGATATTGTGTGAAAGAGAGAGAAAATTGTGGAGGCACGTGAGAGAGAGTGTTAGAGATAACGTTAGAGAGGGAGAGATTAGTTTAGAGGGAGAAAATTATATTGAGAAAGAGCTAGAGACAGAGTTTAAGGGAGTGTGTTGGAGATAAAGTTAAAGTGAGAATTTAAGATAAAGGGCGTTTGAGAAAGAGATTAAGAGTGAGTTTGAGAAAGAGATTAAGAGTGAGTTTGAGAGAGAGAGATTGATGAATAGAGAAAGTGAGAGTGATTTAAAGAGAGTTTGAAAGAGAGCTTTTGAGTTATAGAGAGTGAGCATTTGAGAGACAGAGAGCAATCCATTGAGAGATAGAGAGTTTTTGAGAGAGCTTAAGAGAAAAAATATAATAAAGATAATGTGAGGGAAATTGTATGATAGAGATTGTATGTGAGGTTATATATTCTGTGAGAGAGAGGGATAAAGTGTGAGAGAAATAATGAGAGAAAATCATATGGAAGATAATGTGTTATAAAGTGTGTGTGTGTCTGAGGGGAGAGAGTGGAAGAGAATGTGTGAGAGCGTGAGAAAGAGTGTCAGATAGATATATAGAATGTGAAAATATAGATGTGGTACACAAAACATTACGGTACCTTGAAATATCATTCCCTCAAAATTAAATATAGACATGTAAGCATAGCTGAACTTGCTGTATTTTTAAGAATGTGGAAATATAGATGGGGTGCATAGAATATTATTTTAAATATCTTATCTCGAAATCAAGCGGTAAAATGAAAACGTAGTTTAACTATTTGTTTTTATTGTGTAACTATTCGCTAAAATAAACATCAAAACCCATTATTTGAAGAAAAAATTAACCACAAAACTCAAAGGTCCTTAAATAGTTAAAATTGTTATTTTTCAACACTATTCAAGACCATTTTATCGTTTTTGAGCTTATAATACATACCAAAACATATATAAAGATTATTTTATCATGCACGAAACAAAACGTAGAAAATTATCTCACTAATTTAACTTAACCTTTTAATTTCGAATTTTGCTCAATATTATTAATTTAAATGCGAATTAACGATAACAACATTCAAATAAAAAAAAATTCCCCAGTTTAGGCATCTCAATTTAGATGTGATATTACCCGTATTCAAAGAGAAATATTCATATAAAGAGAGAATTGTGATATGTTAGGACCAACAAATAAAGATTTAGTTATTATTTTTAAACCAAAGAGATATATTTTATTTAGTGATCTACAGCCATTCAGCAAATATCGATTTCCATGGTGATTAATAAAGAATAAAAAACTGAAAATTCTCTGTGAAAATTTTGTTCAGGATTAATAATAAAACGAATCAACGTGAATTGTTTTTAGCTAAAATGTTTAAATATCATTCTGCAAATTATATGGTACTTTCATTAATTCTCCAATACAGGGTACTGCTAGCAACATTTGACATCACCATTTTTTTTAACGAATCTTACTACACTTCTGGGACTATAAGTAATTTAATTTTTTTTAATTGAGTAAGGATAAGGAAGGTATAATTAAGAAAATATATCCACATTTGCGTGGAAAAGTAAATAATTCAGTAAATTTAGTAAATATAAATCATTGGTCTAACTGTTCAGAATTCACCCTAAACCCCCAAACCTCCGTTATTGACAAGACAATCAGATAGTAGTTAATTGTAATCTGCTTGTCAACCAGTGAGGGTCTTATCGTTTAACTATAGTGTTTTTATGAATCGGTTACGCAAATGACAACATACTTTTCTTGATTTTCTGAGTATGACCGAACTTAAATTGTTTCGGTAGGAATATATTTTGACATCATAAAACAAAAGAAGTTGGGTAATAAATTAAGTTCTAGAAAACTTATTTACCTCCTCATTACTAGTTTATAATCTACTACATCCTGTGATTAGAGTTTTCAAATTTTCATTTGAAAGAAATACTTTCATTTAAAAAAATTATTATTATTTTAATTGGGTTTAATCTATCAGAAGACATCGAAAAAAATTCGTCTGTGAATAAACAATAACATTATAGAAATATTAATAAAAGTTAGATTAAAGAAAAAAGAGCCCTAAGTTTCCGGTGAGTTATAACAACAACGTGAAAAGTGATGTAGCAGACGGAATAAACAAATGTTCTAAGACTTTGGTTCTTTCCTACAGTAGAGAAGAACCAAACAAAGGAACGAAGGGGAAAAGTGATATATATTCATATATAATAAGACAGTGTACTCGTTCTCTAATGTCCCAACAGGGGGTATGCTTTCTACTGTGGGCTTGACAGAGATAGATGCGACATACAAAAAAAAAGTGTTGGCATTGTAGCAGGTGTGAAAGTCTGTATTTGTTATATATGGTAGATAGCAACAGTTGTATGATGCTCTACAATAAAAGTTTCTCGCAATCAAAACAATGATAGATTCAAATATTACCATTACCTTTATCCTGCAAAATAATAATAATAATAAAAATAAAATAGTAAATTATAAGTTTTACCCTTTGTTCTTTGTCAAGTAGTACAATGTAATCAAAACCTATTTTTTGTGTATTTTAGAATTCAGTTATTTTGTACATTATTTCAGTAAACTAAGTATCTAAGTCATCACTCTCGTGTTAAACTATCTGGCCTACTGATGATGGGGACATCAGGGTTCGAATATTTATCGAGTATACTGATGATTATTTTTCCTAAATTATTTTACCTCCTCTTTCCAACCAAATGCTTGTAGATTAAATCTAACAATATTTTCTTACTATCCCTGCACCATTAAAATAATTATCATATATGCGTTCAATCTGAACCAGTAGCTAAACGCGTAGATTAAATTAATAGTTTTCTTCGTAGGTGGTTGAACGATATAAGACTTTACTTCTGTTTTGCACCGAATTAACGAAGATTGGGTGATTGAAGGTCAAATCTTGATCCAAACTGAGGGTTGTTTTCCGTAAATAGTTATTCACTATCGTTCTACGTAAATACGGGTATATTTCCTCATATATCATACCTTCCAAATCCTTATCCATTAGCATAATAAATAATGTATTAAAACGTGGGGGAAAAGGGAGTTTATTGTTGACAAGGTTGTTGTAGCCAGGATAGTCTGTTCTAATAAAGAACTTGTTCCTTCCTTAATTATATATTTTAAGCATCACTTCTTACTACCCGTCTGGGTTGTACGCTTACGTACGTACTTATGCTAAAGTGTTAGTGATTTAGGACGTTGAATTTAGAGGAACCGTAACTGTATTTTCATGAAATGAAAGTGGAAATATATTTAGGAAAATCATCTTCATCATATCCGACCCAGATTCAAACTCCTATCTCCCCATCATTAATAATCCAGTTTATTACTAAATAGATGCCTTAAACAATGTGGCCACCAAAGTGGGCTTCTTCCTCTTTACCCTCTCTTAAACCAATCACAAACATAGTAAAGTTCTAGACAAATTTTGGGTGCACTGACCATGGAAGAAAAATTTGATTCTGAATAGAGATAATAATTCCTAAACCCACTTCCCATGAATTAGCTTGCCCAGGAAAACCCCCCAACCCCACAGTTCACCACATATCATTTTAAAACTTTTTCATATAAAATGTTTGATTAATGGGTTATTTATATTTATAAGAGATAATATACCATTTATTTTAAAATCCAAAGCATATCTTAGATCCGATTTCATAGTCACAATAATAACCCTAAATAGAAAGTATAGGTGTCATCCTCCCTAAAACCGGAATGAAGTACGTTTCATAGTCATATTTAGTCGCGCAGCCCACTTGAGTTTAGTATAGATTCGACCAAAGCTTTAGCAGCGCCGCGAGTACACTAAATCGACACTATTCAACTTTCAAGTGGATGACGATCGGGTTTTTGATGATGAATTAGTGGATTTGGTTGAGGTTATGGTGTCCTCGATAAATTACCCGAACCCGAAATGATATTTTATGTAAGCAACTAAAAATTTAGTTGAAAATAATATTTTCTTATTTTTGTTTCTAAAATATAGAAATTGTTTTATCTACCCACTAAAATAGAGGAAAATGTCCATCATTAAATCACATTTGTTTATTACGTACATACTCATAGATCATTAGCCTAAAAAATAGTGTATTTATGTTTCTTTCTTAAATATAGTGCTATTCGTGTATAATATGGCTAATAAAATCAAGTCTTAGCAAGTGAAACTTTTAAGCAAGAATCCCTTACACATAACACTGTTTACCACAATATCCCACTCAGGAAAGTTAGTAGGGCATTCTTCAGTAAAATTATTTACGAAGAAAATTACGTAAGGCAAAAAAAAAGAATGTTGATATCATGTATTACCTACCAATCTACCCTACAAAATAAAAGATAACAATCTTTACCCCTTTATTTACAAGACTCATGTGATTATTTCCTTATCTATTCGGTATGTAGTAACGTGATAAGGGCATATAAACCGAAAGGGTAATAAGACGTGATGCTAGATAAAAATGTCTATAATTGAACATACAGAAAAATTAAGAGCTCTCATCGATCTATCTATTAAGCTATATCTTTATAGAACTTTAAGCTTTAGAATTACTCAATTATTCAATTACTATTTTATGGATATTTCAAAGTTGAGGGTAAATATATAATGTCAAAAGAAAGTCATATTGAATGCATTAAAAAAAATCGAATCCATATGATAAATATTTTCATAATTCATTTATTATGTGCAACGAAGAGTTATTTATTTATAAAAACCTACATTAAACGGTATTCTAACTATCATTATATTGTGTCATAAAAGAGTTTTCTCCTGGATAATTTAATAACTTTCTCACACATATTAAATGTATATATTATTCAAATTCGAGACATGAAACTTGGAAATTTATCCAAGAATACCATAGTTCCCGTTTAATTGATATACTCAATTCGGACATATGAATGTTCGACGAATAGGATAAAGAAGTATCTTAATAAAAATATTAGACACTTACTAGTATGATATAATATAATTATTTCAATTTTCTTCAATATTAACATTATTATTTACAAACAGTGTTTCTTGTACGGAGGCCATTGTCTTTGTTGTGTATAAACTGGCACCCCTGGTAGCAAGAAAAAATAACTAGCATGGGAGATAAGTTAACCAATCAAAAGAAATGTTATTTACATTTAAAGGCCGCGAGTGTTGAATTTCGTGATTTATCTGTTTTAAAAAGTAAGTAATACCTTATAATATGGATTATATTATATTTTCAGGCCATTTAAGCTTTTACATTATTATTTATCACCTCTAAACATTAATACTATCACTTTAAATCAAAATTTCGGGTGTTATAATATTTTGGTAAGAGCTCGCCACTTAAACACCAGTATGTAAAAGTTTTGAACTGTAATTGGCGGAGTGAGCTGGCCCGATTCGATTTTAATCAAGGTTGTTTTGTTTGCGTCATTTTAAAGATGTCATAAATCCACAGTTATTTTTTACTACAAAATTAAATATTATAAAAAATTGTATTAAATTTGAAAACTAATGTTTCAACAGTTGGCTTTGGATACCAAATAAAGATTGGGAATGTTTATGGTTTGTAAGTAAAGCTCTTACATATTAACTGTATTATAAAGATTTTCATTTTTTATTAATTTTCTACAAAATTTATTCAACAGAAGATTTAATCAATGTGTGAGATGTTTATATAATTTTATGTTTTAGATGTATCTCATCCCATTTCAAGCCACCCAATAATGTATCTTAGTCTGAAATATTATAAAAAACTGAACTACCACCATTGTAGCTATTTTACTACATAATAATACTAACAAGCTTATTAATTTTTAATTATTTCACTTTTTTCAACTCTCATTGTTTTTTAATAATATTGATAATGTATTTGATTTGGTAAGGAGTAATATAATAGAATGGTATCTTATTTATTTTTATCTGGATCCGAAAAGAATAAAAATAAAGAAGATATAATTTTATCTTTCAGTGTCATGATTTCATCCATTGCTAAACTCATAATATTTTGTTCTTAAATTCTCAAGAATATAATTTTTTGGTTCCAACTATTTAATTTGAATAATTAGGAGCATAATACAATTTGGTTTACATGAAAACCAAGATTTGTATTTATTTATTTACATTTAATATTTATTTTAGTAGGTTTTTTTTAACATTGTTAAGTGAACATAGTTCCTATAGTAAAATTAATATTAAAAATTTGAAATTTATCTATATTTTAACATTTCAATATATTTATGTTACTTTAGAACTGTCGTTAGCGGAGCTCCACTGACATATAATGTTGTTTAACCTAACATTAAACAAATGATCAAACAAATAATATAAAATATTATTTTTATTTATTTCGTATCCATCCTCATACATTTATCCTATTAAGATCGAAGTGTTTAGGTGTTTCCACTAAACATTGTTGCTGTCCAACTATCAGTGTAAGTCATAATGTGTCAGTTGTTATGACAACCAGGTAAGCTCAGTAATGATGTTCTTTACATACAAATACCAAATATTCTGGGGATTGTATGAGTTAAATGCACCTCAACAATAAGTGTGTTTTAAACCCCCCTTTTATTGTCATAAGTCTAACTAATAATACTTTATAAATATTTAAGAAGCTGTAAAAGCTTTTTTTAGTTTTAGTTATTGATAGATTTTACAAGATTTTGGTACGCTTTCATTTTTTTTTTTACTGACAAAGTAGTATAATTATTAAATGAGTGATTATATTTGTTTGGATTTTTCTAAACTAATACACTCTTTGGTAAAGAAGCTTTGTAAAAAATTAGTTAAAATATTTGAAAATGTTTTTATTTAATAATTGAAACTACCATGAATACATAAATGAAGAGCAATGATAGTATAAAGAAATACTATGATCGTGACCATTTTGGATAGACTACGTTGAAGTTATTTAATTTAAAATATTTGAGGATCCTATTCAAAAATTTCAATGCAATTTTAGTTATTCGCTTTTAATTTTCTCTTTCCTAGTGGAAGTATGTACTGTATATCTTTTCAAATGTATTTGAGTACCATATATTCGAATTTTAAACTGGAAGTTTAATTAATAATTTTCTATAATAGTTGATATCATGGTCTGATTAATGTGTAAATAAAAAATAGCAATTATTTGATACAAATTGTATATACATGTTTTAATTAAAGAGAAGGATACAGTTATTATGGGTTAACCAACTCAGAGACACACTGATTGACAAACTAACAATTTTCCGTAATAGTTAAAATACAAAAATACACACTTTAAATTCACCTTAGATGTTACTATCAAGTATTTAACCTTTCCGTGCTTTGGATTATTCTGGTTGTCTTATTCGACATGCATATTTATTATTATTATTATTATTATTATTAAATTATTATTAGAACCACGTTTTACTACCCGTTCGAATTATACTCACAAATTAATATTTAATTATTGCTTAAGTTGAAGAACTATTTTTAAAAAAAGGTATGTTTTCTATAGAGTAAGTTTGTACTTGTCTTATGTGTATTTTATGAAACCTTTTAGAAAATAAACCCTACAGTTTTCCATGTAAAGTACAGAGCGAAAGCTGCACGAAATACAAGTATTTTGTTTTGTTTTTATCTAAACTAAAAAAAACAACCTTTTTCTATATTACTCACCATTTAAACGTCGGAACCAGTTTGTTCTAATTTTTGTTAGGGTCTTTTCCTTTTAAAATCATTCTTTGCTATTGAATATTCAATGAAGCTTTTCACGCCTTCAGCGTTGAATGTAACCTTTCTTTGCGATCCTATAGGACAATGACTTTAGGTGACGTGATTTTTTTTTTTTAAATCTTGTTTTCATGGTGCAAAAGTGAGGTGTGGGAGTGGCAGAGAGAGTGTGTGTTGGGTGATCGAAGTGTCAAATTCAGACTGCAGTACATGCAAGGCTGGAATTTGGAGGAGAAAGTGTTGAAGGTTGGAGGAGTATGGTTCGATAGAGTGGTAGGTGTTTGGAGTGGGTTGGGAAAAAGGTGTACTGTAACATAGCGTGTATGAACCTCCCTCCATTCTACCCCCCTTTACGTTGTATATATAACTATGGAAATCGATTAGCAACCTAGTGAGTTAGGGGTTGGGTGGGAGGTGGGCTGGATGTTTATGACCTTTTCCGAACTTTATATTGCCCACGATAATAAGACTAGGTGGACCTCGTTTTGTCGTCATGGAGATCAGTTTGGTAAACAAACAAACGGCTCAATACGTTTGATACACACTTATGGAAGAAGGTAATATTGTTACTTTCCACAATTTGGAATTAATAAATTTAAATACTATTAATATTTCCTCTTACGGAACGGATGAAAGAGAACGCAAGCTTGAACCATTACATTTACAGTTTGTATTTAAATATTTTTTTACAAAATAATTCAATTAACACCTAAGTAGATATATTTGTTTTTTACATATATTAATCTAAACATTTTTTGATTATTTGTTATGGTTAACCAGGAACTTAATAATATTTTATTTTCAGTTAAAAAGATTCCTCGTCATATTCCAATATTCTTATGAGAGATATTTAATAAATGTATAGTATTTTCATGACTATACATATAACATCATAGTGAAAATATCTACTTTAGTAATATTTTATTTATTTTGGCCAAAAACCTTTACTTAAAAAAATCCAAAGATACTGGTGTCACGTTCAATACCACCTTAACTGGTAGAGCCAAAGGAAAATAATATATAAATTTGAACATGTTTATTCACATTATCTTAAAAGGGAAATGATAAAAAAAAAACTAAACGGTGCACCACACAGAATTTATTTTTCCTATAGCAATCTAAAATTTAGCTCTTAAGATTTGTGAAACGATTTTTTTTTTTTTTGCAGAAACATAATGGAAACAAAGAACATCACATTCCACCAAAGCGGTCTAGGACAACTGGGCGCCGCCACCTGGGCGCCGCCAACCAGGCGCGGCCAACTGGGCGCACGCGAACTGGGCGCCAGGCTAACTGGGCGCCAGGACAACTGGGCGCTAAAATAAAACTAAATTTTTATTTATTTATTAACTTATTTAATTTTTTAGAATAAAAAATGGACCATTTTTTCATATTTTTTCAATTAAAATTAAAAAGTGATGGATAAAAACTAAAAATGAACTTTTTTTAATTAATCATATTTTTCAGCGAAACATCATATATTTTTCTTGGAGTATTTTAAAAAATAATCTTAGTAGAGGAAACTTAATTAATTTATATTATAAAGTTAGTCTATTTTATATAATAAAATTTCTAAAAAAACTCCACAAAAAATGAAAAATAAGAATTGTGCGCAAAATAAACCACTAAAGAGGAATAATAAGTAGCATTTATGTGCATCTCTATGTAAAAATTAAAATAATATCGCCGATATTATAATACCTTTCAGCTATGACTAATTTCTGGTGCAGGTGCGACGAGATTTGGTTTGTTTATTCTTAGATATCCCCTCCCTCCCCCATTATTATTACTACTTTTTCTCTTATCCATTTCATAGATATGCGGTGCAGGTGTTACGAGCTTTTATTTGCGTATTCTTAGAATTCGCCCACTCGACCCATTACCATTACTTTTTGCTTCTTCACTTCATTAGGTTTCGTCAACCAGAGTGGTTTGGACGAAATGGAACAAAAAATCGTGTCACAACGTGACAAACAAAAGTACGTAGACAATGGGTTTCTATATGTTTTTGATAAATTTAGTGTCGATGGACAGATCAAATTTTGGAGATGTGAAGGAAAAAACAATAATTGCAAGGCTAGATTACATACAAGAGGAGAAGAAGTGGTTAAAAGATTAAACGAACACACACATGATAGTTCATCACCACACATTGGAGCACAAGAGGTGGTTTCAAAAATCAAACAACGGGCTGCTGAAACACGAGAATGCACTTCTCAAGTCATCAACGAATGCACAATTGGCTTGACCCAGGCGGCAAAGGTATGTGATTTTACTTAGCTAAGTATGATAAATAATACATAAATAATTATTAAATTAATCCTTCAATCAATATTCCTTTCATTATTAGTAGGTTTCAAAACAAAGGCTAGTAACTTATTCTAACGGGTACAGATGAGAAAGAAACCTAGAGGAAATGTTGTGAGGGTATGGAAAAACCACCGCGAGTAATCACATGTTGAAAACCACCCACCAAAGTGCACCCAGCTGAGATTCAAACCCGGACCTCCTGCCAACGGCAACCAAGTGATTTTTTTAAATTGTTACGTTCAGTGCAATGTGAGTCATCAAAGCAAGTAGTAACCTATTTAGTATCCTTTTAAGGTAATTAACCTCTTACATAATAAAATATATTTAACGCAAGAAATATGTATTACCAAGTCTGTAGATTCCAAAAATCCAGTAAAAACATTCTCATGACAAATAATTTTGGCGAGGAATATAAAGGGTGGTGTAGCAATAATTTTATAGTAAAAACAATATAAAATGTAAAGTATTGTTAATCGTAACTAAATTCTTACGGTAATCTAAAACGTTTTCTGTGTTCAGGGGGTACTTCCGAAAGCAGATGCTCTGAAAAAATTAGTTCGCCGTAAGCGAAACCAAATAAACGCTGCCCCTCCAGTTCCAGCAAATCTTCAGACGCTGATAATTCCTGATAGATATAAAATGTATGTATCCGAAACGGACATTGAAGAAAATTTCTTACTTTCTGATAGTGGACCAGATGCTAACAGAATCCTTATTTTTGGTCGACAACGTAATCTGCAAATATTACGTGACGCAGAGGCCTTATATGGAGATGGAACATTTAAGACTGCCCCACTACTGTTTGCACAAATATATACGGTGCTTGGTAAGCAATTTGGAGGGGTGCATCCAATTATATATGCACTCCTACCTAATAAACAAAGAGCTACGTACGTACGACTCTTTGAAATGTTACAAGAAATCGAACCTACCTTTCAACCACAAACATTTTCCTGTGACTTTGAATCCGCTGCAATAAGTGCTATTAGAGATTGTTTTCCCCAAGTTGAAATACATGGTTGTTTTTACCATCTAACACATAACATAAGAAAACAAATATGTGCATTGGAACTTATTCAACTATACAACAACAATGCAGAGTTTTGTTTGAAAGCAAGGATGATATCAGCTCTGGCATTTGTACCAGAAAATGATTTAGACCAAGCTTTAGATTTGTTGGCAGAAGAACTTCCAGACAATTTGCAGCCCTGATTGACTGGTTTGAAGACAATTATATAGGTCGTAGAAATCGCAGAGGCGTTGGACGACGAGTGGCATTATTTCCACCAAATATGTGGAATCTTTACACTAGAGTATTAAATGGTACAGATCGTACTAACAATCATGCTGAAGCTGCACATCGCAGGCTAGGAACTGAGCTGGGCATGCAACATCCCACAATATGGAAATTTATTGATGCTCTACGTAAAGTACAAGCTGCAAGAGATATCTACTATGAACATCTTGTAGCTGGACATGAGCCTACGCCGAAAAAAAGAAAGTATAGAGAAGTCGATGCTAGAATTTTAAGACTAGTTAGGGACTATAATAATAGAGACATTATTTCGTTTTTACGTGGTGTTGCGCATAATATTGCAATGCATTAATACAAAACAAAGAACATTTAAATAAAATATAATGCTGCGCATAATGATATTTTTTACCCATCATTTTGCATTAAGCTAGTGTTTACCTATCACTTTTTTTTGCTAGTTTTTACCCATCACTTTTTAATTTTAATTGAGAAATATATAATTAAAAAAGAGTACATTTTTTTATTCATTACTTTTTAATTAAAAGAGTTATTTTTAAAAAGAAAAAAGTGCAAAAAAGTGATTTTTTTTAAAGAAAAAAGTGGGGTGTGTTTTTTGTTTTTACTCATCACTTTTTAATTAAAAAGAAAAAGAGCATTGCAAAAAACAGCTGGGCGCCCAGTTGTCCCGGCGCCCAGTTGTCTCGGCGCCCAGTTGTCCCGGCGCCCAGTTGTCCCGGCGCCCAGTTGGCCGCGCCCAGATGGCGGTCTAGGACAACTGGGCGCCGCCACCTGGGCGCCGCCAACCAGGCGCGGCCAACTGGGCGCACGCGAACTGGGCGCCAGGCTAACTGGAAAAAACAGCTGGGCGCCCAGTTGTCCCGGCGCCCAGTTGTCTCGGCGCCCAGTTGTCCCGGCGCCCAGTTGTCCCGGCGCCCAGTTGGCCGCGCCCAGATGGCGGCGCCCAGTTGTCCGGATCCGCCACCAAAGATCATGAATGAAATAATACACGTTTACAAAACACATTGAATAAAATATAATATCTCTATTCAAAAAATACAATTTTAATCAATTCTAAATTTAGAGGACTTTAATTTTTTTTTAATATTTGCAAAAATAGCTCGTAAACTATTGGCATTAAAAATATATTTCAGTTTAAAAGATCTTTTATTTTTAGTAATACTTAAACTCCATTATGATATGCTATTTCGTATCTCAACTAGTTGTGGAGAAGGAAGGATCCCTTAGCATGCTAGTAGTGGGAACTTCTGAGGGACCTGAGGCAGCCGAGCTACCAGCTGGGAATTAGAGTAATCGAAGAACATCAAAAGACGGAGGAAGAAAACCCTCAACTCACATGGTCTGGTCCACTTGGAAACAAGTGAGGTTCTGAAATGGGGCACCGGGACTTCCGATCCGACAAGGTTTCTTCATTGGCTGTTATCAGTAGACGAAGATACAAGAAAGAATATTAAGATGCTCTGCAGCCACAGAGTTGCAAGAAATGTATTGGGTTAAGTTAGTTTTAATTTATATTTTCTTATGTTGTGACATGTTTATTTTTAGGTCCTCAACTTGAGCTCGCACATATCTGGGGACTATTAGATCCAAAAGCAGTGGAACACCGAGTGGGGCACTGTTTCGGGGACGTAAAATACCCGGGTGGACCGCCTAGTAGGATAAAACTAGAAGATAGGGAAATAGGGACACTTAGATTAGGAGCTATAATCAACATCAAATTAAGTAATATGTTTGTAAATTGGATAAACTAGTAACTGGCGGAGGCAGAGAAACAATGTAACTTAGGTCCCGAATTACAGTATAGGTACCAGGACAGAAGGTAAGGATAAATAAATAAATAAATAGTTGTGGAAATGTTATTGAAAAAATTTGTAATCTCCATTAATTTAAAGTACCTTAAAGTTATTTTCATGGGAGAATGAGATCTTCTATTATTTTTTTAATGTAAATAATTGCCTAAATACGACTTGTACTCAAATTATTTTGCCCTTCAGTGAACTATCCTTATTTTAGGGCTATACAATTCCATGGGTAAACCTTAATTAAACCCTAGATTCCAAGCTTCAGCCCAAACGGTATGATGGTTTCCACTCTAGACAAATATACAGGCAGATAAATAGACAGACACACAGAAAAATGGCATCGCAAAAACAAATTTTCGGGTTCAGGGATCATGAAACAACAAAGCCATTTAAAGTCTAGAATTCAATTTTTTTTGTCATCACAATATTTATCTACCCGAGGAGTCTCAAGAAAGTAAAATCTGTGATAAGCCACGTGTGCGTCTGGCATAGATTTGAAACTTGATCTCCCCTCCAATGGGAATCCTGTATATTTTCCAACCGTACGCGTTAATATGCGTGATTACAAGGACATATTAGCCAAAAACCATTAGTTTGTATAATAATAAATACAATTGGCACTATTTTCAGGATAATGATTTTAAACAAATGTTTGAATAAATCTTAATAAGAACCTGAAAAAATACTTTATGTGTGTTAAGGTGCGTACTCACTTGAGCATCTTACTTTGAACGAGGAGTCTCAAGAAAGTAAAATCTGTGATAAGCCACGTGTGCGTCTGGCATAGATTTGAAACTTGATCTCCCCTCCAATGGGAATCCTGTATATTTTCCAACCGTACGCGTTAATATGCGTGATTACAAGGACATATTAGCCAAAAACCATTAGTTTGTATAATAATAAATACAATTGGCACTATTTTCAGGATAATGATTTTAAACAAATGTTTGAATAAATCTTAATAAGAACCTGAAAAAATACTTTATGTGTGTTAAGGTGCGTACTCACTTGAGCATCTTACTTTGAACCTCCCGAACGAGCTAGAACAACTGATACGTCCGAATACTCCGAGCTTTCGGAAAGTTTGCTGGTGCCAGACTTGTTCCCGACAATTTTTCCACGAACATGAAAAGCACTATTGTTCAGTCTCAAAATGGATTTGATAGTGGCAACAGGTTCTTTCTTTGTGCTGTGTGCATTTAATAAAAATAATAAAAAGAGGGACAGGAAAATATTGATAAGACGGCTATTTTGTAGGTGGCAAAATACAAAACTTTTAAGGGGATTGGATGAAGGACATTTATGAAATTTCACCCGAATGTCATCTAAAGACTTTGAGATTTTGGTTAACTACGTAAGGCCATAAAATTGCGAAGAAGGACACAAAGTTCCGTAAAGCAATACCAGTGTAGGATGGTTTGGCTCTAACGTTACGTTTTTTAGCAACTGGGGACTCATTTGCAATTTTGGAGTAGTTTTTTTAAGATTTCATAAGAACGTATTGATGTTATAGTTGAACGAAGCACTCAAACATTGGATCACATGCATCGTATTTTGTTTTTTATTTTACCATAATAAAAGTCCATGTCGAGGTTCCACAGCATCAGATTTTCTTCATAGATATCTATTCACCTCAAAAACAATCAGGTCCATTCCATCGCAGCAAACATTCCGAATGTTCCAAACAGGTGTAAAGACATGTAACCACTGAGCAGAGACGAACAACTGACTTCCTTTGAGCATTCCCAAAAAAATCGACATTTGTTCGGTTCCATTCGGTACATGTTCTCGAGCAGTTATTCACTTGAGCATTTCACTCCGAACAAACAGAACTAACCAAACGCGCACGAATGAAAGCTCAAGTGAATACGCACTTTTAGAGCTAATTTAAAGGTATGGCCACACGTAACCAATATTAGAAAAAGAATTTTTTTTGTTGTTGTTGTATATGAGTTTTACAAATACAGTCTAGCTAGTTTAATGTTCAAAATATAATGCAGTGTTATTATTTATCTGTAGAGCAATGGGTCTGCCTGACCAGGGTGGTTTAGTAGGGGTATCCGGGTGGGTATGCGTTCCCCCAGTTATTCTGCTTTAAGGGAAAATCTCCATGAATACATAATTCAATTTTATTTATGTATTTAAATAGTTTACTTACCTAGAATATTTAAGTTATCTCACTTTGGCCAAGTATACCCTTATTTAACAGATTGACCTTGGTTCATTTATTCTGGTTGAACCACTGCAAAAGCAAGATCATTCAACAAGGTAGATTTTTTTTTTCTATGGCAGCTTAAAACAAACCTATGAAATAGTTTGTCTCAAATACTATTATTCAAGTGGTTTTGATATTCACCTGGTACAAGATAGGAATTTATAATTAAACTTAAACAAGATTAAATATATAGGGGACGCTTTGGAATTTGTTCTTGTGTAAAGCCCAGCGTTTACCGAGCGTACTCTGTCCCTTTAGTGGTCGTTTAAAATATACAAATGAACGATTTATCGCCAGGCAACGACGCAACTCTGCTTTTCCTTTCTCCGCGACGCCTAGCGGTGGTCTTTCCAACCGTCCCCGAAAAAGGATTGGGGAAAGGGAATGACCACATGCATTCTTATATCCCGTAGAATTAGTATGCTACAGTAGTGAAGTAGGAAATTTAGGTAAGTGAATGTGCACTTGAATTAAATGTTAATTACATACCTTACGTGTGCCACTTTCACAACGGCAGGACCATATATACCACTTCATGTTTATTTTACACCTGATGTCTTGCGAAACTAAAGAACCATAGGTTTTTTCGGTACCTGATCATATACCCATCTGAGCTTTACGCGTTTGATTTAACTAATACGTAGGGATGAAAACGGTAGAATTTAAAGGACAGTTGGAGACCATTTAGTAAAACAATCCTCCATGCACTTATCCGGGAAAAGAACCCTGACTTTCCCATGGCTAGCAAACCACACCAGATGAATTTGACGTCCAGCCCACCTGTTCACTGATGTGGGTAGTAGTACAGCTATTATCCTTTGACTTTTCTCTTAATATCACTCCGATACAAGGATAGTCTTACACAGGGTGACCTGGTGGTCTAGGGGTGAAGTGTCAGACTCCTGTGCTGGGGTTCAATTCTCGGTTTCAGCACAGATTTATCTGATTGCTGAACCTTTCCTTCACCTCTGACAAGACGTGTATTAATCACAACTTGTAAATGTGTGGAATTCCAGGCCTCCAGCGTGGTTCGGATTCAAGGTTAAACTGTAGGTCCTCTATTTCATCTCACAATCACCCTACCATTACACATTAGCGTAAGTGCGTGTAATCCGAACGGGTAGTAAGACGCGGTACTACTAATAATAATATTAATAATTATAATAGGGTTACACACCCGTAATAACGAAAACTTGATTAATATGAGTTGTAACGCTTTTCTCCAAGGTGACACCAAAAAAGTTTCCTCTTATTTTATGTAGGAAGATCCTTTGGGAAACTGCAAGAAAAGACGGCAATGGGAAGTAGGGGGGATGGATAGTGCGAGGGGGTGGATTGAGGATAAAGAGAGTAGGGGGTGAAAGTCTTGACTCAGGGTGCGCGACGGTGTCGGGAGAGAAGTGTGAATTAAACATTCATACTACCTGCGCCGAAACTCGAATCATCTTCTTCATCTTCTTCTACTACTTCTCCTCAAGTCGTTGGCAAGTTTCCTGTGCCACCTTCTTCACCTCTTGGTACACGTGAGCTTACACCCAGAAGCCGAAGAAACAGAACACACGCACGCACGCCCTTTCCAACCCTCAGCCCAGGGGAGAAAGCTTGTTTATTTCTAGAAATGTCGCCGATCCTTGTTCAAAGTAAAGGAAGTGATACTCGAGCGTTATTTCTTATTCTCTTATGTGACACGTGCTACTTTGTTCTTGAGTAGTGATCACTTTATATTATTTCAGGGCATTAGTAGACTTAGCGTTTCTAGGAATAATTATAATTGTAAGTTTTGGATGAAAAACAACAACATTATATTGGTTTTACTTCTCGCCAACCTTTCGGACTAAAACTACTTACGTTTGTTAGGGATGAGAAAGGTAAATATAATATGAAATGTACCCGCATTTTAGTAGAGGTAGATAAGAAAACAAATTTATGATTAAAGACCACTTAGTATACTTGAATGGGGTTAAAGTTTTGACCTCATCTTAAATGAAGGTCTGACAGGATGAACTTGATATCCTTGTCTACGTGTCCACCAACGTGGATCTTTTTAGGTTATTAAAGGTCGTCTTACAAAAAAATATATTTTTTAGAGGATGGTACGTTTAACAATAAAGCCAAAAATGACCTTATCTAAGTGATTGGGATTTAAAGGTTATAATACCTGGTGGTCTAAAGAGTATAAACTATATTTTCCAGTGAATAGAATGCCTGAATTAGAATCTCGACCGAGTGCACTTGTGCCAGAAGAAAGTGATTTTCCATTTGTGAAACATCGCTATTGTTTTCCTAACATCTCTACAGCCTTAGTGTGAGTGTATTTACTCTAATACAACTTTCTCCTTTCTTTTCCTTAGAAATAACCATTAATACAAATGGTGTGAAACTTACCAATCAAAAGGAGATATTATATTTAAAAATTCATAAAGTTAACTTAGGTGATATGTGGGTTAACGCTAAAGTCACTCAGTAGACTAGACTGCCGATAACGGGAAGATCTAGGTTCGAATCTCAGTAGGGTGTACTGAGGTTGATTTATTCCAAAATAGTTTTCCACTCCCATTCCACGCAAATGTGGTTATACTTTCTCTAAATATAACCTTATTAATCCCTAAAATCGTTATCGTAGTTAAGCATTCAACCTGAACGGTTAGAATGACAATGTGTTGAAGTATAAACATGAAGAGAAGATGGGAATACTATCCAGCCAGTAGTCGAGCTCAGAATGTCTATCAACGATGACCAAATTCAATGCCAAAGTATAGTTTTAGGACATCTAGCTACTAGTATAGGTTTGAATGTTTGCTATTCATAGACGTGCATATATCCTGTATTTCCAGACATGGGTCGAATAGTTAAACTGTAATTTTCTAATATATATAAATTAGTCTCTTTATAATTATTATTTGATGGAAATGAAGCCCTTTCTAATATTATACATTAGTGTAATCCACATTGATGAACATGCCATGTAATTGTCGAGTTCATTTGGTTTGTTACACAGAAAAGAGGTGCCCTTAAATTATGTAAGGTTTTTAAAATAAATTTCGACTCCTCCTTTACCACCTCACGTAAGGGATTGTAATTCTTTACGATTTGGTAAAATAAATTATTTAAATCGTTTAGTTATTTTTTATACATGAGGATTGATATTAAATTCACTTATATGAAATTTAAGATTACTTATTTTCAGTAAGTAAACTTCGGCCTATAAGTAATTTTTTTTTAAATTAATATATTGGTTTTTGTGACGAAAATAAAATTATCTCAACTTAAAAATTGATTAAAAAAACCATATGTAAGATAAGTTCAGACCCCACCTTTCCTTTCCAACTTAATAAAACGTAAGAAAATACTGAACTTTCACTACCCCAAAAACCTTTACGTAATTTAAGGATGGCCCCGAAAAAGTGAGATCAGAGTTTGAAACCCTGCCGTCTGTATAGAAGCCAGGTAATATTATAAAAATATCCCCCCGCGTAAGTCGGGGTACATATTATCTAAATTATACCATACTCACCCTAACCAATTTATTGTGAGTACTTGGTTCGGTAATAAGTAGCTCACGGTGGTAAATAAATAAATAAATATATTTTTGTGAGGATTCATAACTCATTTTAAGAATCTACAACTACTTTAATTACTTGAGATCCAATTCATCTTTGTAAAATTAATAATTCAAATTATTTAATGGATTCTTCAACCGTTATTAAAAGTCAATCAATCTTTCCTAATTGATGGTAATGAACAATTTATTAGTTAACTTAGCTGACGCTAAAATATAGTTTCTAGGACTTTTATTTTCTAGCAAAACTTTCAATTGGGTTTATATGTAAGAAGTTATAAATTTAAACATTCTTTTTTATTTATTCTTAAAATTATTTTATAAACGAGTTGATGTGAACCATTTATTAATATTTCATATTACCTAACTTTTAATTTGTCTAGTAAACTTGTATAACATATTTGAAGGAAACAGTAGTCATTAAATATGCAAAATATACTGTTATAGAAAGTTAAATATAGCTTTGCTCTATTTTTATAATCCAAAACATATTTGAAACTAGTTTTATATTCATCTATCCGATGAATATGATATGACAATTTATTAATTTATGTAAGCTTACTTAAATTGCTAAAGGTACATTAATATTTGAGATACAGTTGAAGACAGATTATTTTAATAAAGTTTCAAATGACAAAAAAAAAGTCAAGTTAGCAGACCTAGGTGTAAATTTCAGCCTTTGACTCGAGTTCAAGATAGCTATATTCAAAACACTAACCTGGATCTTTGAGTTGTTTCTTTTCACCATTAATATTCCCTTCAGAAGAATTCTAGTACATTTCTTCACAACCATTTAACTTTGTCACATCATTTGTAGTACTGTGGCTTTGTAAAATGATAAGTCTCATTAATATCTATGTATTTAATAATATTTACTTCTTTACCATCTCAATATAACGCATTAAGTTTTATTTTATTTATTTATTTGTATAGACACATCGCACAAGGTTTTATGTTCTATCTCTAGTAAAATATAAATATTTTGCACTATTTTATCTAATTAATCAGTTTAATATGTATTTATTTTTAACTTTAAATATATAACTTGTTTAAGTATATAGTTAATTATAATGTACTCTCACTCTCTAAGACTAGAAATTATTAGATAATTAAATTTACTATTAAATCAGGTACTGATGCTATGACGTTTTAATTAAAAGGTACCCGCACTGACGTTGACAAAAAATACACCCGCACTGGCACTATAATTAAAAAGAGACCCCATTGGCTAACTCACGGATAAAGACGTCAGTATTTACTGACTTGGTTTGTCAATGTACTAAAGGTGAGGATTCTAATTTCATCCAAGCGTGATGAGGCGTGCCTTTGATGGCCCATCTACATCCAAACGCACCCGTTTGTTGCACTCGCAAATACGCAATAACGTAATTTGGTCTGTCTACAATAGCTTATGCAAACACAATCGTATATCGTATCTGTCGGACCCGCTTGTAGGGAGGAGATTTACATTGTCCATCTCTTGAGTCTATGTAGTGGCGTTGGCTTGCGTTCAGCCAATAAAAAAATATGGATGGTCTACTAAAATCAAATACTATGAAGTTATTTGGTCTATGATAACAGCTCTTGGAAATGTAAATTACAGAATACAGGATTTTCAATTAAAATCATATATGTTTAACCATTTAAATATATTTAAAATATGTATTTCTTATTAATTGAAAACTGTACTATGAATTTGACTTTTATAGTCATATTTGCTGTTTGTTCCTATTGATTGAAATTACGTCTTACGGCTTTTGATTGTAGACAGTTGATTTTGTATTTAAGAGAAGCGTAATTACAAGTGCGTTAGAGATTGCGTGATTGCGAGTCCGACGCGTGGGTATGTTGGTTGTAGACGGGCCATTACTAAAAGAAAAAACATCAATGATCACATGGTCAAACGTGTCACTCTCGTGCTAGACTGAATTGCCGGTAACGGGGGGATTGAAATTTGAATCCCAGTTGAGTTTACTTTTGGGCTGAGTTTTTATTTTATTCTAAATATTTACACTCTCTTCTTACCTTCCTCTTCTCTATCCCATTAGTGTAGTTAATGTATGCGTATAATCCAAACGGGTACTTAGATATGATGAGAGAAAACCTGGTTTATCCCCCCCCCCTCCACCCTCTCTCTCCACGTCAGAACACGAGAATAATTTCTAAATTCTACATTTTTTAACTCCTACTCTAGCTGTATATAATATGTAACACTGTATTAGTGAATCTTCCCATTTCATTAATTGGACCAATTTTTGTCCATTTCATCTTCTCTTGACTATTCCAATTACTGGGAAAATATGTCATGATCTTCTGAGAGCTTAGCTAAAATTCATTTTAAGATGTTATATTAATTATTGAATTATAATATTTATCCAAACAAACTAGTTCCCTAATTTTAGTCTTCTATTATAGATTGATTAAATATTTGGATTAAAACTTTTTTTAACATGTTCATTTCACAAAATGGGCAAATTCTCATTAGGGTGATGAAATGGCCATTTTGACCTTAGGGATGTAACATATATATAAGGGAGATATTACTTTAGATAATGATTGCTGTATTTTGAATCATAAGATTTTCATGAATAATAAAAATGTAAGCTTATAAATTATTCGTAGACAAAGGGTTTTCCCAAATATTTAAATAAAAAAAATATATTCAAAAAGGAAGCCGCAATTTGAGAATATCCGAATATGGCAGCTCATTGTGAATTAATTTCATTACCTTTACTTAACTAAAATTAATTTTCTTTATAAAAATAATAATAATATCATTCACTTCAAGGATTATGATATAAATTTATTAAATTTTTTATAGCGAAACCACAATCTATACATAAATTAATTTAGTCAATGAATATATGGACACTTTTAACATTGGGTTTTCGATGGAATAAGAAAATTGGTAGAGATTTGTCAAATCAAGTTCTTGAGATGTATATTTGTACAAAAGTCAGAAAAAGATGTCAAAGGGCTCCACTACAAACCGTGTGACGTATAGAATATTGTTATTCAAATTGATACGAATCATTGTAAAATTATTAAGTAGTAAAAAGCGGTTCTTATGAACTTTAAAAAATTGACAACAGTTTTATTATAAATAAAATATGCCTTTACGATGTATAAATTATATACATATATATAAATATTTATAAACATATAATCATGTGTAAATAAATATACAATACATACATCCATATACAGTATATACTTTAGAGGTGAGTGGTGAGTGGAAATGGATGGTATCCCTTCTAGGCGAGAATGGTTAGGGAAGTGCATAGGGACAGGTAGGCAACTGGAATAATGATTCAATACAGTAAATGTTCAAACTGTTGACAAACATTGGATCACATGCTATGCAGCATCGCAGCACATTTCGACGAACAACAGCCGATATGTCATTGATACTGTCAGTTTCATGCCGTATCTTAGTGGTTAGATCCTCCCGAGTGTTCACCCGCAAAACAACCTAGTGGCATGCTCACAGTCTCGTATAAACGGCAAGCACGGACCAAATAACACATGCAAGCACGCAGTGTTAGTTACCCTGAAGCAGCAATGAGTTAAATGGGACAACCAGTTCACGTGCACCCAATACCACACTCCATTTCCAACAGTCGTTTGTCACATTTTCTGCTCCTTCATATTTCCTTCGCCATTTTCATCTAGAAGGGATATCCTCCAATATGGGCGCCTTATAGCTAAATGTTCCAATTCCACTAACCTACTTCATCCTCATTGGTTCATGAATACATTGAATATAGTAAGGGGTATATATATGTTTGTGTATGTGTGTGTGAATATAAAGTATAAATTAATATTAAGTTATATAATAATATATTTGGGGGTAATTTTTAGACTCCATACTAAATCAACCAGTCAAATTTCGAGTATATATTGTTCTCTTTTTTTTTCCTCAACAAAAATTTATCAATAAAATGTTAACTAAGACAAGAAATTATAATACTGTATATGCAAATGATTTAATTTTTAAACATCCATATTGAGGTAACATCTTTTTATAGGTCCCCAAGTAACATATGTAAAACCCAGCTTTTATACTATAACGGAAGTATAATTATAATTTATTAAAGTTTAGGGGTGTCTGGCAGGGGGTTGTAACCGTACTAAGTGTCCGGCAATGGATGACGTGATTTCTAATGTTATTCCGAAGAAAATATAAAAAAATTAAGCTATATGCTTTAACGAATTTGAGGTACTATTTTATACACCTGTGGTCTAGGGGTAAGGTGTCAGACTTCTATGCTGGCGGCCGGGGTTCAATCCTCGGTCCCGGCAAATATTTATCTGATTACCACTCCTTCCTTCACCTCTGACAAGACATCTTGTGAATGTGGGGAATACCAGGCCTCCACCGTGGTTCGGATTCCACGTTAAACTGTAGGTCCTTCATTTCATCTTACAATCACCCTACCATTACACATTAGCGTAAGTGCGTATAACCCGAACGGATAGTAAGACGCGGTGCTAATAATAATAATAATTTATACACCTTTACTACCTGTTACCCGCCCAAGTAACCACAATCCCAACTCCATACTCGCTGCTCGTTCTTACCTGTGTTGGGGACATGCTCTGAGAAATTTTCTGCTTTTATAAAATAACGAAGGTCTGGCCGTCGTGGGCTCTTGGTCTATAAGTAAATAAAATTCCCTACAATATATTATTTTGAACTATATATTTATATTGATTAAATTTATAAAATTTCTCCCCAATAAATATATTATATTAAATCTCAATCAACCATTGATTAAGAAACATGCCAGACATTCTTAAAGCTTATATTATTCACCAAACTTCTATTCATGAAATTTCTAAACTCATATAAAATGTATTTACTCCCTTGTGCATGCGCTTATTTTACTTTTGTGGAGTGCTCGGCATGTTTTATCGATCCCACGTGGTGCCTGGAGGATTAATCAGGTTTAGTGGTCTTAATTGGAAGCACCAAAGATTGCTTTTGGCAGGGGAGGTTGGTTCGGGTCGTAAAGCTGCCCGGGGAGCGAAAGGGTTTCAATAGTCTTTTCGTGTGGAAGGATAAAGGGTGGAAGTAAAGTGGAGGGGGATATAAAAAGGTAGGGACAGGACAGTGGGTGAAAGTAGGTAGATATAGATAGAAAAATCCAAACAAACAAAATTTTTCGATACAAAATATTAGATGTTTATAACACTTCTGAAGTGGAGGCTGCTTTAATCAAGTCTAGGAGGTTTTTGAAGTTACAAAGGCTAAAATCTCTAAAAGGGTAACTGGGGGTTGGTATTTATAGTATTGTCTCACAATCCTCTCTCCAGGTGAATGCTAGTTATCTTTGAATTATTCTATTGATCCATTCTCTCTTCTCCACATCAGTGGGTAAGTGGAATTGACGTCTATTTCTTTAAATATCATTCTAATTTCACCCGGATGTTTTAAGAGTAGCTTTTACGAGATGGTTTTCTACTTTCCTACAGCAAATATGCATACATTTCCTCTAAATTCTAGCTTTCTTACTTATCTCTACTTCATTAATTAATTAATTAAAATACTGATAAAACAAATAATCTCTTACTTATCTCTACTTCATTAATTAATTAATTAAAATACTGATAAAACAAATAATCATAATACGAGGTGTATAAAAATATAATTATTCTTATTCCTTGTATAAAATTCTTATTCCTTGTATAAATCATAAAAATAAAATAATACAAAAAAGCAAGAAGATATTATACACTCGTATATTTAAAACAATATATATAACACAAAAGAATTCGTATTTGGAACTGCCGCACTGTGTGCTGATTATTTATATTGTTTTTTTCTGATAAAATACTTTTTATAATATCTGAATAGGTATATTTTTTAAACTTTCATATTATTTGGTCACTTTGTGTATCATTAATACATTTTTTATGGTCCTCAAACCGTAGTGTGCAGATCCTATTTCTTATCACATATCGAGTTTTTTTAAATTATATATATATATTTTTTTTGTTTAATTGTTATATTTCAAATATTTTTACATTATTCACACAGGAACTTATGAAGTAACAGTCTGAATGTTTCTCTTTTTTGTAGTGGCATCTGTGATTCCCTTCAAAAATTATTTGCAATTAAGAGATTCTAAAGATGACCAAACCCTTCCTTCACCTCTGACAAGTTATCTTGTGAATGTGGGGAATGCCAGGCCTCCACCGTGGTTCGGATTCCACGTTAAACTATAGGTCCTTCATTTCATCTCATAATCACCCTACCATTACACATTAGCGTAAGAGCGTATAACCCGAACGGGTAGTAAGACGCGGTGCTAATAATAATAATAATAATAATAATAATAATAATAATAATAATAATAAGAGATTCTAAAAGGTTACTTTCATGTTCATGTGTCTACAAAATAAAAACATTTATTTTGTAAAGTGTATTTTGTATTAATATTTCTCTATTTTATATATTTATAGAAAGATAACGAGGGTTAAAGTATAACTAAAGCTAATATATATTAATGGATTGAAAGAGAAAGAAAAAAATTATAACTTATATATCTATATTTAAAAATAAAAGATAAAGATATAGTATAAATACCAGATAATTAACGTATAAATCTCAAAAAATAAAAATAAGGCTGACCTTAAAACACCGTTGAAATATATTTGAACTTAAAAAGTATCTTAGTAAATTTGTCAATATAAACCAATAAATTAAAATAATTTTAGTAAATAATATGTTTTTAAAGATTCTTAATGTTTCAGTAAACACAATATATTTTGGAGTACAAATGAAATGAATTGTTTTAGATTGTTATATTGTAACAATTATAACGATACAAAGATTTTTTTCAACTAAGCATACAACTCAACATTAATTTATTTTAAACAACCCAGTAATCCTTAAGTAAATAAAATAAAACCAATATTGAAGAGCTTTTCATTATTTGTCAACACCTTTTAAAACTCTGCAACCAAAACCGTTTTGTATCATAATAGACTTTAAGCCCACCCTCCTTTTTTTATAAAAAAAGGAGTAATTTATTTGTCATGCACGTCAAATTGCTTGACACACAAATTCAAATCCTTAGTAAAGTTTTATACAATACCAAGTATAATAAATATGTTATTTAATAAATTATTTATTTCAATACAAATATAAACTCTATTTAAATGTTGATTTACTAGCTGATATAAAAATACTAATGGTTTAATCGAAGCTAGTTTTGCCTACAACTTCGTCAACATTCAAACTATGACCTGGTTACATGCTTTTAGAGAGATATAAATGTTCAATACCTTTTAATGTGATCGTATATTAGCCTTTCTGTGTAATAATTTTGCGAATAACAACCTTCTCGGTAATTACCAAAACTTCATCCTGGCAATTAGCGAAGGTCCGCAAAATACTACAGAAAGTGACTGCCAAAAGGTGAAAGATTCTCGTGGGTTTGGGTTTCTATACCCGCAGCCCCCTTACTAGTCATTGGCTCAAAAACTTTCCCTCCTTCCCCAACTACCCGTTTAACAAGTTTTAATGGACAAACAAATTTTCCGAGTAACTGGATGTCCTAATTGAACCCCATTGTTTGATCAAATCGGTGTGGCGCTTGAAGGTGGGTGTGGAGAGAGGGGGAGGGTGAATGATTAACTGGATCGGTGAATGGAGTCAGAAAATTATGGGGGTCAATCTCTCTGTCCCCATTGGTTGACCTTATTGACATTTACTTGCTGCTTCAAGCTAATATAGTTTAGCATAATAATTATGCTTATCGAAGATTGTGTTTTGATAAAAATAATATACTAATTTGAAAATATGAAATAAATTATATTCTGATATTCTAAATTTGTATATTTGGTACCTGTTAAAATAAATTTTACCCACATCTGTAAGAATCACTGCCTTCAACTTTATTTAGGCCTAATCTGTTTTAATGGAGAAAGGGAGGCAAAGGATAAAAGGCCGGTCGGGTATAGAGAAAGAGTTATCTTTTTCTGAAATTTTCACTCCTTAAAGGTATAGTTAAGGTATGGGGGTTTTGGATGCACAAGACAAATACAAATATGGCTTCCTTTTAAAACTGTTCTTTAAATTTTGGGATAGTTCTTGTATTGGTACTCAAACTGGTTATTCGTTATAATATCGGTTACAAAATGATGTAAAACAAAATAAAATTTTATATTTAAATAAAATTTAATTATATTTTTACTATTTATTCTTTATTTTCAACACCACGTCATATTAATGCTTCAGGTTATACGAATATACACTATTTACGTAAATGATTTATGGATAAGTAAGGCTGAATTTAGATTAAGTGTACCCGCATTTGTGTTAAGGCAGTGTGGAAAAAACATCCAGGCAAAACACCCTCATTATAATACACCAGGATCGATCCACGATCTCCCCATCTTTGGCAGTTTGGTATATTACGAGAGTGACGACTTATACCATGGACCATGTGAGTGAAGTGAGTTTTTGCCAAGATTAATTAATTTATAGCCCATTTTACGTGCCCCAATTGCCCACACTAGCTACGTCACAGTCTTTCTAACTCTATTCACTGGTGAGCTATGATTTCTCTTAATTCTATTTTCCTCCTCTTCCTCACTGCACCGTTATCGTAATTTAAATACTTGTGGCGCCCGAATGGGTTCTAAGACGATATGAAAAATAAAACACTTTACTTATATTTTGTATATTTGAGCGTGTGAACTTTGGCTTCAAACCTCTCTGGTCTAGATTGTCGGTGACACGGAGGGTAGGGTTTAGTTACCAGATTTGGTTTTCTGAAAGTGTTTTATTTTATCTGACTTTCCACTCTTATTACTCACAAATGTGATTTATATTTATATAAGCTCTCCCACAGTAAGAATAACCAAAAGATTTGTTTCTACCAAGGATCGTTAATTTCAATATATGTAGTTTAAAAATATTTCTAAGCTAAGTAAGAAATAGACAATTATAAATTAGAAAGTCATATTAATTAAGAAATTTAAAAAATAGAGAGTAAAAAGATATTGTTTCTCTAAAATAAGAATAAAATAAATATTTAATGAACGGTTCTTAATAATTGTATGTAGAAAAAAGATATGAAATATAAAGTTAAAATATTTTAAAATAGTAGTGTTGTATATATGTATGTGAGTAGTTGATTGCCACCCCCCCCCCCCCCAGCTCCTCACCACACTACCCGTGCCACCCTCATTATGTTTCTCATTAAATTTAAAGATGAATTACTCTAAATTCATCCCAAATTCACTCTTTCAATTATAATTATTTTTTCTTAAAGTGGGATGAAATTTAATGCGATTTAAGGTGAGGATTTTTGTAGTTTATATATATATATATTTCAAGAAATTAAAATATAATTTCAGTAGGTACGTTTAGTTTTATCTTTCATGCATAAAAATCTAAAAAGTTTTTGAATATATTCATGAGGTAATAGCATTAAAAAAAACATTTAAATGGAAATAAGTATTCCTATTACATTTGAAGCAATTCCCTTGTCAAATATTAAAGAAATATTGAAATCATTATGTGTTGAAAAGTAATCTAAATAATATAAACCCAAATTGTATTTATTTAGGTAGAAAAATGTTTTTTTCTTCAAAAAAACAGTAAAACATTTTAGTCTTATCACACGTAATATTCCACCAATCTTAAAGACACTGTTAGAAAATACAGTCATTAAATGTATGATTAAAAACTAATTTAATACATTTCCATCCATCTTGATCATATGAATAATTTAATCTTATCACAACAAACTGTATGTTAGTGGACGTGACATAACATAAACTAATTTCAAGTGAACGTTAGCTTCTATCGGCCCAGACAGATTAGTAATTCACCCTCAGCAACTCACAAACTGTGAGGGAGGGGAAGGGGAATTCGACTACTAAATTCTCTCGTTTATGTGTCTGCATTTCATCATTAGTCCACTCCATTACGCAAATACAGTTTGAGAAGATTTATACTACAGTTTATCCAGCTTAGGAGAGGTTGTAACTAACTGGAGCAAGAAAAAGCTACCAATCTACTCCTGATTTATCCATTCATCAAACCATATGATCTGAAAGACCATATGTTAGTTTACTGTCATCCCTGGCAGTAAAAATTTTCACTACAAACAATTTGTAATATATAATGTTCTATTTTAATTACTTTTATATTATTTAAACACTAACTTATGCAAATACCCATTTTAATGTTGCTTTTTGTCGAAGCAGCGTATAAGGTACACTTCAAAAAAATTGTTTTACAAACGAGACCTTTTAAGAATCCTGCGTTTTATTTATAAATTATGATGGTTAAACAGATGAAATGAGACTGGTTGAGGACGTCATACAAACCGTACTCGGCCGTGTATATGCAAATGTGTTTTAAGGTGTTATTAGGATTCATGTATTTTCGAAAATTCATGTTTCTACAACATCCTACAAAACTAAAATATTAACATATTATATTGTTTTAAATAAAATACTTATACATTTTTCTTATAAATATAATTATCATTCATTTTCATAAAATTATCAACCTCACATAACCTAAAAAAACATATAACTATTAATTCCTCTTCTCGTGCTTCATAGGAATTATCACGCCTCCCATAAGCTTTAAACTTATCACACTTAACTTACGCCTGCAGCGTCGCTCCTATTTGGCAGTAGCAGTGACGAATACAGTTACAAGGAAATTGAAATGGAAAGGTTGTGTGTGGCAGCCGAAACATAAGAGTGATATACAAGTTTTACAAACGAGTGTATTAGCATAAAAACAAAAATTAATTGATTACATATCGACCGATACGAACACAGACTAATATCTCCTAAGTATAATGTTAGATGTTAATAAAGTAACAAGAAACATTGTTACCTAAAATTGCCGTGTTTGGTGTGAGGTACTTTGAATTGGCATACAACCAAGACAACAATGGTTTGGTTAAATATTGAAAAACAAATGACTTCTTAAAGAAGTACATTCACACTTTCAAGAATGAAAGTTTGAATAAAATACAACTACCGTAACTCTAATTGGTAGAATCAAATTAAGTTTAGGTTAAGTTCTATACTACTCCAGCTCTATGGCTGTTAGTTTCAAATCTGATAAGCATTAACAAATAAAGAAATTGAAAAATATCTAAAATTAGGAATTTCTTATTAAAGAGTTTCAGTAGATAGTTTATAACTGAGGTAGCTGGCGTTGGTTGACTCCGATATGTAAAATATGATATAAAAGAAATGTTTACAGTACTGGAACTATTAATTCCACAATTAGTAAAATGAGAGCTATTAGAAATATAGGCCATTAAGAAACTATGGCAGGCCTATTCCTAATTAATACTGCCTGATCATCCAATAGTATAAATAACACTCAACAATAGTTTGGAGACAGATGACAACAATAGAAAATTTCTGAACATTAAAGAACCAAGTGAGTGGCGCCTGAAGGATGGATGGATATAAACAACACCAAGTGGGGAACCCCTCTGTGATAGAAGCGTAACCACGAGGTGAGCATCGTAATAAGGTACAACAATGTTGGCAAACTAAATACTGAAAACAGTCAAATACCCTATAAGGTAATACAGTAACCACATAGATTAATCAAATCTCCCCTTTTTAAACAATTTATAGATTAGAGTCATAGTCACATAGAACAGGGCACCAGACTGTCCTCCAAATACTTAAGACTTGTCACATAAACATAGTTAAGCTATAAACAAGTGTATATAAGGACTACACTCTGTTAAGAACAAAAAACTCAGACATAGAGTATTAAATTTAAGACTAGTCTTTGGACATAATTAAACAATAAACAACTATGATCGTAAGGACTACACTCTGTTTAGAATAAACAAACTATACCAAAGAGTATACTATTCATCTAAACCTACATTGAAGCATTTCAAAAGCACAAATCAATAAAATACTAAAGAAATCATAACATATATATCATCTGCGACGAGGTGGTGAAACCGACGCAATAACCATCTTGACCACGACTTGTAGGTTTACCTTGAACTGAAGCCTCTTGAATGATCGAGCAACGAGTTGTTGGAATTTAATCAAAACAATAATATTAGAGGTGCTGCATTATATAAGAAATCAATGGCGGCTCGTAGCTAAAATTAGTGGGGGTGCTGCTGCAGAAATTTTTTAGCCTTTGTTTTTAAATTGTGTAAAAGAAAAAAAAACATGTATAAAAAACTTGATTAAATCTTAACAAAAATATTTTTTTAATTACTCTAACTTAATCGTCAAAATTCAAAAATTTAAAAAGGAAATCCATTATTCTTGTTTTAACTTGCGCAAAAAGTTCAATAATTTTATCCTTGATATCTGGATGACAATTAAGGACATTTTTATTAATTGAAATTACTGGAAGTGCATTTAGTCTTTCTGTTAAATAGAATAACTGAAAAAAAATTAATCAAATAGAATAGCTGGAAGCAGAATAATAATCTAATTCTACACTCTTCTACCCTTTATCACATTCAAGAATATGGTATGGTACACGGTTTTTAAGCACAACACACGCTGAGTAAAAAAAACTTCCTTCCACCATCACGTCAGAGCCGGTACTGCGAGAGCAACAGTGCTCTCTCTACCTAGCAGTCTCGCCTTCCTACCCCCCCTCCTATAAGAGTATGCGCACAACAGTCAAACACCGCGTCGCTGGCACTGTGAAGCGCAAAGTTCCAGACAAAGATGTTTGTATATGTTTCATAAACTCGGGGATAGCTACTGATGTACTGACATTAAGCTTAATGAATATATATTGTACTACAAAAATAAAGAAAAAATAAATAAAAAGGACGCATTATATTAAATGTTATCGATAATATCAAGTGGAAATAGGGGGTGAAACAGGTCCGCAGTGCCTATACACGAGCTGCCACGTTAAGAAATTAATTTTATGTCTGAGAAATGGATGGGATATAGGGTTTGCTAAAACATTATAGAATAGCCCAGAACAAAACTTCAGTTGGCCACCATTCAAGGCAGCACCCAACAGACAGTCAGTATCAAGACGCCGTTCCAGTTGACCAGGTGTCACCGTCGGGTCCACTTATTCTCTTTTTGGTCGTCTAGTCTGGCAGTATTCACTTGAGCTGGCCGTATTCAAGAACGCAATTACACAGTGAGTTAATAAACTGAAATTGTTTTTAATTTCTTTTAATTTTTATGTATGTAATTTATCTTTTCTTCGTATGTACGTGTTAATGAGCGTAGCCCGTTACACGCCATATGAATACTATGCTTTGGGTATTAGCATTACTCCTCTTTACATATAATTAGTTTTAATTAGTAATAGTTTCCTTCTTCTGTGAATTCCCATAAATTTTACCAGTAAGATTATGTTGATTATTGTAGTAGTATCAATCTTATCTCAGACAGTAGCCATTTGAATACAAGGAGGCAGTGTGTCGTTTGTCCTTTTACCAGCAGTGTTAACATCTCTTACATGCTCATTAACTATAATATAGTGACCTGGAAGTGTTTTCTGTCCTTGACCTGACACTTCATATACCTCCCATTTGGATTATTTCGATCACTTGTTGGTTCATTCTCGCTCTTTTCATTTATTTCAGGAAACAATTGAAGCAGTCATGAAAACCAAGGCTCCTCGCCACTTTGATCTCTGTTCGAAAATTCCTGGAGACCATTCATCTATTCTTGGGCAAAAACCTGTTGATTTTACGTCCTCCTGGGGGCAGGGTTATTTCTTTGTTTTCTGAAGTTGTTTCGACAGTTTCTCAAAGCCATAGCTTCTTCTCAGTTTTTTCCAAAATTCTGGTACAGAATACCTTAAAGATTACACCAATAATGATTTCATATAGAAGGGTATTTGGTTCACAAACATCATATGAGCTCCACATGTGACAATGATGACTCGAAGAATCATGACATTCAGTGCATCTATGTGAAATGTGCCTCAAGTGTATTGACACTTCCATTATAAACATTAGCTCTTAACTTATTTCTAAACATTAATGACTTCTCTAAAACAAAATGCTTTTTTATTAGCTACAAACTTTCGTAACAAGAGAATATAGTTTGTGTTATGACCCAAAAAGTGAATTTTCCCTTGTAAGGCCCTACATGCATTCTGTAATAATTCATCTTCAGACCAGTTAAGCTAGATATAATCTTCAACAGTGTATTTAGTTGAAAAATAGAATTTTCATTGTTTTTCCTGTAAAACTTAGACAAATTACTTTCTACAATATTTTACATATTATGTGGAAGAATGTGACAAGTCCAATAATTTCTTTAATCCAACTTAATCAGTTCCACCGAAAATTTTAACAATTTCTAGTCATGCTCTTTGGATTTACGATTCTGTTCTTCCAACTGTTCCTTCATTTGTTTCATAACCTCTATATTACGAATGACCAAATCTTCAATTGTTTCACCCATCCGAAACAATATTTATGTTTGCATATTCATTTTTATTTTGTTTACTATTCTCATCAATCTTCTTTATAAGGTCTTCATTTTTCCATAAACTTGATTATATATTGTACATTTATCAACTTATTTTCAATTAATTTTATCTCTTTAATTAACTTGCAGTGCACTAATATTGAAATCGAGTGCATTAGCTTAGGCTCCAAACGATCCACACATATACTCCATTTGACCTTTTTTGTAGTATACGTAACTCTTTTTTCAGTTAGTTCTTTCTCTTGTTTATTTTTAATTTATTTTTCCTTCCACCAACCAACTTTAAAACAGGCCTACAAACGCCTTTTAAAATACTTCTTTTGTTGTCTTTTAATTTATCCTTTTTAAAAAAAAATTTTCTTTGAAAAAGCCCATAAAGGTATTCAAATCTTGATGCATTGGTGCTTGGTGGTGAAGAAACCATTTCTTCTGTACAGTGTGTTTGCACAGTGACTGTATATAGAGTAAGCGTATCAACGACCAACTCTTCAGAGTCTGCCTGGAAACTTCTATCTTGTCTTATATTGTAGAAGCCCAGACTTATATTTGGAAACAAGCTTCATTGTTATGATGACCCCGAACACATCTCTTCACTAGCTGCCACATCAATGACTTATTATGCTGCATGAAACAAAACTAATGGTTTCCTATCTATACCAAGTGTCTTTAGAACAATTTTGATTTTATGTCTTCCATGTCATAATATAGGAGGTACAGTATCTATCACTAACAATCCAAATAGTATACACAATATTTTAAAAGATTATGAACATTTTTATAATTGAAAACTTGCATAGAATAAATACTATCTAAATTATTTGAGTGTTTGTATTATGTAAGTTTTTAGGAGATAAAAATTAACCAAAAATAAATTTCATTGTGAATACTATGTTGATAGTGATTACCAAAATATATAAGTTTATTCAAAAATATAAAAAACAAATTCAGTTTCCGATATTTGCACTAGAGTCCAATACGTTCTTGAAAAAATATACATAACAAAAACTAGAATGAGACACCAACATTTTTATAAGGCATAAGGGATATCCAGATGGTTTTCAAAGCTCAAAAGAGCACCTAGATTTCTTAAAGCATGGGCAGTTGGGTAGCTAAAAACTAAATGCCTAACTTCTCACAAGGATCAGGCAAACCTAATTAGTTTTAGAAATAAGAATATTTGAAAATAAATAAAAATATCAATTTGGTATATGCTTTTATAACTAAGACAAACCTGATGCTTAATTCTCTTCCTATGATTCATCAGAAATAATTATATAAATTAACACTGTAGCATAACACTTATTATTAAATAAAATTGCAAGGATTATCCAACATAAATGATTAATTGGTAGATTGAAATGGTAATTAATGACAAGCACAATCTCATTTGTGATGTTGTATGCTGGAACACAGAAGAAAAAAAGCGTATCATATTAATGTTATTATTATTATTTTGATTAATTGATAATTCATATTTGAATAATTTTTCCCTAGGTTACCATTTTTGACATCTTTGGTGCTTTTTCTCCATTATAGAGTTATTTTAAAGTAAATTTATTAATACTTTAATTTTATTTTAAATATTGGTCGAAAATTAAAATATAATGTCCTCTTATCTTCAAAGAATACAATGTGTTTGTTTTCTCTCTTTCTAAGTTAAACATCCCTTTTTACTCTCTCATATCCAGCGAAAGTATTGTAAACGTGAAAACAAAACCAATTGCGAGATTACGATGAATATTTATGTTTCAATGTGAACCAGAACTTAAAAAATTAGATTTTGCAATCCTGTTTGTTCCAATGTCTGTATGTTTGTCTGTCTCTCCTTGGTCATGTATTCAAAAATGTTTGATGGATATGGTTTAAACGTCATTATAGATTTTATAACGCTATACTTTATGAAGTTTGATAATGAACTTGGCCCTCATTAATGATGGTTTAAGGATGAGGGATTTTTTTGAATTCCAAATTTTCCTAAAAAATAATTGAAACTTTTGTTTAAAATATAAATCTAGGATGCGGTTTACATTCCAAATAATGCTGTAGACCTGTTTTATTTTGGGGTGGGGCGGGGTAAAAATTGGTTAAAAGTAAGCTTACCATCGGGGGATTTTCAAAAATTCTTAAATATTTAGAAATAGCTTTAACCATTTTGTTGAAAATTTATATATGGGGAGTTTTTGACATGACCAATAAAATATTATACTTGTATTTATTGGTAAATTTTGTACAAGCATTAGTTTATCGATGATTCTTTTTTAAATTGGAGCATATAAAAAAACCTTTATTGATTTAATTCAAATAGGGTGTCTTCTAAGTCTATTACATTATAAATAACTATGTATATATTTTATAGTCGTTCGATGATTTTTATAAAGTTAGAAACATTTTGAAAATAGCTTTAATGATTTGTATTAAAGTTAATATCGTGTGGGAATTTTAGATATTCAATAATAATGTACCTCTTTTATTTAAAATAAGTTAAGTTAAGAAAAATTTCCTTATGGCGTATTATGAAAATTTGGAAATATTTAGAAATTGAGTTTGAAGATTAAATTAAAAATGAGTATCTGGGATTAATTTTTCACGATTAATAAAAATGTTTTTATTTTTACAAAAATTAAAATAATTTTAGGGTGGTTAAAAAAGGATTAATTTTGAAAAAAAAATTTTTTTTAATAATTGAATAAATTGATTTTAAATGTATGAATAAAGAGTGTTTATTTTAAATCAACAATATGATTGGTTGGTTTTTATAAAAACAAATAAGGCTAAAATGTTTCTCTTTTGAAAGATTTAAAATAAAAGTATATATAAGTAGTTGATAAAACAACTCACAACATAATGGTTGCTTGGAGAATTTTATCAACATTATTTAAAAAAGTATTAACATAAATAAATTAAAAATCAAAGACTCAAATTATAATCTAGAGTAAAACTATTTTAAAACAAATACACTCCTTAAATGACGTCATTTTCCGTAACAGTGTCGACTAAGAAGTGGAGGCTGCAATGAATATCGATATATCTTCCAAGATTGATTGTTGAATCAATGTTGGCTAGGTTCGTTGATTGATCTTCTCTTCCTGACACTCAATATTGTCACTTGACCGGCAGTATATCGAAATGGGCGCTACAAATTGCAATATCTATATTCATTTAAAATATTTTGAGCTTAAAAATCAGGTAAATAGTTTGCCTGTGGTGGTTAAACTTATGAAAAATCTGTTTTAATAGGCCTTATAGTAGTGGATCTTATGAACCCTTTTTTTAGTTGAATAAAATTTAAATTGTAACGTATTTGATTAGTTTAAATTGAGATAGAATGGTTTTGTTTAGTACCTGTCTACAACAAATCATTAAATCATATATTATTATTATATTATTATTATTATTATTACTAATACAGAATACAGAATACAACCTGCAACAAGACTACAACGAGATGCAAATAGGACTCATGACCATCGTCTAGTAATAAATGCTTAGAAAACTAAAGTTATACATATCGCTCCACCTAAAATGCACCGTGGGAGAGTCAACATTACGCATCACAGCTATAATTGTTTGCACAACTGGACACAAACATTTGTGACTGTATCGAAAAACTGGACGCAAAAGACAGTCATACTTACCTTGGACTAATAATTGACAAACATCATAAATGGGACAAGCACATACCAAAACTTGAGAACAACTAAAATGACTGACATATGTTTTTTACCATCTTAGAATGTACTTGGATATCAAAACTTTAGTAATAATATATAAATCATTGGTTCAATCAATAATATCTTACGGCATATCCATCTGGGGAGGAACGACAGAATGTTACACGCTCAAAATTTCGCATTTACAAGAAAAGATCTTGAAAATTATATTTGGTACCAAAAATGCTAACAAACAGACATACATTCAACATAAAATTCTACTTCTTAACCAATTATATGAATACAGCCTCTTGATAGGATATTACCATTCCGATAAATTCAAACAAATAAAAACCCATTCCATTAACACCCGTCTCAACTTCTAACAAAGACGTGTATACAATCGGCAAATTCTCTAATTATTATTGTAAACAGGAACTGAGATGTACAATTCCCAAATTGTTTAATTTGCTACCACCAACACTCCGAGATATCCCTGAAATAAATATAGCAAAACATAAAATTATAGACTGGATACTTCAAGGCATGCTTCAAACAACAATGTAAATATTTTTGAGTGGTAATGTTATGATATGTGTAATAATTTTTGTTTTTATAATTATTTTATTATTATAATTTTTACTGTTTTTTAAATATGTATTTAACAACAAGACCTAAAGATGTACCTTTAGGTACTTCGGGATTGAATCAAAAACTAATCTATGTAATTTTTCTTTTAAATCATAAATAAACAATGATTGATTGATTGATTAATAATTATTATTATTTCTATTTCCTTTATTATAGTGCTGTCCAACAGTCGTAAGACATATAACAGGCCAGCAAGGAAAAGTACACAAGTACCTTACAAATACATATATTTACACGATAAAATAAGATAAACAAAAATGGCTAAATAATGTTATATAATGATTAATAGTTAAAAAATAGAGCAATAACTAATAATGATAAGAGTACAAAATAGCAATAATAACACAGACTTAAAACATGGTTAAAAATAAATCAGAATATTATAAATTTAAATATTATAGGCAGAACCTCTCCATGATAAATTATTGATATAGGATTTCCTTAAATAATAATAATAATAATAATAATAATAATAATAATAATAATAATAATAATAATAATAATAATAATAATGGGTACATAAATAAATCTGAACAAAGTGTAGGAGTATTACAGGAGCAAGGTCAGAGAACCACTAGTATACTTTTAATTGAATAAATATTGGAACTGAGTAATATATTATTATGTATGAAAATATCAAAATAAGCGGTTGGACCCTCGGTTAATATTAATCTGAAGATGCTCTAATAATTTTCAAGAGTAATTTAATATCCTGGAGAAATGCGATAAATAATTATTTTTAAACTTTTTATCTTCTTTAAGGATTCCAAAAATAGGAATAATTTAGCAGATATTAAGTGAAATTTCTTGTTTACACAAAGTTTTACAATAAAGTTTCAGATATTTTATATTAGCTGAGTTTTCCATTCTTTTCAGTTTTCATATTAGAATCGGAGCAGTTGCAACTTAATTGATTTATTTAAATAAATTTAATGTAGTAATATATTTCAAGTATCAAAGTAATCTTGAAGCAATCATTGTTGAAATGGTGTCTTTTTAGTAGCTTGAAGTTCTAATTTTACTTAAACATGTCTCTTAATTGAAAAATAAAAAGGAATATTTATTAAAGCTTGACCAATGGTTTCTATAAATAATAATGTTTAAAAGGTTCATTGTACTGAGAAGTAATATGAAAAAGAGCTTATACATATTATGTTTATTTAAATATAATTTTTAATATATGACTATATTGGTCTTACCAGTAAATATATGACACAACACAAATAATTTGCCAAAATTAAAACTTTTTTTGATGTAAAAATATTTTGAAACCTATTTAAACTTAAACCACTTTATTGTATCGATAGGCTTAATACCTCTTTATGTTTCACAGTGACTCACTTATAAATTATTTACTATAACTCACTCTGAAAAGTTTTAATATATATTTTTCAACAATATTATAGTACTTGTAAAATTTTAATATATTCTGTAAACTATGTGGCCAGTAACAAGTGAATTATCAGTTAAAAACGAAATAACTAATAATAAATATAAATATTCACCAGAATAAACCATTTTATAGGATAGAAAAAAATAATACATGTAGCCATTTTTAAAATGAGATTTTGATTATTAGTTTTATCAGACTAAGCTTAAAATAATAAATAATTTTGGATAAATATTATTGCTACTCTATATAATAGGTACACTAATACATATTTCGTTTGAACTTATATCACAATTTTATGTTTATAAACTTAATATCATAATCGGTTTATTAATCTAGAAATTAAAAGAATAATTATTTTATTTAAGCTCCGATTAACTGTGTTACTTTATTGAACAAATATAATATAATTTATTTAAACGAAGTATGTAAGCCGACAAATTTAACAGTACAATAATACAAATAATAATAAAATATTTTTACACAGTATGCTACAATTCTGTTTTAGTATTATGTAATTTATCTCCTGAGGAAAAAGATGTAAAATATATTTAAAGCTCTAGATAAAAAAAAATTAATAATTTTTGAAGTTGATAGTGATCAGACAGAAAAGAATCACATAAGTAGTCCTTTGACATCTATAGATATTTATATTTACTGTCTAGGTCAAACCGTTTAAAACTTAAGTGTTGACAGGATGAATCGTCTAACATCATCATACACTTATATCAATTAACCCCCTCACATGAAACCTACCCCTCAAGAGCCTCTTCATCAAGGTCGTGATTTACCTACTTGTCGATAAGATTAATGCTCATAATGGATTCTCTTCAATATACTGGAAACTATCCAGGAGAAACATAAAAACCTCTTAAGGCATTTTTTATTTTATTTTTTTCATAAAAAAAAGGTGAATCCTGTCAGTGACTCTAGCCTGAGCATTTTCAATTGAGGAACATTTATTATTTTTTGTGTTCCTCTGAAACGGATAAGGGAGAGAGAGTAAGAAAAAAAAATCCACTCTTTCTCTGAATATAACTTTTCTACTTCTTTCTTCCTTGTGGTATGAGACGACGAAAATTCAACTTTGCTATCCATTTCGACAGTTCTTAAAATTATGAGCCATCCCTTTTCTCTTTTGAGCAGGAAAAGAAAATAAGTTTGGGGTCGTTGTGTAATATATGCTTCCTCTTTTATTTCATTTTTTAAACCCTATACGTACTGGTTTGAAGGAGACCACAAGTTGAAGAAACATTTATAGCAGTTTTATAATAAAACACAGAACAAGTAAAATCGTTTGAAACGTTGTCTAAAGCTCAACATATTTTTCGTAACCGGCACAAAAATGGCATTGGATTAAAATAAATATGATAGAGATTTCCTTTGATTGAATTTAGGTTTCTAAGAATAATTTAATAACAAACAATAAATATATATTTTCTATTTATTATGATTTTCTCTTTAAGGGCTTCTTAATAAATTGTTAAAATATAATATTATAATAAATTCGTATTCATAACTAAATACTCGATACATAAATAATTACCAAAATCATTACCTTACATTCAAGGCATTAAATAATTAAATATTAAATTAGTAAACTTTTAACTCTTTAAAAATTCACAAGAACATTATATTGGATCGTCATTTTTAAGTAAAAATGTATTAATTTAAATTAAAAGATAAACGCATGAATTATATTGGTACAGGTGTTGAAATTCTATTTTACGAATGAATTAATTTAAAAATTGAAATATATTAATCTTTTTTAAAACTATTATACGTACAAAACTTAATTTGTTAATGACATAACCTAACAGGGGGGTTATTTTAGTATAGATAGCTACATTAGCTCAAATAGGGACTAAAATTTATCGTTGATAGTAGTTAATATTTAAACAACTAGTGTCAGTTCACTAGACAGGACTCGAACTCCATCCTGTCAGTCACCGGAAAATTTAATGTAGTACCCATATTTCAGGTATGACCCTTCAAGCATTATTACCCCAAGTACAATTAATATATAAGTAAATAAATTAGATTTAAAAGTTATGTAGGCAATATTCAACATAATTAGTTTGAAAATTTGAAATGTAGATATTAAATTAAGCTTCCCAATTTATTTTAAAAAAAATTGACACCAACAAAATCAAAAATATATTAAATATTATTATTAGCACCATGTCTTACTACCCGTTCTGGTTATACGCACTTATGCTAATGTGTAATGGTAGGGTGATCGTGAGATGAAACGAAGAACTTACATTTTATCGTGGGAACCGAACCACGGTGGAGGCCTGGCATTACATACATTCACAAGTTGTGATTAATACACGTCTGTTAGATGTGAAGAAAGGGTTTGGCAATCAGATATATCTGAGCCGGGACCGAGGATTGAACCCCGTACCCCCAGCAGAGAAGTCTGATACCCCTAGACCGACAGGTCGCCTGTCTATGAAATAAAATTGTTTTGATAAAGCCTGTAAAATAAGATATAATTTTTTTGTATGTCCTTTCATTACTTTCAAGTTAACAATAACGAACGTGCTAGACATATTGACACACATAAGAATATATAGTTTATCCCTCTCTTTGTTTAAAGTAATGTGACATTTTTCAGAGTTTCTAAAAGAGACGTCTAGAATTTCTCGTCGAGAGAGAGATACACATTAAGTAAAATATCCTGGAGCTCGTGGAGTCAATTGGGCCACCATGTTTTGCTTATTACCCCGCTGGAATGCACAACAGCTTCCCTCTGAGCAGTACTTAGTGCCAGTCTAAGTTCGTAACGAAATACCTCACCCATGGTACTTTCTGACAAATTAAACAATGGTGGACGATTTCACATTTCATTTTAAGTCTTTATGCATGGATAATGATACAATGCACACACATACACACATACACATAGCCCTACAGAGGGTGTCTTCAATTAAATATTAATTTTAAGCTACAAAATAATGTGTTATATTGTGGATATTATTTTTAAAATATGGTTTAAAAAAAATACGTTAATGGATAATTGACAGGTTATATAAAGTATACATTTTTAGTGAAAATAATTAATTACAAAAATTATAAGTAATATAAATCTAAAAAATACCAAACCCAATTCATAGCTACTAGATATAAACTAATTGTATAACAAGAAGTGCTGGTGTAAAAATAATAGATCTCTTAGTCACAGCCACTTGGAATCGAATATGCAACCATGGTCAATCACTTGAACCGCTGAGTGACTGTGATGCATGCCAAAAGTTGTTCACACAAATACTAATAAAAATATTTTTTACAACGATGATTTAATAACATCTAGTATCACATGGTAAAAGGAATCTACCTCGCAATAGACGTGTGAATTCGAGATTCGAATTTATGCTACGTCATTGTTAGTGGTTTTTCAAATGTTAATTATTATTATTATTGTGGCTTTCTCTTAATCTCTCCAAACCATTGGCTAGGCATTTGTTTGAACTACCTCTTATAAACGTACCATTTAAATCTTATTACTAACAACCACGGTGTTAAACGTAATAAACAACTACAAAAAAAATCTTGTATAATTTTAGTGGTATACTACAAGTGATAGTATAGACTTGTATTTGTACAAATTTGTATCTCAGTCAAATGTGTAGTTTATTAATCAAGATCAAACTATTAGAACTCATTCTTTAATGAAACAAAATAATATATCTTTTAAAAAAAAATCATTATGTAATCATAATTAAATATTAATTGAAAGTGTTCTTTTAAATTCACTTTATGAATTCAAACTAAAATTTGTATTATTCATATAAGTAATATGTCAAGAAATATATATATATATTATTTTTTTTTTCAATGTCCGTATCACTGTATTTTATATAATTTTCTTTTTCAAATATGCGTTTTAAATTTACCTTTCAATGTGACCAGTTATTCCAAAGGAAGCGGTCCTAGGACTAAGTTATTATTATTATTATAATTATTATTACCACCGCGTCTTACTACCTGTTCGGGTTATACGCGCTTAACTAATGTATAATGGTGATTGTGAAGTGAAATAGTGGTCCTACAGTTTAACGTGGAATCCGAACCACCGCAGAGGCCTAGAACTCCACACATTCACAAGTTGTGATTAATACACGTCTTATCAGAGGTGAAGGAAGGGTTTGGCAATCAGATAAAACTGTACCAGAACCAAAGATTGAACCCTGGACCCCCAGCACAGAAGTCCAACACCTTACCCATAGACCTCCTTATGTTAGTTATTTACTCATGTTCTGATGTGATAGATTATTATATCAGGAATCTCAAATTAAATACCCATTGAAGGAAAAAAATTAAGGATAAATATAAGATTAGTTTAAATTATGAATAGCCTTTGCCTGTAGTTAGGATATAGAACTTATTTAATGGATAAACTAGATTAGAGCTGTAATCTCTACGATTCTGGTAAAAGTGAGGAAAGCCAAACACACTGTCATTTACCTTGTACATTCATTATACATTCAAATAAATTAAAGTATATTTCTTACTTATTATAATAATTAATAAAAAAGTTATAACAGAGCAAAGTGCTAGCTCATGGGTTGTTACCAAGCAAGGCTAGAAATTGTTACTAGGATGTGATTGTTCTAATAAACTGTTTCCCTCACATTCAATATCAAACATGCACTTTAAAGCTAAGAAAACAAACACTGGTTTATTAAATTATTTAGTGTGTGGTTGGTAAAATTGGTAGTTCGGTGAAGTGAACTGTTTACTACAAGTACATACAGTCTTTTACAATCTTGATTGCCTTGGGAACAAACTAGAGCAACGCGTTGTTCAATGTGTTGGTGTTGGTATAATTTATAACATATACTTCATTAATTGATAAAATTTTTGTCAATTATTTTGGTAGAAATTCTTGGATTTTTTGTGTTTAATTCATACAGAAGTAATAGATTGAGGGTTCGCTATGGATTAACTCACGTATTATAATATTAACACCACGTCTTACTACCCGTTCAGGTTATATGCTTTAAGTGCTAATTAAGCTAATGTATTAGGAATTGGGAAGGTCGAATTAGAGGAAGTGAACCCGCATTTGCGTGGAGGGAGAGTGGAAAACCATTTAGGAAAAACCACCCCCAGTTCACCCGATCGAGATTCGAACCTCAATCTCCCCATCCTCAGTAGTCTAGCTCAACACGACAAGCGCGTTAGCCAACTACGCCACCGAGGCGGGTAACTCACGTATTAAAGTAAATAGCTATAACTTAATTATTTACCTACTCTATAGCATTAGGAACTAAAAAGTTATTCTAGCACCATGTTTTACTACCTAATTAGGTTATATGATTATGTAATAATTGTGCTAATTGGTTTAGGGACTATAAATGTTATATTTAAAAGAAGCGTATCCGCATTTTCATGGCGGGAGAGTGAAAAACCATTTTGTAAAAACAACCTTAGTATGCCCGACTGAAATTCGAACCTCTATTCCTCCGTCATCGGCAGTTTATTCTACTTCGAGAGTAGTGCGTTAGAACATACGGCCACCGAAAGAGGTAACTCGAAAGTTAATTGCTGCACTTACAAAAGTACGCCCTCTATCCCTATCTTGAGATAGTTCTATCCAGTTCACCTCATTACAATCTATTCCTATCCTAAACTAGTTCTATCCAGTCCACTTTATTAGACCCTATTTTTTACAGGTCCATTCTATTGATATCCTCCAATCTGTGGCTATTTATTCCCAGTAGTCTCCTACCATTGGGTTTGCCAATAAATACTTTGATCACGATTCTAGATTCTCCCATTCGGACTGCATGTCAAGTCCACCGTAATCTACAAGATTTGACTATCCTAATAATAATTGGCAACGATTACCTTGGATGTAATTCATCATTATCTAGCCCCCTTAACTCCACAGTGTTTTCATCCCTTATTAGAAACAAACATCTTCCTTAGCACAGTGTTTTCGAAAACCCTAAACTTATTTTTGTCATGTAAAAAATAGATAAATAATATTCATGTACTCATCAAATAATTATAATATTTGTGAAAATTTACAACAATATTTAACCTATACTGATAAATATAAGGAATTTCTAAAGATAAGACTTTAGACACTCACTTATAATACATTATATACTATTATAGTTTTTTATTTACAAAATATATTTTACAATTTATATACTTAGTAAAACATTCTTCCCTATAATTTGGTGGACTATATTCATATTTGAGGCTTTTAATTTGTCTATTTTATTAAAAAATTTTCAGTCTGAATCTTGTGTTAAAACCAGCTGTTAGCGGATTAAACTAATATCATATCTGAAATCAAATGTATAGGAACAAAAAAAAAATAGAAAGTACAATAATTTGTTATAAAATTGATACAAATATGAATTAACCATCCTACCTCACACATTTCAAGCTATCTTATTCAACAAAAAGTGAGGAAATACGATATTGCTAACCAAATGAATTTAATATAATTCTTGGAGCAATATAAAAAGTATTAATAAGTTAACCATGCATATCTATATTATTTGTTTAGTTTAATTAGTCATGAAGTGAAATTAAGTTTAATATTACATTAATATTTCATTTAAAATTAAATTTTTACTATAGTAAATTAACATTTCAAAAACGTTTAGCTATCTTTGTTATACTATTGGGAACATCATCTTCCTAGGTACAATTATATTTCCAAAATATCCTACATACAAACAAACACGAGGAAAGACAAAATTGTAAAATCAACCTTTTTTTTTTAGTTCCTTCATAATAAACGTAAATATTCATCATATTCTTAAAGATTATCAAATTTTCAAGATTAAAATACTTTTTTTTATAAAGATAAAATAAAAACACACTTATTCTACAGCCTTATAGTGAAGTTTGTTTCTTCTTAAGGAACGGTACAATTTTTAACTCCTTTTCACATGAAATTTGAATTATAGATATCGCTATTTGCGTTGATAATACTCTAGGGCATGCTATTTATGTAAATCTCTTATTAAATATTTGTAAATCATACTATTTTATAAAATAGCTTTGTTAGATCGTTAAATATTTACCATATTTATTTTCTCAAATAACATTGATAAAAGAAATGTTACAGAGGAAAATCGCCCTAAGACATGTCTCATTTTGTCTGATTTTCCATATGAAGTGGAAGTTGGGCTCTAAAGAATAGTAGAATATAGAGAGATATTAATTTTCCTGAAAGTATTTCTACACTACCTCTATGCAGATGTGGGTGCATCTACTCTCAAATTTACATTTATAATCTTAACCTTTATATTTTTAACATGTGGATAGCTCATATGGTAACCAGACGATTAAACACATTAAAATAATTTGTTTTATTCTTGATTGTGTTCTATGTATTCGTTATTTGGCTTCTCTTACAAAAAATATTAAGATTAAAATAATTCGGTTCTTTTACATTCACAACTGTTTTTAAAAATCTAATAAACTCAAACAACAAGTCATGTTATTCGAAGCTCTAATATGTTACAGATATAGTTAATAAGTACCCTAAATAACATGTGCATTGTCATAATATCGTTTGGGTTGTACATATATTTATATATTAATTAAAAGGGGAGTTTTATGTGGGTAAGAATATAATTAGAGTAAATGTATTCCAATTAGCGTGTAAGGAGAATGGTAAGCAGTTTAGGGAAAATACATTCTAAATATACTCAAACAGTATATAATCCCAAACTCTTGGTCAAATAATAAAAATATTAAATGAGATTGACGTCTAGATCACGTACTTATTAATGTAGGTTATATTAATAGAGATTATAATAAAAATATAATAAGATGATTTTACTGAAGTCACCTCGGTGGTAAAATGGTCTAAGAGGTTATTCTAGCATAAGACTGTGTTGTCAATGAGGGGTAGATCAGGAATCGAATCCTCCCCGGGCATACTGAGGGAAATTTTTCTTATAGAGTTCCATGAAAATGCAGGTACACTTACTCTACACTCGAAATTACCTGTCCATAACACAAAAGTGTAATTAGTAGATATGCACACAACCCAATTATTTACTTAGATGTGATGCTAAGAACTATACCGAGTGGTCATTTGAAAAGTTTCCACCAAAATATCTTGAAAACAACGCATTGCAGAAAAAATTTGTTTTAAACAAAAGTTGTTTGGTTGTGAGGGGGAAGTAAGGTGGTAAGGCTGTTATGACCTTGGGTAATGTTACTAAAGTGACTTTAAGATCAATTTAATTTTTTAATAAGACTCCCTATTCTTTATTAGATTTACTGGTAGATCACGTTGTGAAATTTTCAAAATGGTTATTTTGAGTTATTAAAAGTAAAAACTATCATGAGAAATGATTATCACAAGTTCCTGTGTCATCGGTTCCGGGAACGTCCTTAAAATTGAACCTATTCAATCATATTTCTGAAAGGTAACAGTGTTTGTTTGTAAGATCGTTAGCAAAACATTGTTTTTACTATAAATCACAGTTACAAACAATTTTATGGTTTCGTTTGGTTTCTACTGTTAACATCTAATCTTGGAAAATGGTTTACAGCCTGGAAGAGAGAACAGAATTTATTTTTCTGTACGGAGCCGAGGCTCAATGTGCTCGGACAACGGCGGCAAAACACAACAATATACACCAGGATGAAAACTTCTCACATAGCTATTTTATGGATCTTGTTTCAAAATTTAAAGAAACTGGATTTGTCGCAAACAAAAAACGGATTGTGCGTACAGAATTGAAGGTGTAAAGATACTGATTTGGACCCCTCTCATATTTAAAAAGTCATGGATGAAGGTATTTTTATTTAAAGTATGGTATGCAATATATCTTTTCAATATTTCATCCATGGAGAATCACGCGCTTTTCAGAAATAACGTTCATGGATTGCACCATTTAAACGGTTTTTTTTCCTTCAAAAAGTTAACTCCGCACTATTTACCAAAAAAACCTGTGACGCTAGCTCCCTCTACCAATAGGAAGCTAGCCTTCATAACACCTGTCGCCAGGGCTCTTTCGATTTGTTGGTTCTGACACTGGCTACAAGAGGTCCAAGCGATAGGTCATATATAATCTTCTTGTGCGTATGAATACACACAGTACCTGTAGCATAATTATATTAGTTACACAAAATATTCACAGTACCGGTAGCGTAAATATAGCAATAGCAGTAATTCACAGTAACTCTAACTGAGATCTGTAGTTCAAACTAAGCTGCATCATATAAACTTATATCTTCAGTACCGAAGATGAAATAACTTTAATAAATCGTGTGCAACATAAAGGTGTTATTTATTCAGCTAACATATCACTTAATTCCGTATCAACATAATTGGCGCTCGATCATGGGCTATAAATACCAATTATATCATTAAAATACCGTACCACTTTAATTAGTGCTCGATCACGGAGCAATTATCTGCTACTTAAACAGTATTACTTCAACCAGGGCCCATCGCCGACATGTAATGTTTTAATCAACACCCAAGTGAGTAACGATTAATTCAATATCTCTATAAGGGAATTAACTTTTGGACATTTTGGGCACTTTTAAGGCAAATATCAAAATTAAAGTGTGGGAACTGTCTAAAACAACTGGCCTATCAATTTATTCGGTTCATAATAAATTAAAATTAAATAAGTTTCATCCGTTTAAAATGCAGGTACGTTAAATATTAAGCAAAAAATATCCTGATATGCGAGTACAGTTTTGAAAAGTAATATTCGAACTATCGAATTAGAATATGTTTTTATTAGAATGTATTTGCTTTTATGATGAGTTCACTTTTTATTAAATGATTTTATAAATAAACACAACTGTTGTTATTGGAGTGATCAAAATCCTCGTATTTTACTGACGGACATACACAATGTCCAGAAAATAAAACGCGAGAGCAGGTATATTAGGTGACACGATTATTGGTCTGATATTTATTGACAGAAATTTTGCAAAGAGAACATACTTGGAGATGTTCGAAAAAGCTATTCATCCTCTCATAGTGCACACCCTAGAAAATCACTTAGACAATCATGGAAACATGGAGCTTTATGAAAATCGTTTACATTTTCACTAAGATAGAGCCCCCTCCCCCCATCACCATACTCGTTCATCAATGGTTGGATTTAATGGACAATGGATTGGCAGAAGAGGACCAATTAATTGGCCAGCCAGGTCACCCAATTTAATGCCCTAAGATTATTTTTAAGGGACTAAACCAGCAAATATCGAACAGTTAAAAATATAATAACAATGTAATGTAGAAGTTTTACAAAGGTAACTCTTTGAAACTTCCGAAGTGAGTTTAATAATATACTAGATCATTGTTTAGCTCAAGACAGAGTATTTCGAAAACCTTCTTTAAATTTAATATTTAAAAAGTATTTTTCTCAATAATTATTTTACAAATACACATAAAAGTGTACAAACACACGTGAGCAAGCACACAGCACAAATACACGTCTACCTTCCCAAGCTACGTTTGAATAGGCCAAATTCTAATGCCACACCCAGTGCTGGCGACTCAGAATCTTGCGAGGCTCATTTCTCATGATAGATTTTACTTTAAAAAGCTTAAAACAACTATTTTGAAAATGGCAGAACCTTATATTCAAGAATATGTAATAAAAAATAAAGAGCTTTATTTAAAAAAATAATCAAAATGACCTTAACGTCAACTTAGCAACGCCACTTAAGGTCATGCCAGTCTTACCATCTTAATCCCCCCTCAGAACCAAACAACGTTTGTTTAAAAAATAATTCTGCAATGCGTTGTTTTCAAGATATTTTTTGTGGAGAGTTTTAAAATTAACACCCTGTATATTTGTCTACTCATCCACCTTTACCCATTATCTATATGCTAATTTATCAGGATTGGCTATTAAACGGTGTGAGTTTTTGGGTGGGAGCATTTAAAATCGTCAAACTCGTTGGGTTGATGGATCTATTATGGACTAAAGTACATATTGTAATGTAGATAGATAATTGGTAAAATACTACGAAAGTTATAGCCCAAGTCAATCATTCTAGCAAACATTCTTTGAATACGTCTATATCGTTGAACTACTCCATCTTGTTCGGGACAGGAATTAAATAAATCCTTCCTCTATGGTCTTTACTGTAAGCTACCAAAAAGTTCTTAACACCCTCCAAAGGATCCCCAAAAACAAGAAACCTTGTCCTCGTTTCGCAGCTATTTAAACCTTAAAAATATATCATTCTTACTTATATTTTGTTAAATGTAATTTACTGGTATGTAAACTATACACAAATAATGCTGGCTTTCATAACAAATGTGTTAACTTTTTGTGAACTGTTCTGAATACATTGGCTCACCATGGCTTTCACTGTTTCGAGGTAACTATGTATTTTATGTAGCATATTTGCGTATAAACCGAACGGGTAGTAAGACCCGGTGCTAATAATAATAATAAATAATAATAATAATAATAATGTAGCATACCTATGTACCAATATTATTAGATACTGATTATATATATATATATATATATATATATATATATCAGTATCTAATAATATATATATATTATATATAATATATATATAATATATATATAATATATAATATATATAATATATATATAATCATTTTTTTACAAGAAATTAAATGATTATATATTTGCAGTCCTTTCTTCCTACTGTAATCCAATAATAATTGTTTATTCATATAATAATTAAGATGATTATTTAACTAATATGATAGAGGTATACTATCTGGAGGCAAACAACTCATGAAATGATGATGTAGCCCCTCTAAGCTCAAGTAGCTCTTGATTGGCGGTGACTTTTCAATAAGCGAAGCTTCTCGTGAAATTAATGAATGGTCTCTCGCTAAGGGGAGTGTTTAGCATTATATTCTGAAGCTGATCAACTCCATCAGCAGGCTTTCGGCCACATTGTTTTCATCCTTTTACACACTTGAACGAAGGAGATACCACGGGGAGAAGAGAATATGTGAGACTTTTGAAATATGAACAGTCTATTTTTTTATAATCAACAATAATTATAATAATGGATGTTCATAAGATTAATATATATTTTAAATATGCTTTGCTGATTTTACTACTAAATAGTGCAATTATTTTCAATGAATCACGTTCTACAATTTTTTAATTTTATTATACTTAGTAAATTAGGCTTAATTTTTATATTAATATTGATACTTAATATTCGTGAGAATTTTTGACCTATAATTTGTAATAGATGAGATTTAGTTTGCGCCCTAACTCAAAAAATTTGATCCTCCATTACTTCATTTTTTCATTTATTCCCGTCTATAGTTGGAGCTAAAGTTGAATCGATTTGATATATGTCATTTGGACGTGCTGTTGCAGGTTAGGAATTCATACTTCGAGGCCGAATCTTGTCTTTTATTTCAGCCCTAAAATTAAGGTTAGTATTCACAATATTTTAAAAATATCTTAAAATTTTTAGGCCATTAGTTATATTCAGTGTGTTTTAAATATAATAAAAACAATTATTTGAGATTACCGGATTATTGATATTTCCAAATTCGAAATGTTTTAAAAATGTTAATAACGATTTTTTAAGGCTTATATCCAAATTGTGTTTCATTTAACTATTTCAAAATAAGTTATCAAATATTTGAATCTTCCTTCTTTCTAATCTCCTCTTTCTCCATACCTGCCTACTATAACGTCATGCTGAAGACAGTTCCTGCTAAGGATGTGTCCTACCCAGTTTTCTTTATTAGGTATCCATCATGGTATTATTTCCCCTCCAGTGTTTCCAAAAACTTCAATTATGGTGTACGTATGAGGATGGTATAACTTTTACAAATAGATACCTGCATTTAAATATAGAGAGAAATATAAGTAAACCATACAGAAAAAAAAAATCTCATAATATCCTGCAGAGTTGAGAACTTCAACCTCCCCACATAGATGAACCAGACAAGATGAGATTGACCCCCTCTTCCAGTGTAGAACACTTTTGAAGATTTGTATCTTTCGAAGTTACTGTAACTACAAGTCTATGGCTTACGACTTTTTTTTGTTCCAACTAGTAAGTTGGTATTGGTCAAAAAAACACATTACATGGGGGGTTGTGTCAGTGAAACTAAGATTAGCTTTAACCCAAAAAGTCCAGATTTATTTGTAAGTGTAGCTGTCTACCCGGAAAATATGAAGGTTGTCGGATTGTGAACCAATTTCGTTAATTAATGTAACTTAATATAAGTTATTATTTTAGTTGGTACATTCCCATTCTGTATTTTAATATAAAATCTGGTATCACTACTCCACCTAAACCTGTGAGCACATCTTTCAGGATGACCTACTGATTTAGGTTAATTAGCGATAAATAATTGTTGTGTTCACGAATGATAATTGATTTGTAGCTAAGTGCGATAATAGCTAGAATATACAAAATGTGATGTTGGTTAAACAAACTTCATTTTAAATTATTTTAAGAAAGGCCCTCACTTCATTCACTGTCCTACAATATAATAATCCATTCGTTGACCTAGCCTAGAGGTTTAGTTTCTCACACTCATAATCGTTCGCAGAGCTGCCATTATAACGTTACTCGGTATGGTCACTCTTAGGAAACAGCGTTGACATTCTCTTGTTTTCGCACGGTTAATCTCCCCTCAAATATAAGACAAGTTTCGCAATGCTGGTTAGTCGAGGTTGTCAATAGGTCCTTATTACCCCATCACACCACCTTCATACAAAACTGAGATCGAGGAAATTTACCAACAGATGATGGAAAGCTTAGTTAATGCTTTTCTCCATAAGACCTGAAGTGCCCTCAGCAATGCTGTTAGATGTAGACACTTGATTTTTTTTTGGAGGGGGGGGATGATGGGTCACTCTCATTTAGTACTTTCAATGTACACTTGGGATACTCTTCCATAATGATCATCGGTCAGACAGGGACAGGTCACAAGACACCAGAAGCAAGACCCCTTTCTTCGCGCCTCCAGTTCTACTTCTCCATTATAATGGACAAAACTAAGGGTGTTTATATCCTAAAACCGGCTCTTTTCCCCCCTTTAAATGTGTCATATTTACCAATAGTTTGTTTGCAAGTAGGTATAACCGTACTTAATAACAATAATATATTTTTATGTTTGCGCATGACTGCTGATGTAGTGGCTAATGACAAAAGTGAGTTTGAATACATCAGGATTGTACATTTAAAGCAAAATAAAATACGCAAAGCGTTGATTGTACTGATTATTAGAGCAGCCTTAAATAAATGCACCTTCATTACCTTAGCAAGAAGATTGGTAATATACAAGAATAAATAGTAAGTGGGTAAAAACACCTCTTAGCCTCTTTGAGCGAGATAAGAGCCTCAGCTTCCGATTCACAATAAATTAGTCTATATTTTTTCCTGATGACGTATACTGCGTAATCATCGGTGGAGGCAACTCTGAGGGTATATATAACTATAAATCAAATATAGATATGGGCACAAAACTAAACTCTTTAAAAATATATTATTTAAACTAACATTTTTTTAAATTGAAACATATTATGTATGAACCATATCCCATCGTATTAAACTAAGGTCTGCTCTGAAAAGAAATCATCTTTCTGAAAAGCACTTTTATAATTTACACTTTTCCATCAACCGTATTTGTTGCTGAAGCTACATTCTCCATCGTAATGTCTCAGGAAAGGATTTCTCCCTGAATTTATCTCAACCATGTGACATGGTACAGTAAAATAAGAAAAGCAAGAGAAAATAGAATCTAGGACACGCAGTGGCGTTCTGCTTGGCTGAATCCTTACAACGCCGCCAACATAAAGCAGCTGTAGACAAGGGTCCAGCGCAGTCAACATAAAGAAAGAATGTTCGTAAACTAGGCATAATTTCTGGCTACTTTGAGAATTTTTTTTAAAGAAAGAATAAAAGACAATTCAACACGAAAACGAGTTAGATAACACTACAAAGAGTGTGGGTATACGCAAGCAAACCAAATCTGTATAATAAGGTTTATCAACATTTTCTCTCGTGGCTTCACAGACACAATGAAACTTTTGAATTTTTTTTTAGAATAATATGTTTGTCTAAGTAAAGAAAAAAATACACAAGAAATTTAATTTTCTAACATTTAAAAAGAAAACAATAGGCACTATTGTGGAGTCATAGCGTGAAGATGTATGGAGCCAAAAGCATCACAATAATTTGCCTTCATTTTGTTATGGCATTTGTCTATTAATCAAGGTAAGGACACATAAATTAAATTTGGTCACAGGATGTTTTATTTCATAACTAAATACTTTTATCCTATTAAAAAGGATGACTCTGATCACGAGATGACGCTTTAAAATCTCAGTGGTACAGCATTGGCGTACTAAGCCTAAGGTACAAGGTTCGATTCCCGCTTCAAGGTGTTTTTTTTTTTCAATTTAAAGAATATGATGTAGCTAACAACTATAAAATAATGTATATTTTATCCCTCATGACTTGTGTGTTTGTAGAATTGTTATTGTAATATTAGCAGCATAGAACCTTCCCAAGTCGATGATGATTGCATTATCTGATAAATCATAATTAATCACTCATGTAGCGTACAATTTCCACACGTCCATCACAGACTCTGCCTTAAAATATAAGTGAAGAATTACCTCAAATACGGGTACTGGTAACTGGTACACAAACTCACAAACAGCTATTTTTACACAACTAAGTTTTTAGTTTTAAATATCTAGTCAGTGATACTTTTTGAACAAACTCTTCAGTTTTGGTACAACGCATCAATATGAACATAAAACATGAGATTAAAATGTGTGTCATGAATTTTTTAAATAATTTAACAAAATGGAGCTAATATATATATTCAACCTAGCTAATATTTGAAAATCATATTTTGAAAGAGAATTTAAATGGGGTATATTATAATTTAAGACTTATTAGGCTAACATACATAGTATATGTTAGCACTTAAATGTCTTTGAAAGGTTGTAAAATATCATAATATTAGCATGTTGTTTATTTTATACAGAATTATATTTTCCGTTGGTAAAAAAAACATAGAATTTTAGTGCAAATTAACAATCATTAAACCTTAAAATAGTAAAAGTAGATGTTTTTATTTTAAAGTAGCTTTACTACTATGAAATAAATGAGAAAGATAAAATAAATAAATAATTTTTACATTGCTGATTAACACCATTTACAAATCTTTAAAAATTTTAAAAACGTTTAGTAAATATAATTACTTTCTCACTATCTTACAGGTAGAGAAAGTATTGTGATTGTCAAAAAAATTTAACTCAAGATTTTGATGAATGTCGACATTTCATGACCCCCCGAATCCAAAAAAATTGTTTTTGACTTTCCGTCTGTCTGCCTGTCTGTACTTCCAACTAGAGCCTAAACTATTTTTCAATCGGGCTAAAATTTAGTATTTAGGGTTTTCATAGGGTTGCCCTTAGGGGTTTTTGGAATTGGATATCCAACCCTAAAATTAAGGGTAGTTTACTGAAGACCAACAAGAGAAAAAGTCGATTTTCTCAAAATTTGCTCTTACGATTTTGATTAAATTTCATTTCTTAACATTTATAAATATTACAAACAAAATGGCCTCCCTCAATATTTCGGCAAAATAACTTTAAGGGCTCCGGTTTGATACGTAAATTATATATTTTTTTATAATATCTCCTAAATTATTTGAGATATGATACTATTTTCCGTTTCAAATATGTAGGTCTCTTTATAATACAAATATTTTATAAGAATCATATTTTTTTATACCAACTAACTTTCAAGCTTTACTTAAGTATATATTTTTTAACTTTTCTAACACAAAAGGTAAAAGTATTGCGACCGCAAAAGAAAATCTAACCTGAAATGTTGATGGATGACAACGTCTCAAGATCTTACAAACCATAAAAGTGGTCTTTGCAATGACGTCTGTCTGTGTGTCTCTTTAAATTTAATATTAAGAGTCTTTTAAGAAAGGGTGAAATGAGAAAAAATCTACTTTCTTAAAATCGACTATAACGATCTTGATTAAAATTCGTTTCTAGGTGTTGATTAAGATTATAAATAAACTGGCTATTTTCATTTTACCATGAAAATGAATTGGAGGGTACTTTACAGAAGCACAAACTTCCGTATCTCCGCAACTATTTGAGATACTAAATAACTTATCATTGCAAAATTATAGTACCATTAAAAATATAAAATCCTAATATGAAATATATTTTTATAAATACAAGAGTTTCTGATATATTGGCAAATATATTAGTCAAATTTTGTGAGCTATAGTTGTAAAGAGATACTACTTATAAGTTTTAATGCATTAATTCTACAATGCCATAGAGTAATTAAATATAAGTAAGTCTCTAAAAGTTTATGTTGTTTTTCCTTAAACCTCTTAGGATAAATGTTTGTTCAACAATGATCTATACCCTTTTTAGACTCAATAGTCAATATTCACATTTTTTATCTGTCAAAATTTATAAATGAGGAATTTAATAGCAATGCGATGCCATGAAGATTTGCAACACCTAATAAAATGCCGAAAGTTTTAACCAGAAGTTGAAATTTTAATACGAAATGTTGACTCTTGTTTACCCAACATAGATCTTTTTAATCGGTTCAAACATACAAATCAGGAAATTAATTCTTTATAAACAAAATTATAAAATTTATAACCGGGACTATTAAAAAAGTTCTACATAAGTATAGTGCAATTTATGCTTGGGTTTACTAGTGTATATTTTTTCGTTTCACATATATTAAGAGTTTTGAGTAAATATCTCCATTTTTAAACAATAGAGCGAGAAAGTCCGTGTGGAGTTTTGTACCATTTATTTTTATAACATTTTACAAGACAACAGTCCTTGTTGAAAATATACTACTAAATATTATAACGAGGTTTGACTGAATAATTTTGTAAGTTATGTCCTGCATTTATTATTTACAGTGACACAGTTTTATTTGAGTTATACAAAAACCATTCAAAGCTAAGCCTAGATATCGATTCAACTAGAAATAACTTAAATTGTATATTTAAAATAAATTCTTATTAAAAGTTCCGAGTATATTTAGTTTACTTGAATTTATTTAATAAAATTTTGTGCTTTGAATATTTGTATTTTATTTAACAAACACTCCCATAAGTTGTCATATAGCTAGCTTATTGGACTATTGTCACAACAAATATAGTGATACTGGTGGCTATGCAGAATAGGAAATCAGGATCACAATACACTGAATTAACGATCATGAAAAGGTCAAGGCTCACAACATAACGGAAAAAAGTGCCAAGAGGCTATTTTTACCAACGTTTATACGATCTTTGACTATCCATTCTCTACGCTAATGTTGATGCACTTCTTCTAAAGCTATGTTCCATTCCTTTCTATCTTCTATTATGTGATTAAAAGCCGTAGTGTTTAAATAATAATAATATTATTTAGCACCGCGTCATACTATCCGTTCGGGTTATACGCTTTAAGTACTAAATAAGCTAATGGATTAGGAATTAGGAAAGTTGAATTAGAGGAAGTGGACCCGCATTTGCGCGGAGGGAGAGTGGAAAACCATGTAGTAAAAACCACCCCCAGTTCACCCGACCGAGAATCGAACCTCGATCTCCCCGTCCACAGAAGTCGAGCTCAACACGACAAGCGCGTTAGTCAACTACGCCACCGAGGCGGGTCGTAGTGTTAAAAGAATCACTATTAATTTTAAAAATAATAATACTAATAAATATACTAGATATTACATAAAGAGTATATGTTTAATGCTTGGTTAAACTAAGTGCTGAAAGACATATTAATATATAAATATATATTTATGGATATACATTTAATAATAATAATATTTAAATGCAAACCAAATTATCCAGCATAGAAATATTTTTAATACATAAAAGTACCATGGGTATGATTGTATATGTTTTAAATGCACTATTATTTTAAATTGTTTGGAATTATCTATAAATTGTAAATTATAACGTTAATATATCAACTCTATAATCTTTTGTTTAAAAAATAAAATACCACTTTATCATTTTGAACATCCTGAAATTCCACACCAAGGGTTTGTTATACTTTTATAATGCTGAAGGTCTCACAGCAACTCCTTTTAAATAAAATATATAACTCATTCCCTTATTGAGCGCACTCTGATTTATAGCATAAGGAAACTACGGAGAAAAAAAAACATGATTAATTGCGGGGTTGGTTTAAAAAGTACAAAAAAGAATGTACACAAAATTTAGACAATTCGAACGCGGTTTCTCCATAAATTTCTATAAACCTTTGCTACGGACGTCTCGTTGTATCACATTAGCTCTTGCCCCTTTAGACCAAATATTTTCCTTTCTTTAACGTTATCCATACACAACAGAGATTTGGAAAGGGGGTCAGGGTAAAGAATGGAAGGGGGTCAAGCGTTAAAGGAAAAAAAGCAGTGCAGTGTAAAATAAAATTGTGGTTGTAGTTAGAAAAGAAAAGCCGCATGTTTTTATGAGAGGGAAGTGAAGGGAATTAAGAGGGTTGGGGGTTTGGGTTTGCTGCAGTGGTGAGGGTGATAAAAGGCGAAGAAGTGTGGGAGAGAAGGGGTCGAACTTTTCAATTATCGGATATGTAATTAACGGTTCAACGTCACGTGAAAGGCGTGAAAAGGAAGTAGGGGTGAGGTGGGGAATACACATGACTTGTATTTTCACATATGAGTAGTGTTTTTATTCTTCTAGCCAACTCACTAAGTAAATATTTGGTTTATTTTATGTAAGCACACAATATAGGCTGCTGATGAAAAAAATAGTCTAGTCTGTGTTCTATATCACAGTTGATTTCATTATTAATCTGAAGGGAATTTTGCCAACTAAAATTTAAAAATTAACTATTAAAAAATTATGAACAAAAATATTTTCAAACCAACTTAAAACATTAAATAACTACTTAAAAATAAAATTTAAAAGCGTAACTTAAAATATCATATAATATTTTTTAGTTAACACTTAAATAGCTTAGTTACAATTCTTTTTTCAGCAGCGCATATTACCGTTGAATGTATATACTTTCAACGATATTACTACACGTTTGGGTTATTAGCTTATGTATTAATGAAGATCAAGGGTTAGGGATGAATGAAGTTGAATTCAAATTAAATCCGCCATCACTATCGTGGATAAAATGGGAGAAACCATTCTGGTAAAACCACCCTCAGTGCAACCGGGCAGGATTGTACTATGACCTCCCGTGCTCGAAAGTCTAGTCTGTAGCGGGAGTGACGCCTAAGACCATGTGGTCACCGAGGTGAGTGTATACTAATTTTAACATAATATATAAATAGAATTAGTACACAAAGGTTGAATTAGATTCTTAAATTTATAAATAAATTAAAAACACAATATTCTCACAAAAAGATTAGATAATGTAACTTTAATATGTTGTTAGAAACGTTAGTTACTAAAATATTTATAGTTTATACATAATATTATTTGTATCTATTTTTTCTGACATGAAACTATTGCATATAAATAAGTAAATCATGCACGTGATAAATATGTTATAATAGATAAATTTATGCATTAGTATATATTAGTTTTAAGTCAAATATTTTAACTAAACAAACATTAAATAGCCATTTCTGATGTGTTTTTTTAAGGTAACCAGCCAGCTAAGATTCAATGTTCATTTATATTAAATATATATTCTAATTATTTTTTAAATGAAAGACAAATATTTATGGCCAATATTTTTACATCAGAGATACAATATGGAATTTAAAAAAGCACAGTGTTATTACAAAATTTAATGTAAATTCTATTAAAATGAAGTTTAAGTTTTGTATAGCATCATCAAGTAAGTTCTTCACCTGGTGTCTTTAGAAGTGAAACATTTAAAAATTGATAATATAATGAATCATGAAGCTAAAATAGATAAATATTAAATTGGTTTTTAGTCAATATATAGTTACTAGAATATAATACCGGGTAAAATACATACCTAATCACGCCTTTCCCTTACGACAGGGGCCCCCAGCCTTATACCCGTGGGTGTCATGGCCCCCACCGAATCTTTTGCGCCTGCTCCCCACTTTTTGACCGAAGCTAAAAAGTTTTTGACTAATAATTTTAATCAACCACTTTTACCACAAAAATCTATTTTGTGCTGGTTTGCAGGTAAGCTGTTCACAAGAAGTTGGTGATTGAAAGCCCCCCTCTCCCCTCTTTCCAATCCCTCTCTCCGATTCCTCTTTCTTCGCCGGCTCATTTACAAAGTGTATTTAATTACTCGGAACTATCATTATATTTACTAATACCATGCTAACACTTCCTATTTCCTTTGTAGATATATTGACCCAGCTTTGTCACCTGAATAAACACAGGTTAAACGTAAATCTTTGTAATGTACCTAAGTACCAAAATGGTGGTGAGTAGTTAAATATATGTCTGTGTGTATTTATTTTTGGTCTTGTTAAATCGTAAATAAAGCAGTATTTTTTTATTAATTGACATTGACTATTGTTTTGGTGAAAATTGTTTCAATGGTTTAAACTGGTTTTGGACTAACTTTGCGTGTGTACCATTTGTTTTATTTTATATTTTTTTAAATTTTAAACTCACAACTTTTTTAACAATATGTATTTTATGCGTGTGTGTGTTATTTGCATTTTGAATAATAATTATGTTCGGTTATAAATTTAATTGAAAAATTGATTGCTGCCCGCCGCACTACCGTTAGTTTTGAATGTGCGCTAAGGTACAAAAAGGTTGGGGACTTCTGCCTTGTGAGGTAGTCAAGTAGCTGTGCATAAAAAAAAAAAAAATCTCCGGTCTTAATCAATCCTCACTATGTTTCTCAACACTTCTTTATCCTTGCAAACTTCTTTCACTTCAACAACATACATACACCAACTCATTCATGCTCTTTTATTCTTAAGACTATTAATGAATCTCTTTTTGACACGTACTGTACGTCTAAAATATTTATCCACGTATTGCGTGGCTTACCTCTTCCTATTAGTCTATACACTCTACCTTCATATATTTACTTAGTTAATTGATCCACACAAATCCTCTCAACATGCCCAAACCAACGTAAGACGTAAACTACAAATAAGCTAAGTAAAAATATTTTATTTTATAATACATATCTAAAAATTTGATCTGAAAGACCCATTTACATGGAATATAAATTAATATACATTTCTATTAAGATTATCAGACATTTCTATTAAACTATCAAACGATTACACAACATTTGATAGATATTTAATCTTTTTTATTTTCATAAATAAATATGACACACATCTATAAAAAATATCAAGCAATTTGATTACATTAACTCAAAATATGTCTTATATTTCCATCGACAATAATAGTTATTTATGTTTCATTTACTAAGAGCTTTGAGCCAAATAATATTTTACCAAAATTGTTATCGTTGACCCCAATGTCAAATATCCAACAATATTAAATTTTAAATCTAGTTAATTATACAAATTTTCTTAATTATGGTAACGAAATGAACATAAACATTTTGAAAGCAAATTTTATGGGATAACTTTTCAGATAGCTTTTAAATCACCATTTATGCATTACTTCATGATTATAAATTAAGTTATTATAAAATTTATAAAAGTGTGGGAAGAACTTACCAAATAACTAGTCAGGACAAGATCCAATTATTAAATCTAATGAAAGTCTTGTATAATGCAATAGCTAAGCCATGAATATTTTTTCAAACAAATATTTGCCAAAAGTTTAATAGCCATCCAAATAGTTGCGAGAATATTTGTAATTATAGTATTTAAATAAATGTATATTGGTAAATAATATAATAACCTATTTTGTAGCATGAGTTGTGCAATGTTTCTAGCTTACTAGTATACATAACTATCATAGACACTATGAACAAATATTAAAATAAAAATGTATTCCCCTTATTTTATTTATGTTCTTAATAAGGAAAGACACAATTACTTTCAAGCATGGTACAATATAAACTGTAAAATCAATGTATTCATTATTGCCTTGTATTAAAGTATCGTCCACTATTACGGTATGGGTTTTAAAACGGTCAACGTGAATTTAGAGGCAGGTGGTGGCGTTTCACATTATGTTATAGTATACAGGCTACAACATGCCTGCATCAACTGTTGTACAAGCAGCGTGGACCTAACTAAATATTATAAGACGTACGTTGTTGTGCCTCACTATTCAGTCGGCTCTTGTATCTTTCCTCCGTACTTTCATAGGCCACTCCACCCACCCCCTTTACTGCCTGGACTACCACATAGTCAATGTTCCTTAAGCCGTCCGTGACGAGTACCCCACTGTATTCAGCACCTATGAGAACTACTCTTTTTTATTGGATCGCTTGGTGGACATTATTTCTCACGTTTTACCGCACAAATGGGAAGCTCCCTTTTCTCCCATTATACAAGGCCAGGCAGCAGTGGAGGGTATTTAGCACGGTGATTCCTCGGTCAGAGGCCAGTCGGAGACTGGCTACCCAACCCCGGTGCGCCGTTTGAAAGAGATTAATAAATTTTCGTGTTTCGTAAAGAGAAATGTTGTCTTAACTCCCCCTTTTTCCAACGTCATCCTTTACCTCCTACTGTGACTCACGTTGTCGGGACTCAATCCTATCCCCCACCGCGACCCACGAGATACTATCCTATCTCCCACCCCAACTCACGTTGCCGGGATTCTATTCTACCTCCCACCGCAACTCACGTTTCCGGGACTTTTTACTACCTCCCACCGCGTCTCGCGTTGCCGGACTCCATCCAACCTCCCACCGCGACTCACGTTGCCAGGACTCTATCCTACCTCCCACCGCGACTCACGTTGCCAGGACACTAACCTACCACCCACCGTGACTAACGTTGCCGGGACTCTTTCCTACCACCCACCATGACACCCGTGTTGCCGGGACTCCTTCCTACTACCTCTACACCCTTCCCATCGGCTTGTCCTTGTCACCGGCGATTCCACGGGATGGCCTACACCTACCACTCCGGCAAAACCCACACGTGTCTGAACACAACGTCACCATCGTCGTGATATCAACCAGTTACCCCCGAGGCCGCAGTGAGGGATAGCAACGCAATGTTACATATTTGGTTGGTTTCAATAAAAAACAGTTGCACTCCGAAGGGTAATGGCAGTTATTTGTATATACCCTGTAAATATACCTATGTATACATCTATATTTATTTACATATATATTTATATACATATATATACATGTATATTTATATACATATATATACATGTATATTTATATACATGTATATTTATATACATATATATACATGTATATTTATATACATATATATGTATAATTATATACATATACATACATATATATTTATATACATAACCCCAAACATTTTACAGTAGTTTCCTTTCAAGAAAGTCAACTTCATCATCCACGGAAGCAGATATCGTCTCTATAATACCATATGCATATTAACTTTAAAGGCAGTGTATTATTCGCGTGTTTTTGGTTTTATACGTCAGTTACTACCCCACCTTACACCTTCACTACTTTGCATTTTGTCTATCTCCCCCAACCCTTCCTCCACCCTTTTTTATTCATTTTTTTCACTGTCCCCACTTTGATCGAACAAGGAAATGTAAAGTAAATGGCAATTACCATCTAGAGACTTGTGTTTGTTATTATTAAGTGACACACATTTCCTAAATAGGAGTAGTCACACCTCCTCATGTTACAGGTTTAAATGGAGTAGTGCAATCTGCCTGTCTGGGCGTGAATGTCTGGTTAAAGACACAAGCCAGTTCCATCTCAGACTTTAAAAATACACTCCATAACCTAAATGTGGATTACAGTTTATTACTATAGTAAATGCTGAACGATATAATGTTCAATATAGGTTTAGATATAGTAGGCCTATCAATTGAAAGCAATTGGCAATATAATGAGCACTATACAGTATGAAAAAAAACGCTACTAAGGTTTTGTACTTCGCAAAATCTTTATTTATTTATTAAGTTCAAACAAGTCTTAAGAACGCGAACTGCAATAACATAAATAAATACATTATAAAAGAACGTGTATTTTTTTCTATAATTTTTAAATAGATTAGTTAGCTAACTATCTAAGAACGTATTTTTATAAATAAATTAGACTACATGCATTCAATACAATTAATCAAAACGCACTTAAACAAATATAATCTTTTACAATATATTTTTATCACCAGGTACAGTACTGCACCAGTTCAGCTTATATGCTCATGTACTAATAACAATAGTGGTTTTAAGGATTGGGAAGGTTAAATTTAGAGAAGGTTACCTGCATTTACGTGGAGGGAGAGTAGAAAAACATTTGGCGAAAAACCACCCTCAGTACACCCGACTGGGGTTTGAACATCAATCTCCCCATCATCGTTAGTCTAACTCACTTCAAGAGTAGCGCGTTAGACCATGCGGCTAACTAAGTGGATTTTAATGGATTTTTAAAGAAAAATAATCCCTTGAAGAGGAGACTAAACATGTAATATATCTCTTAGTATAGGTATGTAATGTTTTCGATTAAGCTAATCTTGAGTGTATCTATATATTTGGCCATACATTCAGTATAAGCTAAAATATTACAACACTATCAATTTGTTAACTTTGTGGATAAAAAAAAACCTTTGAAAATCAGTGGTTTTAACATTGCTGTGAATTCTGCTTTTGGCGATCATTAATTTAAGCACTGTACTCTATTTCCTACCTTTGGAAAGCAAAAACCGTTTGATAAAGAGACAGAATCGTTTGTTGTCACGCAAATAGTTTTAGCGACAAGAACTGTGTAGTCGATTTTAAATGTCCTTCATTACCATGCAACTGTGCTCTAAAACGAATGAATGGATGGATTAGAGGGGTTATTTTTTTTCCCGTTGCTATCTAAAGAGAGACCACCGTCTTTCAATTAACTGAATGGACTTGATATAATGGTGACGGATACATTAGCGGAGGTAAACTGAATTAACTTTTGCTCCAAGTTGGATGTTCAAAAGCACTATAGTAAATTGAGAAATATAAAACTACCTTAGTGTGGTTTGTTTGGATGTATGTTTATGTATTGCAAAGAAAAAATATTACTTCTTTGGTAATAAAATATTGTTTAAAATTATTGTTCATTAAGTAGCAGTGACATTTTAACTTTTCGCCACATATAAATTTAAGTTCAGATTGTAACCATATTAACTAATTGAGATAATGTGTGAGGGAGCAGAAATATTTAATTTAAAGAAAATGTACCTACATTTTCTTGGAGGTAGCGTTGAAGACCATTAAGTAGAACCACCATCAGCACCCCTTACCGGGATTCAAACTAATATTTACCCATTATAAGTGGTCTATTGCGAAAGTGATACCTCAAGTACAGACCATTCTGCCACCGGGGTGGACAATTAACAATTAATTAAAATTTAAAAGGATGTTCCTCAATAATATATTGATTCAAAGCTTAAGGAACATAAAAACTCACAATTATATTTGGGTTTATTACTTAAAAAAATCCTACTTGCTACGTTTCATTAAAATGTTGACATACAAATTAAAATAAATAATATGTATACAGATATAAATTTATATTATATCAGCATTAGGAAGTACTTGATAGAACCTAGAAATATCTGGCAAAACAAATCTATTTGTATATTTTAAATTGATACAAATATATTTGTTTCCAAATTCTTATTACAAAACATTCAAAATAATTTAAGAAATACAAACGAAAAGCTTTTTAATTAGTAAGCAATAAGAATATTACTTTATCTAGTTTTGTTTGGTGGGTAATTCATCATAAACAATAATCTAATATAAATATAAATAGTTTGAAATACCATTAAAGCTCGTAGCTTCAAATGAAGCTTTTAATTTTAGGATTGGAGATGTTGTACAATAAATGGGGTGGTCCCAAAATCATGAAATAAGATTATTTCCTATTTATAAGGCTAAAATATATTGTATTAATGTAGTTTGATTATATTATATTTTAATAAATTTATAAATATGTTTAATCTATAAATGTACTTAAACTGTTATAACTCCATCCAAACTTTTTGTTTTTATATTTTTGGTGTTGTGTCTGTAGTATTCTAAAATATTCTCTTTCCATAAATACGCACATAAGTTTGAACAGGTGTGAACGAGGTTAAGGTATAGCACCTAGTAAAATTAGGCTAACTTCGTTTTTCTACTTGTTTTGAGTATAAAGTGCACCCTCCCCTCCCACTCAGAAAAACCCCCTCAAGCAAAACAGACTCACCTATAAATCTGTACGCTATTTCGACTGCCAGCAATGCCAAAGTAGTACCAAAGAGAAGAACTAGATCCCAACTTTCCACTTTCCCATTACGGGTAGATTGATTGTAAGCCCAGTGGCGTATTTCGACCGAGCGTCAAGGGATGAGAGGGGGGTTTGTAAGCCTAGGTTTTGCACTACGTTGTCGCCAAAACCAAGTTTCTCCTGCGTTTTTTTCTCTCTATCTCTTTCTCTCCTCTCCTCTCTTCCTTCTCTCTTACAAACCCCTCTTATACCGGTAAACAGCTTGCGAGGGAAAAGCTAGTGCCAGAAGAGCTTTACCACTAATGCTCCGTTCATGTTGGAAATATCCTGTACAATGTAAGTACTAAGGTTTTGCTTTTTGTGTTCTATTTAACACACGTGAGTACTTAGCAGAAATCAACTTCTTTTTTTTTTATGCTTTGTTACAAATAGAAACAACATACCAACCATATAAAACATAACTTAATACTTTAAAATAGTTATACAAAATAACTTTATAAACATATTTTTTATTATTTAATTTCAAAGTTCAATTTCAAATTTAATTTCCTTTATTAAAGTGGTGGTCAACAGTAGCCAGCCCTATAACAGGCCATCACTTAAAATAACAGTGGCCATCCATCATTTATCCAATTTACATTTTCCCTCTCTTAACATTTAACAGATAACATAAAAATAAGACTATTCTATTACAAGATCGATTTTTTTTAAATGTAAAAACATTTTTTAAATATAAATCTCTATATCTTAGTAAAAACTTAAGAGGAATATTTAGTTTATTTAAAATAACACTTTTTTCCATTTCTTTTCTAATTTCCTATTTTTCTATTTTACTCTTTTTTTCTATTTAGTAGATTCACTTAAAGTATTGACAATACCAATACAATGTGATTCTAAAATAGGCCAGTAGAAAGGGAACGAAGATTTTAAATGATTTTTTGAAGATTATAAAATTAATTTTATATATTGAATGTTTCAATCCAAACCAGAACTAATTTCATTGCGTTTATGGGTTAAAGATGAGTATGTAGGATTTAAAAGAAATACACATTCATTTCGAGGGACTAGAGTATAAACTTTTTATACAAATTAACCTCAGAATACGTTACATGAGCCTCACCATATAACCAGACTTAATGAGATTTTCTCCCCAATAAATGAGGCTAACTTTACAATCGTTTGGCCAGTAGCACTGATAAATGAACACATTATCTTAATTTTTGAAGTTATACTTCTTTAGGCGCGTTATGAAAAAATGATGAGAGTGAAGTTTTAAGATGCGCGCGCATCACTGTAACTCAAAAGTAACAGGTTGAAGTTAAACCGCTCATTAAGTCTCGAAAAAAAAAGAAGCTACCAACAAAATAGAAATATAACCTCTGTTAGTCGCGCATGTTGGTACGCTCGTCGCCTCTGATCACTGTTTTCATATATATAATATTTATCCACATGTTTCTAGTTTCTTCATTCACAACAAGTGTTTTAGTTTCATACAAGTGCGAATTATATATGCGCTAATAAATTATATTCAGTAGTGATTTAAATTGAATATTTTGATTAATATTATTTACTAATCGTAAATATTAGTGAAAAAAATTGTGCTTATAGACTCTTTCAAGTGCTACAATATATAATATATAATATATAATATATAATTGAGGTTAACTATCCGTATGTATTATTTATTGATATAAATTAAAATATAATTTTTTTTGTATTTATTTATATTATTAGTTTAAAGTTTAAGTTCCATTAATAAAACATTAATGTTTATAGAAACTTTAAAACTTATTTTAAAGTTATAATAACTGCCATATTTAGTGACGAGATGTCTTTGGACTTGGAGGAATACAAACCTCTTTGGATCTAGACGAAGATTACACAGTTCGTAGTTTTGTTTTGTAATACTGCAAGAAATGCCATTGCGTTCTTTGAATGTAAAAATCCAACAATAAAAGGTGCGTAATTGTTTTGTTACCACTTGTGCTTGACATACGTTTTGTTATTTTAATTAATTCATTATTAATTAAATAGTATGTAACTAATTGTATTTTAAGCCAATACAATAATATGTCGCCATTTAAATTTATTGAAGTGACAATCATGATTTAATAGTTGCGCCTACTCTTGAGTGGTGGCAAATAAAAGGCGCAACTTTGCTCTCAAATTGCGCCTGCTCCTTTTAGTGAATAGGGATTTGGAACATATTTCAAACGCGCTGGCGCAACTATTTGCTCCCTTTGGTGAATCCAGGCCCAGTAGTGATTTAAATTGAATATTTTGATTAATATTATTTACTATTCGTAAATATTAGTGAAAAAAATTGTGCTTATAGACTTTTTCAAGTGCTCCAATATAATTAAGGTTAACTATCCGTATGTATTATTTATTGATATAAATTAAAATATTATTATTTAACATAATTAATACTAAATATTATTAAATTATTTTTTATTTTTTAATGATGCCAAAGAAGTATAACTTCTCTCGCGCGTACATAAGTACACACACCCAGTTTTTTTTTAATAATCAGTTTTGCTAAACATATGTTATACAATTTTGTATATAATTAATGTAGCAACTAGCTCATTAAATACAAATTAAATTTAAAAGTGTAGACTTTTAATTCTAACTAAAAGTAATAGAAACATCAATTTCAGTTCAGAATATTTTTTAAATAATATGCTTCGGATTGAAACGAGATTAAAGTTAGGTTTTTTTTTTCTTGCGATCGAAACGTGAAACAGTCTCCACTACCGTCCTAAATCCTCTGAAAACGAAGAGGTCAGCCACTTTGAGTGGGTTCAAAAGGTCGACAAGGCTTGACAAGCGAGAAGTGACAAGTCGATAGGAGAAGGAACGAGAAAGACGAAGATCTTGAACGAGTGGCTCAAGAAACATCGAGTAAGAAAACTGGGAGATTAACTTTAAGGAAGAGAGGGAAGCCCACCAAATATCACCCCTCCTCCCCCTCCTCCTAGATGAAAAATAAAAAAAGTGTAAGAGAGAGAGAGAGAGAGATGGACAGATAAAGACATGGATCAGAAAAAGGTCATCATCCTCTTCGAGATTTTTACGAAAGAAAAAGTTTGTTTTTTCGAAAAAAAAAAAAAGGGTGGGTGGGAGGTTGAAGTGAAAGAGATTGTATTTTGGAGGGTAAGGGGTATGGTATGGTAGGTTATATCTAAGGGGTATGGGTGTTGGTAAGAAAGCTATAGGATAAAAAGCTGCTTTGGCCTCATTCCAGGGTCTATTCCTACAAGCAAAGTTTTTTTTTTTTTGCAATTTTGCCCCCTTTTTTAGGTGAAAGTGGTGGGATGAAAAATAGTTTTTTTTGAAGAGGAAAGTCTATACGACCTTCATGACATGAGAAAAGTTGAACAGGCAATATGACATCTCCTAGTCAGATTTGAATTGTATAAGAGGGGAGAGCTTTATTATTTCTTTAAGAAATTTCATTTTCCTCAAAACAGAGCAAATTTTAAATTGAAATTATCCGAATGTTAAAGTTTACTTTACAGCTAAAGTACTTAAGGAGTGTTGTCAATGAAAGTTAAGTTTCCGATTGTACTCAATCATTTATTAATATTTTCATACTCAACTAACCAGTATGGATGGTCTCACTGAATATATATTGGGCTTATATTATCAGGTTTTCCGGTAAAAAGGAGGTAGGGGTTCATATTTCGTTCAGTTTACTCAGGGTATAGTTTCCTAAATAAATTCCCACTGTCTTTTCTACTACAAAATAATATAATATTATTCCTCTTAATTATGTTTAACTCAACTATTTCTAACGAACATAATTTAATTGAATATAGTCCAAACCCATAGTAAGAATTTTTTGTAAAAATAATATATAGAGAGATGAACATATGTTTGAAAAAACTCTTCTAAACAGAATGATAGTTATAATTCTAGTCAAAAAGGTACAAATTTTATAAAATTGTTATTGAAATTATATATATATATATATAAAAGCTTACTATCCATAAACAAATTTGTTTAATTAATAAGACGGTTAACATCCCAAACTAATATTTTTATTCTAGAAATATAAGAAATATTATATATGAATAATGTATAACATTAATAAAAATATTAATCTGAAACCCAAAACTATATTTGGCATATATGCATATTTAAATATAAATAATAACATAAAATTAACAATTAATAATATTATCCGAATATGAGTTATTTGTTTGTTTTATAATTTTAAAAATCTATCCAGGTCATAAACTTTCCATCTAAGCAATGAGCTATTATCAACCCATCTCTGTAGAGAAGGTGTTGCAATACCAAGGGCAAAAATAAAGTGATCCACACTCAAATATGCAAAAGCCCAAGGTCGTGAACTAAGATGGTTAACAATCATAAAAATGAAATATTTAATTATATACGTTAATGGGAGTTTAAGGGTATGCTATATGTAAAAGCGTAACAATCGAAACTAAAAAAAAATGGCCAAGAGGCTGTTTTATTTTCACTATCCAAATGTTAACAATATTATGTTTTTAGATTGCGGGCATTGTTCAATAGCAGCGATATACATAGGGTAAAGAATAAATGTTTTTATCTACAAGAAATTAATATAATTTTTTAGAGTATTAAAATCACAATCAAATGTACATTGCATTCATAATAATTTGACAGAACCAATTTATATACGCGCCAAAAGTAAAAATATAGCGAACAATTATAGAAAAGAAATTAAAGTTGGGAAACACGTATGCTGGAAAGTCTATTTGTATCACACCTCCTATTTTATCCATATCACCTAGTAGGAATATGCTCCTAACTATACACCTGGCTACATTAGAAATAAGTTAAGATATTACAATCGTCCAACTAACCATGAAGCGAGACAACCTACACAAAAAGGCTTAATATATATCTTACACACATACTGAGTGTATAATAATGGTCTAAAAATATTAATCGAAATTCTCCTTAAGTAAAAATTGAAAGTTAGATAACAATACATATGTTTAATTTAGAACGACTAGCATAGTAAGACAGGATCATAATCATAATAGCGTAATATACCCTACAAAAATAAATAACAAAACTTGACTTGATTATACCATCATAGAATCTAAATTTAAAGAGATACGTACAAAAAAATGCCTCAATTCCTAACATATCTAATTACCCAACAAAACTAAACTGGTAAAATTATTCATAAAATAAATTATGCCAAAGCAAATCCAAATCGGCTCCTACATAATTAAGTTATAATTTAACAGTTACTCAGTTTACAAATTATATAATGCTTTTCCAATATAACGTAGACTTACATGTAGAAAGATCTTACATTTCAAAAGCATCAAAGAGTGACCGCTCCTTGCCTGGTACACGCTTATATTCAGACTTTCACTGTGGAGAAAATAAGGGAGGGTGGATACACAAGTTCAACGATGTCACTCTCAGCAAGTTAGCGTGAGTTTCCTTGATTGACGCCTGCGCACAACGTCAAGAGGGAGATAATACAGGGGGTAGCGAAAAACCATGTGATTACCAAAAGAGCTTCTTTCTCCAAGTTATAGCGCCTGCGCAGCGTCCGCTACTCAGGGAAAGTCAGCCGAACTACATAACCTTCCGAGGAAACATTATTGTTTTTCTTGTTAAACGTGAAAGGAGTGTTGATATGCTCGGAGGACCCATGAGCGGCGATGGTTCACCCGGTTAAACGGGGTGAGTGTAAATGCACTTTTATAGATGGTGGAGGTTATGCGGCGAAGATGTTTGTACCTACGGTACAATTATATTTATCTAAACATTCAAATCATTACTGTTATTTAAAAAATAAATGGTGTGGAACTTTGCACGAACTTTCTCGCTCTATTGTTTAAAAATGGAAATATTTACTGAAACTCGTAATATACACTAACAAACCTAAGCATATATAGCACTATACCTATGTAAAACATTTTTTGCATCCCGGTTTTAAATTTAATTTTTAATGAACTAATGTCCTTATTTGTATGTTTGGACCGATAAAAAAAATCAATATTGGGTCAACAAGGATAAACACTTCGTATGAACATTTTGACTTACGGTTAGAATTTTCTACATTTTATTAGGTGTTGCACATTTACATGTCATCGCATTTCTATTAAATTCTTCATTTATAAATTTTGACCAATAAAAAATGTAAATATTGACTATTGATTCTAAACTGTAGATAGATTATTGTTGTAAAAACATTTCTCTTCTTAAGTGGTTTAAGATAAAATAACAAACTTTTTGGGAGACTTACTTATATTTAATTACTCTATGGCATTGGAGAATTATTGCGTTTAAACTTAAGTAGTATCTTTTTTACAACTAAAGCTCTCAAAATTGTATTAATATATTTGCCAATATATTTAAAACTGTTGGTTATCAATACTTATAAAATAACATGTCCTGATTGACTGACTGACTGACTGATTCATCATCGCCGAGCGCAAACTATCAAGGCTACAAGCATTAAATTCGGAGTGTATATTCATTTTGTTATGTAGGCACCCACTAAGAAATGATTTTAGAAAATTCCACCCCAAAGGGGTCAAAAAAGGGGATGATAATATGTATGAAAGTCCGTCATTTTGAAAGTTACATAAACAAAATTTTGTATTTCGGTTATTGACGTAAAACAAATAAATACTTGTTTCAGGAATTTTGGAAATTTTATTTAATAAGGGATGAAAAGGGGGGTGAAAGTTTGTATCGGACTTGCATTATTTTTCATCTGAGGTCAAGTTATGGTCATCAACGAAACGTAATATTTTAAATTAATCTGTAAATACATATATATATTTTCGTATTTGTATATAATCAACTTCCACGCGAGCAAAGCCGCGGGCAACAGCTATCTAGTATAAAGATAAATTTCATTAAAAAGATTTTAATTTTTAATAGTACTACAATTTTGCGATGATAAGTTATTTAGTATTTAAAATAGTTGTGGAGATACGGAAATCTCCGCTTCTGTAAAGTACCCTGAAAGTCATTTTCATGTGAATATGAAAATAGAGAGTTTATTTATAATCTTAATCAACGCCTAGATACGAATTTTAATCAAAATTGTTAGAGCCGATATTGAGAAAATTGATTGTTTCTCTTTTCACTTTTTATTAAACTAATCTTAATTTTGGGGTTAAAACGACACGCAGACAGACGGCCTTGCAAAGACCAAATATAAGGGTTCAGGTGGTCACGAGAAGTCGACATCCTTCAATATTTCAGGTTAGATTATTTTTACGGTCGCAATACTTTTATCTTGTATTCGAAAAGATAAATATATATATATATGTATATATATGTATATATATATATATATATATATATATATATATATATATATATATATATATATCTGCGTACAGCTTGAAAGTTATTTGATTTTATAAAAATTTGTTCTTGATACATTATTTGTATTATAAATAAATCTACATATTTACCATGATATATCTCATATAGCTTCAGAGGTATGATAAAAATTGAGAATTTAAGCATCAGACTGGAGCCTATAAAGTCATTTTGCCGAAATATTGAGAGTATTCGTTTTGTTTAGAATATTTATAAATGTTTAGAATTGAAATTTAATCTAAATCGTTAGAGCCGATTTCGAGAAAATCGGTCTTTTCTCTTTTTACACTTCAGTAACCTACACTTAATTTTAGGGTTGGATATCCAATTCCAAAAACCCCTCGGGGAAACCGTATGAGAACCCTATATACAAAGTTTTAGCCCGATCAGTAAAATAGTTTAGGCTCTAGTCGGAGGTACAGATAAACGGACAGATGGAAATACAAAAACTACTTTTTTCGATTCAGGGGTTATGAACCGTCTAGATTCATCAAAATCTTGAGCTATATTTCTTTTTACGATCACAATAATTTCTCTACCTGTAAAATAGCGAGAAAGTGATAACTAGGAGAACCAAATTGTATTATTTTCTCAATATTGATGAATACATCTTTAATGAAAACAATATATTAGTACATTCCAATTAAGTTAATAAACTAAAGTTTACATTTAAATTACCTCACATCTGTAAGGACTAATATAAAAAGACCCTTTCAAAACTTAGTATTAGCTAAAACACCTACGGATATGTTACCAATCAATTTTATCTTTATATAGGTTAAATTAAAGATGTACATTTGGATGTACAGAGGGAGTATCGGAATTAATATTTATTAAGGACATGTTATAATCAATTATATCATTATTAAAAGTTACTTTGTTAAGAAATCATAAACTAATTTTAGAATCGGACATGCTTACAACTAACTCTATATTCAATGATATATAACTTCCTGTAGTGGAAAGATTAGTCAGTATTTAAGGGCCATTTACCAGGGGATGCCAAAATGTACTAATTACACATCCTTACAATGGAAACACTTTTCATGTCCCGATGAGATGATGGTGATGGACGATAGTGAGAATAAGTGTATGGAAGCATCAAAAACCTTTATATCTAACTTCCAGCTAATAACCAAACCCTGGTGACCGTTGAGGTAATTCCCCTTTCAAGAAAAATACCCAAGGTACCAGCTGGGAACCTAGCCAGGACCCCTAGGCTCGCAACTGACCACTACACCAAGGGGAAGTTTACTTTTCAATGAAAACACCATATTTAAATGTTTTCAAATGATTTATCCAAAATTCGGATGGATATACTTGAGATGTATTAAGGTGTGGCCTAAGGGAGCGGAATTATTTTTACAGTTTTTATAGAATTGAAATTTGGCCGATATTTAAGATCTGTTATTATTAGCGTGTGTATAAAACTAAGATATATTTTGTTACTGGAGAAATATTTTATTTATTTTGGCCAAAAAAATATAATGCTATACAAACTGTGAAAATTACTCGCGCTCCTTTCTGCCGCACCTTATGTATATGTATTCATAACTATATGAATGAGGATTTAATAAATTATTAGTTATGATTATAGCATTTAAAGCCTAATTATATCCATATGTTAAGCACATTTAATAATTTATATATGCGTTTTATTAACAAATAGCCACACGTATAGTCATTCACTGCACTGGTACTGAGACCTTGAGTAAAATAAAAACTATATTTTAAGTTTAGAAAAATGTTAACACTAATAAATTTTGATCAGCCGCGTGGGTTGTCACATGTTCTAACGCTTCACGATAATTTTAACTGGATTGCCTTAGGTGGGGATATAAGGTTATCTAATTTTGATCTGATGTAGTGAGGGTGTTTTTTTCATAAATGTTTTCCCTCTCTCTAGCTACACAAATTCAGTTACCTTTCCTCTAAAACAATACCTTCCTCATCTTAATTTCACTTTCGTGGTTATTGTATACGTACAACCCGATATGGTATATGAAGCAGTGAAAAATATGAAATATTCTATTCTATATTAAAACCCATATAAATTCCAAGAATATAACTTTTTGAAAGACTAACTATAGTATTTATTAGAAATTTAATAATCTAATAAAAACAATCTTAACAATCTTAATTTATAAACATTATATACTTTTTCATATGGTCTGACCATCCTTTAGGTCTACAGGCATTATAATTACTATAATCTGGTGGGATTAAGAAAGGTATAACTTAAAGTAAGTATACCCTAAATCTCTTTCAGAGATAATGAAAGCTATTTAGGAAAAACAATCTTGGGTACTCTCAGTTGGGACTTGAACTTTTACCAATCCATCACTAGAAAACCTAAATATATAAGCCTAATTTTAAGTTTGTATGACCACCTATGAGAAAGGAAATCAAATAGTACCTTGGTCCTATTTATTAACTCTAATTATATATTTGTATATTTTTATATATATATAGACCTCTATATGTACATAGGTAATATAATATAGGTATATAGGTTTATATATAGGCTATATATATACCTATATGTACATATAGGCATATAATTATATATATACCTATATGTACATATAGGATATATATATATAGGTTATATATATATATACCTATATGTACATATAAGTATATATATAGCCTATATATAAACCTATATGTACATATAGGCTTTAATAATAATGAGCTTAACCTATACTCTTCTGAATAAGGGAAGTTAAAATATATCGTAAAATATAATAAAATATAATCTAAATCTCTTAGTTGACAATAAAATTTCACCCTATTGGGTAAAAGTCAAGAATGTCAGCCTAAACCTAACACTTTAAAATAATTTTGACATTATTTTCACCACGAACTTTAAGCCCAATTTACATTTTTACCAGCCTTCTTAATCCCGTAAAAATCTTGCGTAGAATTTCTTTGTCACTTCTATTAGGCCGCATTTTCTATGCTCATTGCAGGGCGTATAATCTGTCAGAATTGAGTACACTGCTACCGCAATGGCAATGAAATGCCTAGGGGGGACTAAGCTCCCCCTCCCCTATCTTCTTTCACTCCCAGACCAACCTATTTACAAAAACATAAAAGGGGCTAACTGTTATAAATGGGCGAAGGGAGGAGATCTGCTGTCTAGTTTGTGGCATCCTTCTCGCTGGCGAAAACAAGTTTAAAACAGACAGCTAGCTTACCAAGTAATTAATATTTCAAGGCTATAGCGCATGTCAACAACTTGAAAACGGACGTTTTCAAAAGGCAAATGTAAGCTGTAGAAACCGATTAAGCGCCAGATAACTATACAAAATATTCGTCCCACAAGGTACGTCAAAATGATACAATTGTTATTGTAATTAAAAAAAAATTAAACCAAACTAATTACAAACACATTAACGCATTTTGCAATAAAATTCTAAAGTATTGATAAGTCCAGTGGTAATTATTTAATTATTTTATCATAATCATTATTTAGGAAATTATAAATGTCGTAAAAATCAATTTAAATTTTAAATAAAATTAAATGTTTAAAGCCTAGTTAAATGTAACATATTTTTTGAAATAAGGTAATTAGGAATATATTTGGTTCAAAAAGGGATGAGTATATGAGGAGTGGAGGAGGTTATATAATGACAAGTTAATACCATGTACTCATCCCAATACATTGTTAGGATAATCATATTGTCTTGTAGAATACAGTAGGCAGGACATGCAGAGTGAATGGGAGATCCTAGAACCTTGTTCAGGATACTGACTGACAAACCCAAAGGTAAGAGGTCATTGAGAAGCCATAGACGTATATGGGACATGAGAGGATGAAATTAGAATATACATTAATAAAAATATATAAATAAAACATGTCAACAACACTGACAATATACAAATTGGTAATAAGCTGCTAGGAGGTTTTAAACTTCCCTCGTCTTGGCCAAAACAAAATTGCTTATAACGTTTATGGCTAGACTTGTCCAAACTTAAAAAAAGTTTCCCGAGCTACGTCAATACTTGAGATAATATTAAACTTTAGTTAAACAATTATACATTAAACTTATAAGACCATTAGTTTAATCCCTTAAATAAAACATCAAAATTTATTATAGTTTCCCTGTTAGACATGGGTGAGTAGTTGAGATGTCATCTGTCGGTATGAACTACAACTCTTCCTTCCGATGGCGTTTCCAGCAGGTTGTTGAAGGTAGTCGAGATAATCGTATATCCTTACGGAATAAGTGGAACAATAATACACTATAGTAAGTGTTCACATTACAGGTTATATTTTATGGTGAAAAAGTACCTATATTGAACATCATCTTTGATTGTCAGAATAATATTATGGACCATCAGTGTTCCTAAAATATATCTCCCTGAGACTGTTTATTAAAAATCCCCAATTTTGATTTTGATTAATATTAGTGAAGGAAATGATAATTGTCTTTGGAAATTACAAATGATTAGTCATATATTTATAGATATAAAATATATTAGATTTCTATATAATTAATCATTTCAGATTTTGGAAATTTATTTCATTAAACTTAATATACTATTTGAGAAAATGTGTACGCTTGTATCATACTATTTATTTTAAAAAAACATCTTAAGATTTAATGAGGTGTTCATGATCCCCCAAATAAACCATTAAAATAATTTTAGAAATTTTTACAAAGAAATAATCTGTAGTTCAAAGAAAATTGTATCATTTTAATAATAAAAATAAACTTTAATAAATCGTGTGCAACATATAAAGGTATTAATTTTCAATTAAAATATCACATAATTATCTCACAAGACGTACTGCTTTAATAATTGCTCGATCATGGGGCAGTTATCAGCTAATTAAACGGTATCACTTCAATTGGTATACATCGCCGGCAAGTAACGTTTTAATTTCTGCCCAACGCGAACTGATCGACGTGCATCTTTATAATTGGCGCCCAACGTGGGGCGACTAGATCCGTAAAGTTATAACACAATTAAGAAATATTTCCCTTAGCTCACCCAGATGGGTTTTCTAATCTCATGATCTTCCATTACTCTGTTTGACCAGACTCCACTTGGTGGACAACTTAGACTTCGTGCACATCGATGTGTATTCTACGTTGATAAAGCTTTTTATACTGTAGGGCTAAATACATATTCAAATAGACAAAAGGTCTACGATATTTTTTGATTATGGCATCCTACAATAGTTAGGTAAAGGAGATAAAGATACAATGATGAGAAAATCTATATGCATTTGCTTGGAAGGAAAGTGGGAAACAATTTTAAACAAATCTTATACGAGCCTCATTTTCCTAGTTATTGGAAATACAATCTTTTGCTAGACTACCATCCTTTGACCTTGGAATAATTGGAGCATGTTCAGCGAAGCTTTTATTTATTTATTTGAGGTATTTAACTTGCATTCTCTAAACTGACTGATTGTAAAACACACGAGAATTTTTTGAGCGAGCGCGAAAATTCCTACAAATTTGTCGGGAGAGGTATTTTCACATCCCTTTCAAAGTTATTTTACATGTCAACATCGACATGGAACCAGCCGCTTTACTTCCCTGCGAAGAAAGCTGAGCTATGGATTGTTATCGTTCAAGAAAAGTCTATCAATGCCAACTCGGTTTGAACCCATACAAATTGGGTCCTAAGGTGAGAAATTTTCCCCAAGATCACTGAGATCAGCTCCATCAAAGCTAATGTTTTTTAAGGAGGGCTTTTCCCAAAACTAGAAAAATGTTGGCATAGTTTAGGAAAAAAGGATTCGTGTCCAATTAATTTTAATTTTTTTCCCTTTTTCCCTTTTAAATTGAGATTAAATCCTTTTTTAATTTGTAAAGCAAGTGACACACAATCTAAAGACATTTTTTACAGGGGTTATCTGGTAGGTAACTATCTTTTATATTAAAAAATAAGCTACGTAGTCATTAGTAAGAAAAAAATGACTTAAATTACCATGTCTTGGACAGTGAGATAAGAAGCAGTGAACTATGAAATTTCCTGGGTTTAGAAATATATTATTTCGACAGTGTATACAATTTGAATCACTAGAATAATCTTTACAGACCTACTATTTATTTCATATCGATTGTCTTGCATGGAAGTTACAAAAACTGTACATTTTAAACATATGAACAGTAACAGTCATCGTGTTATTTAAATAACAATTAAATTCCATATAGTAAAATTATCTAACAAAGGGATTTAAAATGTATACTGTAAATAAATACTCTACTCAACTAACTCTTGGAATCGCACCAGGCAGAATAAATTATAATGATCCAAATATATTGATATCTAATTTCCTTGTAGATATTGGTTCAATGAGGACACTCCTATTTTCGAGACCTTTGGGATAAACAGGTGTTAATTAGGACAGGTGTTAATTTGAAGGACTAAATATAAATAAATATCTGTATGAAAGGATTCACCCTCCTGGAAATATATGAATATTTACACAACAGAACAATAATTAAACCCTGTGTGCACCATAAATAATAAGGTATAATAAGATGGATAATTAGGTCTCCCCCATGATATACCTTAGATTAATTTACATTAATCATTTGATTTTAGCAACACTTTTTACAACCCTTTCTAGCTATACGCATATATAATAATTATACTAATGTGCTTAGCCCGCTTCGGTAGCAGCATGGTGTAAGGCGCTATTATTTCAGTAGTTTAGACTGCCGAAGACAAGGAGATTATGGTTAGAATCTTGGTAAGGTGTACTAAGGGTGTTTTTATTCCAAAATTGCATACCACTCTCCCCCTACGCAAATGCAGGTACACGTCCGATAAATATAATCTATCTTATTCCTAAAAAACATTAGTGCAATTAGTACATAAGATAATAAATAGACTTAACGGGAAGTAATAGAAGACGGCGCTGAAAAAATGTGCTAGGGATGAAGAAGGTTGAATTTAGAGTAAATGTATCAACACTTACGTAGTGGGAGAGGGTAAAGTATATTGGATAAGCCACAATCAGTACACTGACTGAGATAAGAGACCCTATCTCCCCGTCATCAGCAGTACAGTCTATTGCGAGTGTGACGCCTTAGATCATACGGTCACTTAAGTGTGTGAACACTAAAATTAAGGTATTGTAAGAGTAAAAAAATTTTATAAATATATTTTAGCAAATTGTAAAATATTTTGTAATTTTTTTAAAATGAAAAAATAAATAAAATGTGAAAAATATAATAATAATGTATACGGTAGTTTAGAAAAAGATTTCATTCATTGAAATGATTTATTAATTTTAAGTGTTGGTGGTTTAGTAGTATGTTTATAGCCTATCAGTTTGTAGATTATTTACCCTACAAAAAAAAGCTTATTTTTGAATTTATCTTACCCAAAATGTTAATGTTTCTATACAATGGCCGTTGCAATTGAGGTCCAATTAAATAACCTCTTATACTTTACTTTATGCGACGATACAGAAATAATGTTTACATTTTAAACACAAAGTGAGACCATGACTTACTTTTTTCACTTATTTTTTAAAAGGACGACATGGAATTCTCTCTCAATCTTCTTTTACAAACTTCTTCAATTGTGAAAAATTTTAATCTCAAATTTCTATTTACATATCTAGGCCATTAGGTTACTTTTAAACTCATCTGGCCTTGTATTTTCATACCACTATATAATTATATAATATATATATATATATATATATATATATATCATTTTATATATATATTAAATTTTCGTAAGAAATAACACATTAAAAATAGCAGAACTTATTAAAACAGTAGCTTAATATTTAATCGGTTCTTATTTGATGACGTCATTCTCGCATCAGGACCAAATCGATGGTTGATTGTTATGTAATATTATTATTATTATTATTACCGCGTCTTACTACCCATTCGGGTTATACGCACTTACGCTAATGTGTAATGGTAGGGTGATTGTGATATGAAATGAAGGACCTACAGTTTAACGTGGAATCCGAACCACGGTGGAGGCCTGGCATTCCCCACATTCACCAGATATCTTGTCAGAGGTGAAGGAAGGGTTTGGTAATCAGATAAATCTTTGCCGGGACCGAGGATTGAACCCCGGCCGCCAGCATAGAAGTCTGACACCTTACCCCTAGACCACCAGGTCACCGACGTTATGTAATAGATATATAGCCTTGCTTAGAGTCGATTTTACACTTTGATAATTCCAAAAACGATGCCCAATTACCCAGCCAGGGGCACTGCGATTGAAATCCACGATTATTTGGCTGAAGATTGTTTCACAATATAATAGACAACTACCGCCACTTGGAGATTGTCGTAACAATCAAGTAAATAAGTTATATTTTTATTTAAAAATTGGTTATTAGGATATTTTAATGAAAAGTGAGAGATGAAATATAATAATTGTGTGTTAACATAATTTTATAAGAGTTGTTTCGTTATTACCTGAGTTATCCCCCCCATTAATACAATGAATCTTAAAGCATGTAAAAAAATAACATAAACAAAAGTAAAACAGAAATAAATAAAATACAAAATAAGATAAATTCATAATGCAACAAATATTTCCTTATTAAGTATCAGTGTGTAGACACACATAGAAGGAACACGTAGTTTGATTGGTCATTTGACTATTTACGTAAACCGGTTGAAACATAGTCGAGTTTCAACTCACTCAGTCAGATAAGTCAGCTATAGGAAGGGTGGGGTTTGAAACACAGCTGGTTATATTAAGGTCGTGTTTTCACCAAATATCTTACCTCTATCTTCATTATTAAATGCAAAAGTGGGTAAATTTTCTCTAAATTATACCTTCCTTATCCCTAGCATATCAAGGTAATTAACATTTATACTTATAGCCCTATAGGAATAAGGCATGTGGAAGAAAATAATAACTATTATTAAATTTTATTTTTATCTTTGTATTTAACATGAAGGCTATTAAATACGGGTGCGTATAACCCGAATGGGTAGTAAGACGCGGTGCTAATAATAATAATAATAATATTAAATACGTAAGGGGTGGAAATTAAGACTGTTACTTAGAGAGATACACCCTATTTAGCGTAAAGGGGGGATGAATTTATTAAGCCTCATGTGAAAAACCACCCTCAGTGAAAACTGTCGAAGGATTAGAATATCGACCTACCCGTAATCATCAATCCAGTCTATTGTGAGACTGATGACTTAGCCCGTATGATCACAGATGTTGGCCTTTAAGGTTTTTATTTGAATGGTTATTTATAGAAAAATGAATGTTAAATATTATAGAAAAAACATATTTTTAGTACTACTAGAATTCTGTGACTACAAAATACCTGGCAGACTACAAAATATCAAATATAACTTGTCAAAACAACGAACCACATATATCACCACCTGAGAATTTTAGTATACCATAAATAGATTATTTATTAAATAAAACTCAATAAAATGTCATCTTGATAACAACGTAGCTAGAACTATATAACGATAGAATCATCTAGCTTTTACTTATATTTTTAAAGGGAAGTTTACGTTTACTTAAAATATTTTATATATATATATATATATATATATATATATAAATAAGTATGAAAAGTTGAAATTACTTTTTGATAATCGATATATATATATATATATAATAATATATATATATATATCGATTATCAAAAGTAATTTCAACTTTTCATACTTATTTATTGCCCACGTCCAGCTTAGACAAATAAACCATCCAAAACCAATAACAAATAAACAAGGTATTACATTTATCGCAATACGATATCGATAGTTTGTTAGTGAAGGGTAGGGATTGTAGGCGGGAGGGAAGTTTGACCGGGGAGTGCATTATATATGTTTGGGAGGAATAGATAGAGAGAGAGAAAGAAATATTCGGTGGTGATAAAGGGGACTAGGGACAAGGGTGTGCAGACTCCGTTGTGACGTCACATTCAACTATACACAGTGTTTAAAGTGGCGGTCCGCATGGATCAATACCATGGGAGAACGCACACATACACACACACACACAAAATGAAAGAGAGGAGAGGAAGAGGGACGAAAGGAAAGGAAATACAAAGAGGAAGAGACGATACAGAAGAGAACAAAAAAGAAAGAAAGGAGAGTGGATTTTCAGTAGAATCGGGTTGAGGAGAATGAAAAAGAAGACGAAAATCCTCCATTCCCCCTCGACCAACCCTTCCGGTGTTGCCAAGAGCTGACGATGTTTCGTTGTAGAGAAACCAAGAGACTTATACTCTCCCCTCTGTCTCTTTTTCCCTCCATCCCCTTATCACTCAACCTCCTCACTCCCTTCAACTCTGTGGTAGAATCGTCAGAATTGCGATGATGATGCCTGGCAAGATGACACTTGAGATATGGGAGTTGTAATGATTCAAGTTGTCGACTAACTCAACAGAAGTTTCATGTTTTCATTTTCATTTCACTGGTGGGTTATGGGGACAGCGATAGGGCACCCGACTTGTATAATGGCAAGTATGGAATACTGGGGTCATTGAGGATTTACTTTTTTAATCTTAATTATTTATCCTCACTTAGACACGTATTGATGGTCACATAATATGTCACCCTTACCAGTGATGGAGTGATATGAGTATTTAGAGATATTTTTCCAAAATACTTTTGAACTTTTTTTTACGCAATTTTAGAGACATTTTCTCTTAATTATAATTTATTGATTAATACCCAATTAGTTTAACCATTTATATAGTTAAAACGGATGGTAATCAACGTTGAAAATAATTCACCATAATCTAAAAAATATATAATAATATTTATATAAGCAAAAATAATAATAAATTCCAGTTAATTTTTAATTTTCGAGACTAAGAAGCTTACCTAAAACTATTATATTTTTTTATAAGTTAGCTCAACTATATTTCTGAAGAAAACCAATTTTGGTTAAGCTTTTAATATATGTTGACAGCAGTGGTATGGCGTGAAAGACTTACACGTTAAAAGGAATTAGTTTGAACCTTACTTGTCTCCGTGGAACACTCGTTTATCAAGTATCAATGAACAATATGTTTCCATGCGAGGTGTTAAGAGCAAATAATATCAATGACTTACAGTTAGGACCAACTGGATCAGGAGCCATAAAAGGCTCAGTTTCAAAAAAATCCCTACGTATCCTAGTAACAGTTCATGTTACTCAACTTCTGGATTGTGAGGATTAGAAACTTATTTCATGGTCTAATTTGGTTAAGGATTTTTTTAAATCTGTTTGCCAACTATAAACACAATTGCGATTTATGCTTAAAACTGCAAAAATTGGGATATCTTCCATAAATTAACTTAACTTCGCCTCAAATCAACGTGAATCAAATAGTTTTACCCTCTCAAGATTAGAGCCAAAATTTCTGGAAGCGAGTACTTAAAGTAGGTTATCTTTAATGTTTATATTCCATTAGTTCACTATGTTAACTATTAATAGCGTATAACCCGAACGGGTAGTAAGACGCGGTGCTAATATTATTATTAACTATTAATGCTATGAGGGCATTCATTATTTTCTCGTGTGTTTGATTTTATTAAAAATGAAATGATATATTTTTTCTCGCGGGTTATTTAATGACTTAATTTAAGTTGTGTATAAGAGGAGGGTAGACTATTTGTCAAAAAGCATGCTCCTAATAGAGAGTAGAAAGGACCAACACACAATTTCAGCAAATTTCAATTTGAAAACCATCTACAGTGCACACAAAGGGGATCCAAATCCTTACCTCCAAGTAAAGGATACATTTGTAAATGTGATCATAATATAAAATTTAGTAAATTTGATCATAAAACCTACATTTCAGGGGACAATACATAATTATACCAATGCACTGTTCTAACCGAGAATGTTACAATAAATTCTCACAAAGTAATTGTCCAAAACACACTTGCTTGTTTTGTCCACGAATGTTCTGGCGTGATAAATGTGTCCACCCTCAGTAAAAAACAATGAAAACCCACAAAGCGACAGGTGCAAGGTCAGTATAAGTTTCTTGTCTGGAGAATAAAAGCACGTCTTCTAGGAGACAAGGAAAGAGTAATTCTCAAGAGACGAGAAAAGAGGTCGAGAGGCGGACTCTTCAAAAAAACATTCGTTTTACAACGGACTGATTAACTGCGAGCAAGAGGGTCATAAGCGTATTGAAAAGAATAGGAAGATACATTGGTATCTTTGCTTGTACCTTACGTATGCATTATTGCAAGTTAATTCAGCTGTCGTACTTAAGCTATCAACGGGGAACTTCAATAATCTTGCGGTGCTTTCGTATATCTCCCACTGATTTTGAGTAGCTTTGAAGGATGTGTTATTCTGTCTCTGGGCAACTTCAGGTAAAGTCACTGAAAATATCTTGATATGTGGCCTCACCACTTCGTGTAGCTTCCTCTGTCTTCGAGAAACTTTAGGTTCACTTTGGTTCGAGTATAAGTAACCTACTGTTTACACTTTTGCCACTTAAGATACCCTCATCTGTTTCCGGGAAACCTATGTATAACTTTCTACGATTTTGAAGTCCGTACTCATGCTACTTCGGGTAGCGTCGTCTGTTTTCGATCGACATCGGGAAACTTTGCTGGAAATTAGGTCCATACCCTAGAACCATCGGATAGCTTCCTATTTATACTACGGGTAGATATAAGTATATCTTGGTATATTTGTATTTTAGAAACCTCGCTGAGAGTGTTAGTTTGTCTAAGGACAACTTCCAATAGTTTTTATGGGAGTTTTCAGTGGTCCGTGACTTCTGAAATTACGAGTACCAACTCAGAATTGTAGCTATTCTAATATTTCTAAGTCAAACAATCTATAATAAATGGCAAAGAATATCACGTATACCTTCTCTCTACTTTACCTAAAAATGAAATAATTAACTTAAAACTGGTAAGAAATGTTAAACGAAGTAATAAACACGGTTACATAAACAATGTAAAAAAAGAAAATGGTTGCTTATAGCTCTAAAACTATTGGTTTGATAAAAATATATTTCAATTAAAGGGTTTGTATTCATAAGATTTCTACTTAGCAATGTTAAGCTATTTTTTACTTCAAAGAGTTGCAGAGATATGATCAAAATTAGGAATTTACGCTAGTATAAAGTGCTATTAAAATTAAAATAGTAGGAAAATGAGATGCAAAAATTTTGTTTGTAATTCTAAAGAGTGCCTAGATAACCATTTTAATTAAAATAGAGCCTATTTTGATCAAATATAATTTCTCTCTTTTCTCACGTAAGATAACCTTAATTTTATGATTATTTGATAGATTATTCCAAAAACCATCTGGGGAGCCTTATGGATACCTTAAATACTGTGACATTACTTAATATGCTCACTTACTTTTATGATTATTAACTTATAATACAATAAAATAATGTAAATTTTTAAAAGTTTCTTTGTAAATGGCCGTTATTATTTTGGCGAATTAAGTTTTAATAATTACTTTGTCCACGCCATTAGTCCACAAAAGTGTTTATTATTTTTATTACAAAAATGAAATTTTATAAAGTATATTTTAATCACTTTGTCTCAAGATTTATTTGAAGGTTATGAAATCAATAAACAGTTTATAGATGCATCAATTTTGTTTTTTCATCCTGTTTGGTGGCGCTTCTTATTTGGGATTGAAAATTTTGCGATAGTTTAGTGGATAGAAATAGATTATTTCCATGTTAGTCTTGCAACGCTTGCTATCTTGTCCATGTAAGATTGATTAACTATAATTTAGATAGTATAGTACCTTGGGATGCGTTTTTATACGACACTTATTTAAATTTTAATATTAATTCTATTTGAAATAATTTACTCCAAGCACATGCGCAATACAGAATATCAATCAATAGTAACTAAGATAAACACTGCAACTTTGGTTGTGGCTCAAATCCCGGCTGGGTCCATTTTGGGTAGTTTCTCAATGTGCTATTTATTTCTGTGGTATACTTATTCCTTATGCATGAAAATGCAAGTGCACTTAATATTAAAACAACTTTATCGCCATCTACCACTCGTGCAAAACATGTGAAAAACCTTTATGTAATCATATTGAGTAAAAATAGAAAGTTGAGCTTAAAATAGATGTGAGACCAAATATGTGAGCATATTTGCTATGTTCCTTTGCAATAATGTCCTCTCCTTATTTAGTAAAGTGCTTGTTTCCATATAGAACAAGTTCATTACATACAACACTAGAACTAATGAAGTAAGACCGAGAGAAGTGTAACCACTAACATTCATGAGTCCACCGTCTTAGCGTAGGATGAACACAGAGAGAATACTCGTTCATGGATGAAGGATTAAGGAGCTATTACGGATTGTTCACAAATTTCTGGCCTGAAACTAAACAAAGCTAGTTTTCAGTCCAGTTTTCATAGTAAATCTTGATTCACACTTTCACCGAAAATAGAAAGAATAATTTATATCAGTGGCGCAGCGATTCACGTGTTATATGTTGACCCATGATGCATTGCAACGCATACTTAAAACAGCTATTATCAAATTATTATTTTTTCTAGTAGATAGATCATTCTCTCGATAGATGTTTTCAAATTATAACGCTGTGTCGTGGCAAAATTAAATACATAGATACACATACTTTACATTCACGTGTTATTTCAAATCTCCTCATAAAGGCCAACGAACTGTCTTCTTGCTTCTTGCTGTAGAGCGCATGCATTGTAAAATGCGCATGCGCACTGAGTTTAGATGGCTGGTTCTGAATTTGATTGGTTCTCCTGTGTCGAAAATCTCAGGTAGAGTGGATGAAGTGGATATTAGTTGAACTTTAGCGGAACGGTTAGCGCCGACGAGACGACTACGAGGAGACGTGTTACGAGACGAGGGATTCGTTTCACGGACGTACTACGTGACGGACGTGTTTTCTTTATGAGTTTATCTACTCTACGACGTTGTTTAACGAGTCAAACGGGACGGACGGTTACGCGAGTGTTTTCATTTACGGACGGACCGACGAGTTTATTTTTGGAAATATTCTTCGATTCCCAACGGACATCGCTTGAAGGGTGAGCATTCTATAGTGGTCATACCACAATCTGGTAAGAGTGACTAAACAAAGACATACATAGCAATATAAACCGACTAAACTGTTGTCGGCCCTTTTAGGGCCAACAACGAATTAAAAATGGACAAGCTTACTGAACACACACGTGTGCAGCAAAAGAGACACCAAACCCAGGACTGGTCTAGGGATCTAAATGACGATGACGTTGATGTCGAACTGACGGACGATGGACGCAGGACAATGATTTCACAGAAGCAACTATTCTAAAAAGGAAGTTACTTTTTAAAGCTAAAGAGGATAAACCAACCAAAAGCAATTAAAGTGACCAACCAATATGAGATACTGACAGTCCAAGAAGAGCCTATGGATACCATAGAAGTACCAAACAAAGCGCGAGGGAAGACAACTCTAATACTCAAAAACAAAAAATACCACCTATTGTCGTATCAGGGACGACAAACTATTCCAAAATTTCAAAGACGATGAAAACGAGTATGACAGGAACTTTCAAGATATTTTATATAAAAGACGGACTCAAAATCCAAACTTCAACCCTAGGAACTTCAAGATCTCCAAACCTTCCTCAAACAAGCCGGACAAGAGTACCATACATTTAGGCTCCCGAGAAACAAGCCCCTAAAAATTGTTATCAAAGGGCTCCCACCCAACATGCCCACCGACGAGATAAAAGAGGAGCTACTTACAATGGGATACAAAGCATCTGACGTCAGACAATTTACATCAAGATCACAAACAGAAAATAACACACACGATAACATCAAATTATTACCCATATTCATTTGCACTCTCACAAGAACTGACCAAAACTTCAAACTCTTTCAGGAAAACTACATTAACAACACCAGAATCAAGATAGAGCATTACGTACAAACACAAAACTACATTTTGCAGTGTCATAGATGTAAAAAATTTGGACACTCAAAAACAACTGTTCAAACAACCCTAGATGCGTCAAATGCCTAATGCCGCATTTGACCTCTGACTGCGAAAAAAAAGACACCACAACTCCAGCTAAGTGTGTGAACTGCGGAGGAAATCACACTGAAAACTACTCCAAATGCCCCGAATACCTAAAAATGATAGAGAAAAAGATCGACCAAAGACAGCAGAAAATGAAAAACTATCTACCTCCACACAAAAGCTGACACCAACAAAAACTGACTTCCCATCACTACCAAGCAAAACTACGCCACCAACCAAATCCAGCGCTTCAACACGATCATACAGAGACACACTACTTAGCAGACGGAACGACCCACAACAACAGAAGGAAGAAGACAAACGACCCCTTTTGACTTTAAAGAGATATTGACAATCTTTAAAGAGATGAATATATGTGGTTTACTTAAACATCTAAAAACTTTTCTAACAAGAATTAAACAGGCAGAGGATAAAATGTCAAACTAATATAATATTGAAACGGCCACTGACTTTTACTTTGGTGCCAATGACGACTAAAACACAAGTAATAGATCAAAATCAACTCAGAATCCTTATATAGAATGCTAATGGAATCCTCAACAGACACAAGAATTTGAAGACCTTATGCAAACATATGGAATAGCCTGGCACTTGTATGCGAAACCCACCTGAAACCAGACAAACGGCTTACCATAACAGGATATAATATACACAGGACAGACAGGGTACAACAGAGAGAGAGGGGGGGGGGTACAGCAGTTTTCATAAAGAGCTACCTACCACACTATAGAAACAACATCGAAGACTCAGAAAACCTGGAGGCCACATCGGTGACTGTCAACACCAAAAACGGACACATAAACTTCGTGGACACCTACAACCCTCCAACCAAGATGTTACTCAAAACCGACCTAGATATCGTTACTTCAGATAACTAACTTCCTAATAGGGGGGATCTTAACAGCAAAAATACCTATGGCACAGCAGGCTGACCAATAGAAATGGGCGAATACTAGAAGAGCACGCAACAGAGGCAGACTACAACATAATAGCTCCAGAATCACCGACATTTTATCCTGGCAATCACCTTCATAGACCAGACGTCCTGGACTTATTACTGACTAACTTAAAAATAACATCGGAAACCTTAACGGTATTACAAGAACTCGATTCCGACCATAACCCGGTACTCTGCGAATGGGACATCGACACTGAACATCAGACCAATTGGCACAGGCCGAGTACTAAGACAACAGACTGGAAGAAGTTCAAAGAAGAACTTCAGGAAACCGTACCAGGAAACCTAGAAATAGGAACAGAAGAGGACGTTGACGCCACCATTGACATACTAACAATACAATACAAGAAGCTTACAAACAAAACACAGTGACCTCCCGAAAAAAAGCAAAACGTAAGGATTGACCAGCCCGACCTCAACCTCCTGATAGCGCAAAAAAGAGAAGCACGTAGGGATTGGCAGAGGCTACGAACTCCACAAGAAAGAACTAGGTACAACAGACTAAAGGCGCGGTTAGAAGGACTGTCAACAACATTAGAAGAACCAGATGGAACGACTTTGTCACAGACACTACAACCAACCAACAGAAACCGTGGACTTCGACAAAAATTTTAAAAGGAACTGCGAGAAGAGCGGGAACTCCAGCCATACATGGGCAGCAAGGAATGGCCTATACTAACATCGACAAGGCTAACGCGATAGCGGCAACACTAGAACAACAATTCAGACCCAATACAGTGCAGGAAGAAGACTTAAACAGAGACATTATCAGGGGGTAAACGCCTACTTTGACAGACAAATAGTCGACATACCAGCCCCTATACAGTAGAGGAACTTCAACAATCTATCAAAGATCTTCGGTCAAATAAGGCACCGGGTATAGACGGCATCAAGAATGAAGATTAAAAAACCTACCTCACAATGCAACAGCACTGCTTACCCAAGTAATCAACACGACCCTTAAATTACACTACTTCCCAAAATTTTGGAAAAGGGCAAAGTTATTACCATCCCGAAACCAGGCAAAAATAGCATCTTCCCACAGAACAGACGACCACTCAGCCTGCTCAATACAACCGGTAAACTTTATGAATCCCTGATACTAAATAGACTGCAACAACACACAGAGATGAACGAAATAATCCCCGATCTACAGTTTGGCTTCAAGAAACTTCACTCCACAATCCATCCTGTACTGAACTTCATAGAGGATGCCACGGATAGCTTCAATAAACGCGAATACCTGCTCGCCATAATCTTGGACGTGGAGAAGGCCTTTGATAAGGTGTGGCACTATGGACTACTATACAAACTGATACAATACGACTTCCCACCAAGAGATATAATACTCATAAAAAGCTACTTAGAAGACAGAGAGTTTCAGGTCGCTATTGAGGGCTCGCTTTCCGAAAGGGTGAAGGTAAAATCAGGGGTACCGCAAGGGTCGGTCTTGGCTCCCTACCTATTCAATCTTTATGTTTCTGATATACCAACACACCCTAAAATGACAGTGAGATTATTCGCGGACGATACACTAATTTATACAAGAGAGCGAAATATATACTACGCGACACTAGCACTACAACGATACCTAACAACACTAGAGACCTGGCTCACAAAATGGCGAGTGAAAGTCAACACCGCAAAGTCCACAGCTATGGTAGTGGCAAAAAGGAGACAATTACCACCAGAGAACTTCACTATTTTTCAAGAGGACGTACCATTCGAAAACGAAGCCAAATACCTTGGAATAACCATCGATAGGAAGCACACCTGGTCGAAACATATCGACAGAACAAAGAAAACAGCAACTGCGCTTTTCATACAGCTTTACCCTCTCTTCAAAGGGTGTCAACTGAGTCAGCAATCCAAGATAACCATTTACAAATGTATAATCCAGCCCATCATCCTCTACGGCTGCGTAGGTTGGGGATACGCAGCCAAAACACACATAAAAGTTACAAACAGTGCAGAACAAGATACTAAGACTCATAACCGGAACAGACATTAGAACAAGAATAGACCACCTCCATGAAATTTCCAAGAGCAAACCACTCGATGTGATATTCAAAGAAAGAAGGGAAAAATTCTACACACAAAGTGTAGCACACAAGAATCCATTGATACGTGCACTTGGTAACTACAATCCTCACGACCAAAGACCATACAAACGCCCAAGCTGGAATAAAGAGAGATAAGAGGAAGGAGCAATATCACTCACACCTTCACATTCAATTTCATCCTTCATCAAGTGTGTATTTTGACTAATCAAACATGTGTTTCCTTTTCAGATAATCATCACAAACTCACAATCAATCAATCCCATCTTTCATTAGATATATATTTTCACAAACTCATTGTTTCACCCTCATTCCATGAGGATAAGGGCTAGCGTATGCTGCCTGTAACTCACAAAGCAATACAGCCCTTTCACAGGTGACCTAGCTTGACGCTTCTGTCAAGGTGGATATCTTGTGTCGGGCTACAAAACAACTCAAACCGTGTACTTTGTACGATTAAATCATAGGTACCAAGTCATATAATGTTAAGTTCGTGCAACGAGGATAAGGGTCTGTGAAAACAGCCTGTAACTCGCATATCAAATCAGCCAAAACTTCCCACTACTTGTCAATGACTCTATTGGCAAGTGGGGAGGTTGGGGCAACAGGGGAAACCCATTATTACGGTTAGCGCCGATGATGTGGAAATCCTGTGATTGGCTTAGAGCTAGTCACGTGCCAACGCTTCTGTCTGGCGCTAGTTTTTAAGCGAAAAGTGATTCCACAGAAATTGTCTTAACCAGAAAATATAAATCTATTTTTCGTTGTTAATATTTTAATTTTTATTGGTATTACTTCATAGGAATATATTATATCTATAAAAGGTGAAGGCTTCAACTCACATATTTACGTATGTGTACATGAAAAAATATCTAGAGGATTTACAAGCATTCAAATGAGGTTCTTTCTAAAGATATTAGACTATATTTGTGAATTATTTTTAGAACTCATTTAATTAATTTTTATGTAATTATGTAATAACATAATTTAAGATGAGACTTTGTCTGAATTGCTTTAAGCATTTTTAAGTATTAATTTTGGAATAAGTGAAATGTTAGCTCTTTATCCTCTCCAGCATCCCCCCCCTTATAAAACCTCCCACGCACCCTCATAAACGCACGTGCGTGCGCACACCCACCCCCACACACAATTTATTTTAATTTTAATATTCCTGTTGATACCCAAGAAAAAATCATCTAGAAAAAAGTGAATGATGAAAGGAAGTTAGGGTGAATCACATTATATACTTTATACGGGACAGTAACATTTATATTTCAAACCACTTGAGGAAACCATCAAATAATTGTTTTTAAAATTAGTTTAAATCATACAGATACCTAATTTAATCATAATCTAAAGTGCTTCATAAAGGTTTGATGATTTGGTAATAAATGGCTTTACTAACTCATTCGAGTTAAAAATGGATTCTCTCCTCCTTTTCCACCTGTACCATTCAAATGTTTACCCCCTTTAAAACTAATCTGTGCTGTTAGTATATTTATACTAATGAGTTGGAGATAGTAAAGAAAAGTTTACAGTAAATGTAGGCCTATTAACGTGTAGGATGAGTGGGAAAAAATATTTATGAAATAAAAAACATAACACCTAGTCGGAATTCAAAACCCGGCTTTCTGAAGACCCCATTAATGTAAAAGAGATAAGGCTGACACTTTTATCCACATGCCTATTGACGATGGTTGGCCTATATACGAGATAAGCCCACTTCCCACCAATTCCTACAAAGTTTTATGAAAATAAGACACTGTAATCATATAAATTAGCGATTGGTCTCGTTATAGACGTCCATACCAGTTAATGACGGTTCAACGCAAATATATATTTCTCCCTCCATTCCGATCCACCCACCCTAATCAACTTAATTAATCGTTTCCAGGGGTGCTCCCTTTTGATGTATGACGATAATAAACCAGCGAGCAGCATCCATCTTTCCTTGACCCTTGAGGAAAAGGGTCCAGTTAATTTCTACACAAATTATGACGTCGAGAGGAGTTGAAGCATGGCTCGGCGAGTGTGGTGAATGTTTAGAGGACGTTGGCGTGTGAGGTGTAAGGACGGGAAGGGGGTTCAGGGTAGGAAAGAGGGTTTTGGTCGGCGAACGGATGAAAAGGGGTTGAAAGTGGTGTGTGATGAAGAGATTCAAAGTTCCGTCGTGGGGAACGAAGTTGGAAGCGAAGCATCTTGTTTGAATTTTGAGTTAACTTGGATGTCACGTAATTTCAATTGCGTTTCAACGCACGTGGGTTAATACTTTTTTTTTTAAGGTTTCTTCTATTAGTCTGAAAGAAATTAAAATAACCTATTTAGTTAAATTTTGGAATGTGTAATTGATTACAATGTTATATTATTACTTTTGAATATGGTTCTAAACTGTGCAGTCTAATAAAAACGGTGCAATATTTATCACAGGGTTTGGCCAGTTCAAAAGAAAGTCCATGTTTTTATCTGGTGCTTCCTAGACATAATGTTTTAAAATATACATCAATAATTCATTAAAAAATATACTTATCAATTAAATTATTGCTGGCTCTTGGGAATAAATTCTTAATATACTCACAAAGAATCATACTTACGCCATATTCTTTTGAAAAGCATTATATTTTATTATTATTCCTGAAATTGACACATGGGCTATTAAAGTCTCTGTATAAGCTATAGAGATAGATAAGGTAGTTTTCATAGGGAATGCACACACATTTCACTAGAAATAGTATCAAAAAAGAAAAGTGATAATATATAAGATTAACTATAGGCTATGTGGAGGACATGTAGATTAGTGTACATGGTAGTGCTTCAGACTTCTCTCTAATGTCCTATAACCAGAAACTTAACATATTTTGAGCTTATCTGTAAATCTACCTGACCATCGACCGTTGCGAGTTTAATTGAATTAAAAACTATATCTAGGTTATAGAGTATCTTATTTTTATAAAGGCTAACGTAGTGTATAGTAAATTATTAAATTTCAATCTGAATACGAAGTTAAAATATTAGATATCCCAAAGATTAATGTATCTACACAAATAAAATTATCATCATAATATGAGATTATTAATTTTAAATCGTCTAAAACTATTTATTATTATTATTATTATTATTATTATATGTATTATTTTTGGCACCACGTCTTACTACCCGTTCGGGTTATATATACTTACGCTAATGTGTAATGGTAGGGGGATTGTGGGATGAAATGGAGAATCTGCAGTTTAACGTGGGATCCGAACCACGGTGGAGGCCTAGCATTCCGCACATTCACAAGTTTTGATTAATACACGTCTTTTCAGAGGCTTGGCAACCAGATGAATCTGTGCCGGGACCGGGTAAAATGATCTAGAAAATAATTTGTTCTGTAAAAAGAAACTAAACAATTTCCATAGAATTCAAAGTATCACAATATACACGCGTTTCATTATATCCCTACAAAATCAAGGTTAATAATTAAAATATAAATTATTCAGGAGATAAGTCACTTTTAATTCTTCAAACTAATTTAGGAATTTTAAACTCTGTGTTCTGATAGAATTAAATATAAAATATTTGACTTTATAAAGAGACTAGTAACAACCAAGGTTGAATAGTAATAATAGAGAATATAATTTAAAGTATTACTACAAGTACGCATAAGTAGTATATGTGATTTTTTTACAAGTAGATGGACACACATAATTCAATCATAAGCATAACAACTAATAAAATTACAACATTTTGATTTTAGTTTAATTTTATATTTTTAATTGATATGAATAACGATCAGTCTTAAGCTACATGAAGATAGATGTATACAAATATAATTTTTAGCAATAACAATATTTATATAAGGCTACAAGTCTGTATTCCCACTTCTTCTTCCAAAATATAAAAAATCACGCAATATTATTACTTTACTAATGACCAAACTAAATCACTTTCACAAGTATAATATAATTTTTTTTTCACCCTTCATAACTCAATGGGAGGAGAAGGTTTGCTCTTCGTCCTCAGTATCTTTGCCGCCCTTTTTGAAACACAATGACGCAACTAACAATAGAAGGACAGGGGGGGGGGGGCGGAGGGGCCGAACTCTTCCGACTTTACTACTCGCAATCACGTATTGGAAATGCATTAAGAACTAGGATCTATTTAACATAAGTGATGGATGATATTTTTATCAATGAATAGCATCCAAAACGGAACCCGTCTGTGGTTTGTTTTATCTCAGTCAGAAAAAAATATATTAAAAAGAACTCATTGTAATAATGGGAAAGGATGTTTTTATACTGGGAAATCACACGTACAGCTTAGTTTGTGATTGGAATCATTAGGTAAGCCGTGAGCTTTAAAGTTTGTGTAGAAAGAAACGCAAATTTAGGTCCGTATTTTTGCAGTTTCTATCTATTATAAACACATTTTTGGCAAAAATAAAAAGATCACGCTACGTTAGATACGTTTAGAGTAATTGTATGCCCATATGATTCCATATAGTTTTTAAATATTTTTCAAGAGCACATTTTTTTAGCGTAATTATTTTCTATGAACAGAAAAATCTTGATTCTCATGACAGATATTCTAGAACTATTAAGACTTCTATTTAGAGAAAATTAAACTAAATATGTCCACTTAGGGACTCTTCATAATATTTTATGTAATTCCATCTACTCGATGGGTCGGCGAACTAAGTCCCTCTACTACGATAGTTTTAATTCTCTTCTAAAATACTGCCCCACTATTGTCTTTCTGATCTACTGTATGTCTGACTTCACCTGGATCTTTAATCCCAATCTTTGGCTTCCTCTTTGTCGTCTATCTTACAGGTGTAAACCAAAGTTTCGTAGGTATTCTGTTAATATTCACTCTTTCTCATGTACCAATAATATTTTAGTCTGAGAATGTTATTTTACCCTGCAATCTGTCAATTTGAGCTAATTTTTCTAGGTTTTATATTCCGTATTATATATTTTCTTGTCTTGTCTTGCCAACCATGATCCTAATAAATCTCATCTCCGCTACCTGCTTTATGTTCTCATCTTTCTTCCCAATGGTCCATGTTCTATGAAGGAATATTTCATTAATTTTTGTCAAAACGTTTTTTGTTATTCTTACCTATTATGGCATTAAGAACTTGAAAGATAGTTACCTCCCTTAAATTTTTTTTAGTGCGCCATTTTCTCTATTTTGTGCAAACTATAAAAATACATCCCTTACTTTGAATTCTTTTACTCCACCTAGACGTGTGGGGATTTAAATCCTCCCTTGAAACTATATTTATTTCGTTTGATAGTAAGTAACACTTTAAATTTTAAACTAATTATTTAGTAGACAAATCTCATAATGAGGGTCATGCAATCTAAGACGTTGGGCTAGCGGTAGATTTGTTTATCTACTATGAGTATGTCAAGGTTCGAGTCCTCGACTTGTTTACTGAAGGTAAGTTTTCCACACATTATTTATCACTGGTGCTTTTCCTTATGGAGTATCTATGAGTGATGCCAGGACAAGATGAGCCCTTTTAAAATGTACCTTTGATATTTTATTTCACTCTAGGTTCCCCATCTGATCACTCATACATAAGATATACACTATCTAACTCTCATTGGGATGCATTTCCGTTGATTTTCGTCAGTGAATGTTTTAGGTAAACGAATGTTTCACTGAGCTATAAGACAAACTCAAGAGATGAAGTTAAATTAATTCGGCTTACCCTGGTAAATACTCCATAATACGCCATTGTTTTAATCCATGCTCTTTCCGTGTTAAGTCTAGTAGGTTCCTTTCTTTACAAATATAAATATAAAAAATAATATTAAAACATAAGAGAATGGTAATAGAGTTATTATTTCTATATACTGAAATAATAACTTTTAAAATAAAATGAGGTATCGGTAAAATTCGATTAGTTTTATTGATATTTGGTTTGAAGTAATTTTCTGCTTTTATATGTACTGAATATAAAAAAAAATAGTGGATCTTTATAAGAATCGAAGAAAATATGAGTTTAATATTTATGAAAGTCTTGAAGAACGACCTGAACAAGAATATATAATCATATTCAACTAAAATATTTCAAGTTTTCTATATATGATGAATCTTCACATTTATTTGTCAATTCACTAAAACTTTCCGACCAGAAGGAACTCAAAACCCTCAAATACCAGTATTAAACTCATATTTTTAAATGATATTTTTTATAAAGTACTCAAAGACTATTTAAATTAACTTTTTGGATAATTATTTATAATGATTTAAATTAAAATTCCTTTTTTAATATCTTCTTATATTAAAAAAAGGAAAGTTCTTAGTATGCTTATGCATATACTTATAAAATCAGGTATATTCAATAATAAAACGCTTGCTTTATAATTTGGAGGCCATTTAAAACTATTCTGAGTTATCTAATACCAATGGTTCACTAATTTTCAATTAATAATAAATACTTAATAAAATTAAACTATGACATTATGACTTTAATCAATAGATTGGATATTTTTGATGAATTCGTAATCAAACAAATTCCAATGTTATTAAAATTCCTTAAGAAATATCTTATTAAATTGAATTAGAATATCAGAAATAAAAAGGTTTTGTGATTTTTTAAAAACCTGATAGGTAACCTAATTTAATTACAGCATAATTTAACTTTTTAGTTTTCTCAATAAATTCTATGAAATATATTTAAATATCAACAATGGGTAAGAAAATGGTCGTCCTGTTAGAGTAAGGAAGTTCTGGTCATAATATTTATAAGTAAATAAATACAATATTTAATAATTTATATCCAAATATTCGATCATATTTCAACAAATGATATTAAGTCAAAATGGGGAATAAATTCTGGAACTCATAAATCATACAAACCATATACTTTATATTATGTAGGTTTTTTTAATTTGACCACAAATAACAATTTTTGTTGACAAGTTGTATTTGATGTTGCTCTAGTTTATTCATGTTAACTTTTATCTTTACTAACATTTAAAAACTATCAAACACACATTCGTGTATATCTGCCAAACAAGAATGTACTGTCAATATGACTGAAGTTAGTGTATATACGGGTTAAAAGGGATTAAAGATTAAGACAAAAGTTTTTTAAAATACATTTTCAACTGTAAAATAGCATATGGGTTAAAAGGGATTAAAGATTAAGACAAAACTTTTTTTAAATACATTTTCAACTGTAAAAAAGTAAATGGGTTAAAAGGGATTAAAGATTAAGACAACACTTTTTTAAAATACATTTTCAATTGTCAAAAAGTATATGGGTTAAAAGAGATTAAAGATTAAGACGAAACTTTTTTTAATTCATTTTCAACTGTCAAAAAGTACCAATGACACCAAAAAATTATTATATAATTTAAACATGATAAGTGTATATTATTTGTTATATTAAAGCCAATATATAAAGAAAGATATTCTACATATTATATTTTATAAAATATTTGTATATTTCACGAGAGTAGCTTTCATAAACATTAAAAGATAGCTCTATAATATAAGAATTGAGAATGGCAATCAAATCAAAAAATATTTTTAAATTGTATTAATGAGATACATAAGAACTGTCGCTTGTTTGAATAACTAATGTTAAAAAAACCTCTTTAAGTGAAACCAACAAAGAGTTAAATTTGTATAAATATTCTTTTTATATGGAGAAAATATATATCCTCATGATCTTAAATCTACTGATAAGTTACCAAAATTTAACCTTTGATATATTTAACAAAACTGATTTATAATTGTTTATTTTATTTTAAACATTGTAAAACTCTTTTATTTTATTTTGTTTTCTTCCAAAAGCAGAGATAATTATTTTATAAAGTGTAATTTAATGTTATAACAAACACTTTCATGTGTCTAGGGAGAATGTTATTAATAATATTATATTTAGCACCGCGTCTAACAACCCGTTCGGGTTATACGCTTTAAGTACTAACTACGCTAATGGATTAGGAATTGGGAGGGTTGAATTAGAGGAAGTGAACTTGCATTTGCATGGAGGGAGAGTGGAAAACCATTTAGGAAAAACCACTCCTAGTTCACCCGATCGAGATTCGAGCCTCGATCTCCCCGTCCTCAGCAGTCGAGCTCAACACGTCTAGCGCGCTAGCCAACTAAGCCACCGAGGCGGGTCAAGAGAATGTTATTAGTCTAGTTAAATATGACAATTTCTAAATTCGTAGGAAGTTTATCTCAAATAAATAAATATGATTTTTTTTTAAATTACGTTGAAAGTTTTATATACAAAAATAAGAAGTAAACAATACTTATCTATTTACGTATATCGACTATGTAATATTTAGTTTTAAATACTATACACCCATCCATTTGTATGTTTCCTCTTAAATACCGTCAACTATAAAGTGTTTAAATAGTACCTAACCTGAGTGAAAGGAAACTTGTAGCTTGGTTAAAGAGAAGCCAAGGGTGTGGTAAAGTGGTGGAATAGGGGTGTGTGTAAAGGGGTCGTGTTAAACTGACATATTGATGGATTAGGGATGGTGTGGAAGGAGTGGGGGTAAGGATAAATACCAAGAAAGGGCCTAGCCTAAGAGGCTCGGCTGATAACTCGATTTCACACCAATCTAGGTATTGCTTTATCGGGTGCTTTATTCGTTTGTCTCCAAGCGGTCGTTATTGTGCCTTCTCTCTTATTACTTCTATACTATACTATTACTCTTTTTTTATCTGAGTGCTGAAGATTACTATGTATATTTTAGAATAATATGCTCTCTTCTACACTTATCATATTTATTAAAGAGTACTGTTTAGTAAAATTATTATTAAGTTTCACAAATTTATAATTCATATTATAAGAGAAAGCAAAACACATTTTTTAAATGGCACACATATTAATAGCTTTATATTTTCCATAGGGCAATTTTCTATAATATAAATAAAATAACAATTTTAAAAAATGTTAATATAATCATAGAAAATGAGGCAAATGGAGGATTTAAACACTTGTAGCTGAAATGTATTTTGGTTACTCTATTAATGAATAGATATTTTAGCATTTTCGGAAATAATTTTTAGGTAAAAAATTTATTGTACTTTTTTATTTGAAATTATACTCTTACAATATTATATTTACCTGCCTTTCCACTGTATGTACAGTTCAGTCAAATGAAATAAATTTATAGCTTTATAAAATGTAACCCTTGAAATTGGTTGACTTAAATCTACCACCATTACTGATCAATAGCACTGATTACTAAAGTTTCATATTTAGTTAGTAGTTCCTTGAGAATCAGGTTGAAATGTTCACTAACATATATTTTCATTTACAACTCAATTTAGAACCGTGCCCAAAGTTCCTATTAAATTCTTATCTATGCATTGTGATTAAATATTACTGGACCCACTTTGGTGGTCAAATGGTCTGTTTCTAAGAAAGCTCTCTCGTAGAACACTGGACTGCCGATAACTGGGAGATCAGGCTTCAAATCCCGGTCATGTGTACTAAGAGGTATTCTTTCCTAAATGGCCGTCGACTCTCCCTACACGAACATATGGACGTACTTTCTCTGAATTCAAACTTCCTCAAACCTAACACTTTAACGTAATTATTACGTACTAAATTATGGAACAATTTATTTTATTTTATTAAAACCCACACTTTTGAGACAAAGTAATGTGACAAGCAGTTACTTTGTACCCCATTCATTCCCATGTTCAGTACACTCCGTTTACCATGAAAGGTAAAAGTGTTATATTAACAGACTAGCTGTTGCCCGCCAATTCATTCACGTTTTCATTCTTTTTTTTTATTGACTCATGCGCCACCTATTGTAAAATCCGGAAACTGAGGGAAAAATTACTTAGGTTGTTATTCAAAAAATCCGGCCTTACTCCTTGTCTACATCATAAAGGGAACCTCTGTACAAAATTTCAGTTTTCTAGGTCCAAGGCTGGGCGTTGATGAGTCAGTGAGTCAGGACTTTTCTTTAATATATAAATATATATATATATTTATCAGATCAGAGTTATATATATTAAACTCTGATCTTGTTTACCATGGTTGAATAAAACAAAGTAAGCTTGTTAGCTTAGAGGGTGTATTTACGTTTTTTGTAACACTGCTCCTCAAGAGGATTGTTAGTTTCTAACACGTTAGTTAACGTTTATAGCATCTTAGGAATTAATTCGATGACGGAATTCAATAGTATTTAATTCACACTAAGATCATATTTACAAATGATTGTATAGAGAGAAATACCAGTATAAGTGTCCATACGTTCCAAGGTGTCATATTCACTATACATAGTATTACACATTTCTAATTAATATCCAAGGTACGAATATAGGTGTGTTTAAATTAAAATATATTTGAATAAAAATATAAATTCCATGTATTCCAAGAAAAATATTAAATTTGAATCACTCCGCAGTTCTCAACTTTATTTGTAGGATTAAATTATTGTCCCTAAAATACAACCATAATAATGGATACAACAACATTTATATACTTTATTAGATTATAGCTTAAAATTAGACTAAAACCCTTTTAGCATAAAGCTACAAACAGTTGTTCATGTTAAATTGTTCCTACTATTTATATATCTATATAATGTCAAAACCATAAAACTATACATTAAGTGTAAAATAATTCATTGTTTTTGGTTTTTTAAATTTTTATTTGAATCTTTATAAAAAAATTCTTTTAGAAAATTTGTATTATTGAATATTTATGGAGTCCTAAATTAATTAAATTAAATGAGTGTTATTATTTATAATGTTTATTCAAGCAATCTCCATTTATACCAATTTTCAGTAAATAAAAATAATAATTAACGTTATTTGGTGAAGGTCTAAACGCTATTGTTACCGGATTCATGATATCTTAAATAAGCGGCCAATTTCTCTAAATAAAATGTCTTGAGCAATATTTATCAAAAAGTCACAACATGTCTGAAATATCACTGGGATTTTCTGCAAAACACATGAATGAAACGTTAAATGAATTTTTTTTATGAGTACGATTTTCAGTTTAAACTAACCGAATGTATATAATGGCAGCTAGGTTAAGTCTTTTATTTTTAAATAAACAGTTTTTATAAAATATTTCTTTAATCTAATAATGACTGAACAATTCTTTACCAGGAAGTAATCCGCGCACCATAAAAATGTAAACCCACGCTAAGATAATATGTCAGAAATGAAAAAATTAATATAATAATTCCCTTAAGAAAAGAAATTAAATAAAAAAAGGTTACTACCTTATTTTTAAGTTTATTTCCAAACACAAAAAACTCACATTATTAATATAAAAATCTCAGAAATAGATTCTAAACGTTAAGCGTCAATATTTTTACCAATCAACCTCACCTAGCATCATTAATTTACTATGCAAAATTAGGACCGATAATGTGCTTAAATTTGTGGAGAGTAGACTTCTATGATAAAAGGACCCAAAATAATTGTAGCATTTTTATTGTTGTTGCCTAATAAAATTACATAATCGATTTAATAAATTGAGCAGTTTAACACAAACCATTATTTTAATAATCTTATGTTATATCTTAAAATTTTTTTAGAAATCAGAGTATTTGTAAACATGAAGCTCTTAACTCCTTTGTGGTATAAACAGGTATTTATGATCTATTGGATAAAGCCTCTTAACTACAGCTCTCTTTATCTCTCCTGTCCCTCCTATCCCCCTCTATATCTCTCTGTCCCTCTCTCTCCCTCTATCTATATATAATTATAGTTTCACGTGTCATATTTAATTATTATACTTAATGGAGGATCGATTTTAGCTCAACGCAATGACGAGATAATGACCTGAAAGGGATCCATTAAAGACAAAATAGATCCATGTTTATAAGCAGGGAAAATCATCAAAATCAACACTACAGCTTTCTGAAGCATTATTTCATTAATGGAAAGATATATTAAACTAGGAAATAAAGAAATGTAATTTCATTAATGATTTATATAAACATTAAGTGCTGTGTTGCAGACTCATTGATCGAGTTTTAGGCGTAAGTAATGTGATTATATATATATATATATATATATATATATATATATATATAGTAACCTATATATTGCAAGTACTGAGGTCGAAAAGCAGGGACAATACTTTAATCAAGGTTTGGTGTATAGATTAGTTAGATATATTAAATAAACACGTAAGAGAAAACAAACTTTAGAAGATTATCACGTATTAGCAGACTAAGCTAATATTATTTTAGTCCCTTGAAACTAGTCCCTATTGATAAGTGCTCAGCGCAGTCTACCGAAGGCCGAGGGAAACTTGTTTCAAATATGAATGACAAAAAATTGTACTTATGGTGCCCGTAGACATATAAATCCTTACTATTTACTAAATAATAAATCTCTAATGCGTAAAATAGCTCAATTTTTTTCCATTATATTTATTCAAACCTATTTTATTTTGATGGCAAGTAAATTGATGGAGTTCATTTCAATTTAGTATAACATAGTTGTTTAAAATTCCTTTGTACATTGAACTACGTTCAACAAATATTTTCTTACACTACTCTTGACAACAAATCAATTCAAAAAACTGGTTGATTTGATGTGTTTGCTATCGTTCCAGTTCTGGGCACTCAGTCAGCCTTTCGGCTGATTACTGCTACTGCACCATCTGATATGGATCTCATGTACTAGGGGAGTTCAGAAAGCGTGATATATCCCCCCATTACCTTCCACAGTGGATTTCCATGATTGTGCACTAAAGGTTCTAACAATTTTGACGGGAAAGGTATTTTCACATACATTCCAGGGTTACTTTTTTACATGCTATACTCGACACGGAACCGACGGATTTACTTCCCTCTGAAGGAACTTGTAATCTGAATTTTTATCGCTTAAAAATATCCGTTGAACTTGGAAGGTTTTGAACCTATGAGTATCGGGTCCTGAGGAGAGAAATTTACCTCAATACCACCAAGGGATATTTATCATAAACATTGTCTGAGTAGTAAGGATAAGGATTATAGCTTAAGAGAAAATGCACCCTCACTCTCAGTTATCACGGGAAGGTTAGGGGAAAAGAAGATTTAAATTTCACAAGTGTAAAACCCTCTCAATACACCCAGCTGAGATTTGAGCTTTAACTTCATTGCTGCACCCACCTTGGTGGCGTAGTTGGCTAACGCGCAGGTTTCCTGTTGAGATAGACTGCCGAAGATGGGAGATCACGTTTCAATACTCGTACGAGTGTGGTGGGGGCTGGGGGGGTCCTTAATGGTTTTCAATTCTCCCTTCACTAAAATGCAGGTTCACCTCATCTATATATAATCTTTCCAATTACTTAACCATTAGCGTATAACCCAAACAGTTAGCAAGACGCGCTGCTAAGTATTACTAACCTCATTGCAATCCAGTCTAGAAAAAAATAATTAACGTTCTATACCCACGACCAGCACTACAAATAGCATATGTTCCTTGTGATGGTACTAGGAAATGGATGACAAACAAAACCTCCCTCTATAACCTATTTGCCATATTGCTGTCATATACTGACAACACAGGTATATGAATCCATATGAGTTTAAATACTTCACTCCATAAAATTAACAAAGACTCATTTTTTTTTAAATTGACATATTTACTATGAGTGGTAATTATTACTGTACATCGTTTGATAGACATTTCAAAAAATCTTAACACAGCCTCCTTAAAGGCACGTTTTCTGTTTTGGCATTTTTCTTCATTTATGATTTTAGTGACAGCTTTTGTATCGATGCATGATAAAGATGGAATAAAATACATTTACTTATCCTAATGTTTTCAGATTTTACAACAAAATAATAATTTAGATAAATTGAATCAAATTTTTTGTAAGTTACGTCTAGTATTATTTTACACTAAATTAGTTCCAAAAGTTATTAAATATATGTCATAGGCATCCCGAAATTCTAACCTGACATTTTAATTTAATTTAAAATTTTCTTGTTCAAATGTCACTTTCCTTAAGACTAATATTTAAGATCTATTAAGAGAGCTATGCATGAAAATACACCAAACTTGTATAATTAGGCAACATTTTATTTATTTTGGTCAAAATATGCGTTTTTGTTGTAAAAACTGATAAAATATTTACTTTAACTCACGTTCTATTCCACTCCTCCTTAAGGGGGAGGGTATATAGGGGGAGTGAGGAAAGGTAAGTGAGCTTACAGATTTTAAATCAATATTGTTTTTGGTCAAAAGAAATCAAATACTGCTTCATTAGAAACATATAGTTTAACTTTTTCCATTTGGTGACCTAAACATTTCTTGAATATCTGTCAAAGGTCTCTTGTAAATTAATTACAATTTTTCTCTTCGTCAAGAATATTTTCATCTATTACCACTATGTTCATGACAGATATTAAACAACTGTTGACATCAGCATGTAAAGAAAATTAAACTCTAATGTCTGTACTGAAGCAAAAAAATCTTGAAATACAAACTGCAAAAACACTGTCTTTTTTCCCCCTACATTCTCTCTTAAATCACTATATTAATCGTAATACTAAACACATTTTAGATTATTTTCAACGTATCTCAGCTTTGACCGTTGAAATGTGACATAACCCATCTTAAAATGAAATATATGACCCAACCCCAATGGAATTACCTTCCCATTTTCAAAGTTACTCACCAATGACTGTCAGGTTGACCTTGCTGTTCCTCGTCTGAGCGATTTTGAAGTCGACCCGACACCTGTAGACACCAGCATCACCTTCTTGTATGTGATCGATTCCAAGCTCCGCCGGATGTTTGTCGACCATGAAATACGCCCGGTTGGAGAACACTTTTTCTTCCGACCAGCGCTCCGCTTGTTTGAAATCTCGCTCCCTTGCGTCCAAACTGTAAAGAACAATCACAATATAGGACTATTTCGTGTGCTACCACCGAGTTTGTTTATATATGAGATTGTTGTTGGGAGCAATGGTAATCCCAAATATAAAATAATTACAATTTTTTTTAATCAAGGTTTTGAAATAAAAGAAATCATCATTTTTACCAGTAGAGTTTTGTTGTACATAATATTTTCCACATTTCCTTATTGATTTTTAAATTTACTTTAACATTCAAACAGTACTTTTTTTAAGTTAATACACAACCAGTTTATTCAATTATTAACTATAATAACACCATTTGGCCCGAGTGTATACTAAAAAAATCTAATAGAAATGAGGAGAGTACAATTTTAAGAGGAGATTCACCAGAATTTTCAAGAAAGGAGAGTAGGTAGCCATTTTAGATGTACAAAAATGTAGATGTTATTGGTATGGTAACTATTACTACCTATTCATTTGAAACTAAATAAGAATAACATGTTTATAATTCCTATTACAATATATATTCCTATTTAGGTATTTTTTTAAAAGTTTATTATCTGAAAGAAAATAAATAAAGTGGAAAAAAACAATTCTCTACACAAATTTTTTTTTTTTCAATCTATCCATTTATTTCCTGGAGAGGCTTAAACAAAATCTCCTCCCCAGGGCAGGTGCCATATTGGGACCTAAACTGCAAGAAGAAAGAGAAAGATTAAATACTAGTCAAGTCGAGAACATATCGACCTACTTACTGCTGAAGAAAATGAAAAGAGCAGTATTTGGGGGTAAAAAAAATGCCAGAAGAGAATTGGAAGGATTAGTCTGTCAAGCTCTTCCAATACACTCCATTTTTCTTTCACTAGAGCCCTTATAAAATTAATATAGTTTCACAAAGATTCTGTCATCTAGCCATGTGTTTATATTTCTCGTACAAAATTGGATAAATTTGGGGTTATTTTCAGAGATTAGATGTTATTAAATATTTTATTGTCTACAATTTTGTGTACTTTACCTATCTGTACATGACTAATTAATTTGGCTTTTTCTATTTTAAGTTCAAGGTACAGTTTAATTTAAATTAAGAAAGAAAAATTAATAAATATATATATTATTTTCTATATCTTAATTTAATTCAAACAATACTTTAAACTTATAAACCAAAGAGCCAATATATAAATATGTATTTTGTAAAATTGTTTAAAGCCGGTATGTCCATATTGTGTTAAATATCACACATTAATATTTTGAAATTTACAAAAATGCTTTAATGTGCTAATATGCCAAGTCACCTTTAGTCGAAATTGTCCATGGTGCTAATATGCCAGGTCACCTTTAGTCGAAATTGTCCATGGTGCTAAGATATTAATAATCTATTTAGCATTTATTTGCTGTCAATGCTGACAACATGAACATTTTTTCTGCATAATTTAAATCAAACTTTCGACAACGCAACTGTATTTAAACTAACATGTGTTGTCACGCCAACCAAATCATAAGTTGTGTATTAAATATTTTTCAACGACAAAAGATCTGTGTTTGTATTCCGGTCGAGTGTATTCAAAAGGTTAATCCTAAATCGTTTCTCACACAGAAATGGGGGAAATCTTTATATAAATTTTACTCTCTTAGCTACCATCTTCTCCCCTCCCTGTTCATAAATGTAAATATACAGATAATCTGATGGGCTGGGAGACGGTAATCCTTGAATAGTAAGAGGGACAGAAATATATTGACATATGTGTGTTTATTCATGCTAACTGAGATAAAAACCTATTTTCAGTATTCTGATATATTACTAAATAATAATTTAACATCTACAATTAGTTATTAAAACTTAACAAACAATCTAGCTTCCATTCAAATATCTGATAAATATTTAAAAAAATTCGAGGTTTAAGATAACATTAGTTGCTTCAATTTTTTTTCAAATTTATATAAAATATTTTATCCATCGTTACTGACCAAATTTAATTTCTAAAATGAACCAAAACACTAAATAATAACAGCATAAATATTAAATAAAACATAGGTTGCATACGGTGTATTTTAAATTTGTAAAAACATAGTTACGTGCTCATGTAATTTAATTGTAACGGAACAATATTACTGGCCATTTCCCAATTCACGGGACCTTCTTTATTGCAACAGAAAATAAATCAATACTACAAAATAATGTTGAAAGTTAAGATATTATATATAAAGTAAATACTATTGAAATTAGGTGTAAATACATTATTTACTACAAAGTCAACAATAAACTATGTATAAAATCCGTGTCTTCTCTTTCCTATTTACAATAAATACTTATCGTTCACTTGTGTAATTCTCTTTTCTTACTACATTTAATCTAATCCATAGCCCAGTGTTTTTTCCATCTCCCCATCATGTTTACGTCTCCCCTTCACCTCACTTCCTTCTAAAGTATTCTTTCTTGGATGTGCACAAGAACACGGTTAGCCATTGTTCATTGCCGGAACAATGGTGGGTAACGGAAGTCACCTACCATCTCCTTCCTTTTCCCCCAGCCTCTCGCTACCCTGTTCACCCGTTAGATGTCTCTGGGGCGCACTTTAATTATCTCAACTACTACCACCTCCCTATCACCCCAAACCACCCTCATCCCACTCTCAAAACCCTTTTTATCTTACAGTTTGTGTTGGCAGCATTGGACAGAATGGGACAGTAGTCCTTTTTTTTTGTGTGTGTGTAAGGTCATGTCCTGCAAGACTCGACTAACATAATTTTATCTAAAGGTTTAAAATTAAGGCTTAGAAATGAAAACAACACTGTGTGTTTAGCTATCTAGTTGCCGACCCAACAAACCATAGGAAATTAAAAAGATTTATATCGTATTAACTTCTCTTTCATTATATTTATTTGCTCCTATCTGTTTGTCCCATCGTTATTTACCTTTCTTATTAACTCCTGCTATTGTCTTGTGTTTTGGTTTACTCTATTAACTTGGATAATTACGTTTTACGTTTTATCACGAAAGGTTCCCATAGAACTAAATCAAAGGGGAGACATGTTGAGAATTACCTTATTTAAGATGCAGCCATTACCTTTTCAACCAGTAACAGGAGTATGAATTGGTAATAAAATATTTTATTAATGATTTATTCCTTGTTTTATATTCTGTTTATATAAATCTGTCCATGTGAAAGAAGGTAAATAGAAAAACATAAACACAGGATGATTTTCTCATAAATATTTTGAAACTATTGATAAGAATCGATAAAATCAAAAACTTCACTAATTTCTGTTGATATCCTTTCAATATTAATTTATCTGAATTACATCCAAATGATGTTTGCTTTTAAAGGTTCTGTTATTGCTTTAGTGCAAGGGGGATAGAGAGGTCAGAACTCTAATCTCAGCCGGGTGATTGAGGTTAGTTTTATAGATCTAATTTTGTTGTTAGCAGCACGTCTTACTACCCGTTCGGATTATACGCCCATGTACTAAGTGATTTAATAGTTTAATGGATTAGGAAGGATATATAAAAGAAGTGTAGCCACGTTTGTGTGGAGGGAGAGTGATAAACCATTTAGGAAAAACCCCTCTCGGTACACCTGACCGAGATTCAAAAACTGATTTCCCCATCATTGGCAGTCTAGTCTACTGTGAGAGTAGCGCACTAAACCACGTGGCTACTAAAGTGGGAAGATGGATGTAATTTTGTCACAGTAGCTTCCACGTCATCTCTCACAGCTAATAATAATGCATTTCCTCTTATCTATTATTCATATCTCTCCTTAGATTAAATAATTAATGAATTTTTTATTGAACGTATAGTACCATTAAATATCCCATTTATATCATATCACTAGCCTATAGGCCTATACATTTCTAGAAATCAGTATTAATTTTAGTGTAATACTACTATTTGGTATTTATAAAATCATCTCAATCATTTAAAGTCAGATTTATTTTACATCTATAAAAATTTATTATTTAAATATTAATTTAGTTAATCTTCTAAACAATATATACTCTATAAATGACTACAGTTACAAAATCAATTTAAAAAAACCATAAAATATATTATCTTCTCTATTCTAATAAACCGTATACATGGTTTACCACATTTATTTTGTACCGTAGATCATTTGAAACAAATTGAATCGTTCCCATTTCGCTACTAATTTCATAAACATCGCGTTATAAATACACACCCACATTACTCCCGATCAAAACAATTTCAAAATCAACGGACCAAATAAAGGAATACAACAAAAACACATTTAATTGCTTCAACAAATATATATATATATGATCGACAAAATCGCCATGATGAGTTCGATTCTTGTTTTGTGAATTAGAGCGTGTGGGAGGACAATTGGTAAGGGGTAGGGTGGGTGGGGGTGGGCCGATTTATGTGGTGAGATGGATGGGAATGGGGTGAAGAGGAAGTATGCTACTCCACTACCAGCCCGGGGTGATGGCCTTGTTCTGTTAATCGGGGTGTTAGGGGGCCAGATATTGAGGGTATTTCGGGGTATGGTTGTAATACGTTTGTGAAATGACGAAGGGGTGAGTAGGTGGATATGGTATGAGGTCTCTGTTTTCCATACTAAGTCTCACAAATTTGTGGAGTTCAAGCTATACGTAACATCAGCAGTTTTAATACGTGGCGGTCCGTGATGTTTGAACCAAAAGTGGGGTGATAATTTAGTTTGTCTCTAAAATTCAGATTAAAGTTCATTTCCTAACCAAGTATTAGTCGTAAGTGAGCTTATAGGAGCTTACTATTAAAATGCTGTGTGTTACATCTATTATCGTACAGTATACATTTTACAAAATGTATATCTCAAATGGCCAAAACCAATTATTATTAATCTATTTTTCAAATTAACATGTATATCAATAGTTTTTTTTGTCAATTTATTCGCACAGATAAATAATAAAACTGTTAATAATACTTGTATTGAAATGTTGGTTTTTTATAAAGGGCTTTTAATGAATATATATTATAGTGTGATTTACTCGATTTTTAGATTAAAGACACATTAAATATATTTATTTAAATATGTATTTTGTAATGGATCAAGTGTCGAATTACGCCCCTAAGCCACACAAAAGACTACATAACAAATAGCAATTGTGAACAAATAATAATTAGTTTTTAACTTTACCTTACTATTATACATTTCTATCCAGACATACAGAAGAATTCTGTTTACTATTGTAAAAAAAGAGTCACCCCTTAACTTTAAGTATAATTTCACAAAGTTTGATCCAAAAAAAAGAAAGCTGCTGGACGATATAATTGTGTGGAATTTAATTATTTACTTTCCAAGTATCAGGCTAGCAAAAGAGAATCGTAAATTCGTCTTATAATGGCAGTGAGTTCAAACCACATGGGACTTATTAAATATAAATATTATGCTTTTACTGCAATTTAAAACATTAATGACTTCAAACAACTTATTAAAACACTCCTATTTGTCATCACTTCACTAGAGGGAACGTCAAATTTTGAAGTGCTTTTGTCTTCTAGAGCAAAGAGTATGGAGAATAAAACAAAGAAAGGAAAAGTATGATTCTTGTAAAATTGGAAATTAACTAAGTTTTTTCTGTGCATGTGATAATAGCATATTTTAAAAGATTTTTTTTTTTGCCATCTGGTGGGATTATGAGTACCCGAAATGTTCTGTGTGTGTTTCTTATTCAATTAGAAAAATGTTCAATCTTTCACCACTAACCTAAAATCCCTAAAAACTTATAGCGAAGTGAGCATTTTTTATTTTTTTGGTGATTTGTAACCAGATATTTAAGTGGGTGAAGTACCTCTTCTATTACAATTTATCTAATTTTATTAATATTTTTTAATCAATCAATAAACCAAATTAAATATTATATTATTATTAAATGGATAAGGTATTACTATAAGTTATTCTTCATTAAATTTCATCATTGTGAATAATTATGTATTTAAGTTTTAACCTGTATCCAGTTCTGAATTCTATAAGTAGGGAAGAACATGACAAATCTTAAAAATAAATAATATAATATAGTTATATTAAAAATTGTTACAAAAACTCATTCACAGAAAAATGTAGATTTAAAAAATATTATTCCAAACTGTCTGGTTCCCAGCCTATGAATATTGTTATTCTTGTGTTATTTTCCATACTATACCCTTCTTCATAATTCTGCAGTGTTCTGAGAGTAGGTAAGATACAGGTAAAAAAGGGGTATTTTTTGAATCGATTTATATCATCTTTTTAAGGGTTTCTCCTCTGTGTCAAGTGGTCTAGTTTTTTTAAAAGTATTTAACTCGTGTTATTTTTTACCGACTAACTGACCGTGCAAACATTAGTTAAAGTTGGGTAATTAGTAAGGAGTCTGCCTCCCAAAGCGAATAATTCAGCGTGTTTATAGCTTCTCGTAATGGCGGCATAAGGAATAGATATTAGAGAAATTATTATATAAGATAATTTTTATGTTTCCTATTTATTTATGTGCTACGGGGATTTTTATTATATGCGGAGAACACTGGTTTCTTGTAATATGTAATACATATTGAAACAATTTTCTGAAAATTATCGCTTGGTAAATACATATTATTATTTCAGTTTCTATTTATTTTAAAATAAGTAGCAAATTTCATAAAATAAATGAGATTCGTATCAATAAAATATAATAGATTTTATCCTTTATTAAATTACTTTTAATGAAAAACTAAAGGTAATTTGGCTGATTAAAATCTTAATTTCCTTACAGTTGCATATTAAATTGAATGTTCACACATTTTATAAACCTATATAATTTTTAATGGTTCTTTCATGGTCCAGTATACCGATTTTGTTATAACACAACATTTTAAGCACATACAGTTCAGTTGAATTTTATAGAAGTCTATATTTTTATTATCGGCCGTACTCTTTGTCCTTAATGTTCGCACCGATTCCATTAGAATTGTCATCTTGCTTAATTAACAGTACGTATCGTATGACGGTGAGTGTGAGGAGAAAAACGATTATTTTCTTGAATACTCAAAAACCATGTAGGAAAAATAATCAGTGACCATTTACTCATAAGAATTCACACAGAAATTAAAGAAGTAAGATTTAAAATTACACAAGTTTTAGAATGGAACTTACATTGGGGGTACATGGATAATGCCAGCAGTCTCATATTGTTAAGTTTGTCAGTGACAGATTTCAGGGTTCAATATATAAGGTGTGGTCGTCACGTGGTCTCCAAGATCTGTGATCGCTGTTAATCAATTAATAAGTCTCTCTACACCAATTCCTACACATCTAATCACTGCCCTATTAGTTAAAAATATGGAAATCAACAATTTTGGTGTGGTGTGGATTATAAAAACATTATTTGAGTGTATATATATAATGTATATATATATATTTACAGCTTAGGCCATAAGTAGTAGACCATACATTGACGTGCCGTAACTCCCAGCAGAGTCAGCATGAAAAGAAAACAGATGGAGTATTTAAGAAAGTTCTAAAGTGTTTTCTTTTCTTACAAGTTGAACTTCTGAAATGGCAACTAGTAGAATTCCTCTGGAGCAACAAATTCGGTGCGTACGCCTGTACTCCGCAACCTACAACGTCCAGGAAGCTCATCGCCGTATGCGTCTTGCGTATGGACCGGATGCGACAAAGCCGAAGACCATTAAACGATTAAATAAACACTTCGATACAACTGACACCGTACTGGATATGCCGCGTGCAGGGAGATAACAAAACTTTCAACGTGTCCGAAAAGGAGTGGCTGCAGCAGGTGTTAGCGTCGTCACCCCACAAATCCAAATCAACATGTCATCTGTTCACAACAATGGTAATTCCCAGAATATAATTACAGTGAATACTCAAAGATATTAAATTGAAACCATATCTTCAGAGATTTATCAACAGGTTGAATGAAGATGATCCTGATCGCCACCTGCAGTTTTCTGAATAGTGGCTCATCAAGTTGGAAGAGGACGCACAGTTGGAACAGTGTGTTGTGTAGACTGATGAAACCAAATCTCACCTGTCCGGTAGTGTAAACAGACATAATTGTGTTTACGGGAGTGAATCGAATCCAAATGTTTTAGTTGAGTAACATGATAAAAGTCCCGACGTCATGGTCTGGGGAGTTGTTAAGTACCAAGGTGTCACTGACCCTTTCTTCTTTGAAGATTGCTTCAATAGTGAGAATTACCTGAAGCTCCTTCAATCTAACAGAGAGACCACTTTGATCAGTTGTGGTGGCAGCAGGATGGAGCTCATCCTCATTATACCAGAACAGTATGAAAATGGTTGAACCAGGCATTCCCTGGACGTTGGATCGGGCGTTGTGCGCCAATTGAATGGCCGACCCGCTCTCCTGATCTCACCCCATCAGACTTTTTCCTGTGGGGGGAATTAAGGGATAACATTTATTCCCGCAACATCAACACCCTACAGGACCTGAAGGATTCGATCACTGAGAAATTTGCCGCTGTTCTTCATGAATTGTGTACAAAATCGTGTGAAAATGTGTGTGTGCGATTACAGGGCTATATTGTCGCTGATGGCATGCACGTTGATCTCATAATGTAAAACCGATATTAAAGAGTGTTTGTGTTACAAAATAAGCCATCTATTTTCTTCTTATTCTGACTCTGGTGGAAGTTACGACGCGTCAAATTATGGTATACTAATTATGGGCTAACCGGTACATATATATTAAGGGGATCTTTATGGTGTATCAATATATTTACTATAATATAAACAAAACATATATAATATAATGATTTAAATATTTGCACAGTGCTATTTGATAATTTCAACATTTTATTACCTGCCTTGGTGGCGTAGTTGGCTAACGCACTAGTAATGTTTAGCTCGACTAACGAGGACGGGGAGATCGAGGTTCGAATCTCGGTCGGGTGAACTGGGGGTTGTTTTTCCTAAATGGTTTTCCACTCTGCCTCCACGCAAATGCGGGTTCACTTCCTCTAATTCAACCTTCTCAATTCCTAATCCATTAGCGTAATTAGTGCTTAAAGCGTATAACCCGAACGGGTAGTAAGACGCGGTGCTAATTTTTTTTATTTATATAGAGTTTTTGTTTTAATAATAATAATCGACTTTAATGGCGAAGTTAAGGCTACTGCCTTTTCTTACACTTAACCAATACAATTAAACTGAAGTTTAACAAAATAATATGTATATAAAAAACACACAAAAAGTATTTAAAAAAAGGGAAAAAAACTAGAGCTAAAATACACAAGGATTAGGTACCACGCTCACACACACACACACACACACACACACACACACATACGTCTAACCCTCTCAATCTCAATAATGAGCTTCCACACGCAGCTTATTTGCGACTTTTCGCTTGAAACCATTCAATTCTAATTTCTTTACATCGTTGGTCAGGGTATTCCATGAACGTGAAGTTGAAACAGTGAAAGAATTTGAGTAATGATTGGAATTATGAAGAGGAATGAATAAAACTGAGTTTTCTTGTGATCGAGTGTTGAAATTATTATTAGGGTTGAGTAAGCGAATACGTGAAGAAAGGTATTGTGGGAGTTGGTAGTCAATAGTTTCTTTATGATTGTCATCGAGTGTAGAGTTCGTCTTTCTTTAAGCCTTAGCCAAGCTAGTCTCTTATAGTATGGGGAAATATCACGTGACCGGAGGTCGAATATAAATCTAACACATGTGTTCTGGAGTCTTTGTAGTCTTGCCGCAAGGTCAGCTGTCAGGTCATTATAAACTAAATCACAATAGTCGAAAAGAGGGAGGGTAAGGGATTGGATAAGAGTGGATTTAATATTCATTGGTATAAATTTTTTCAGGTGCTTTAGTGAGTGTAAGGCAAAGAACATTTTTTTACATATTTGTTTCACATGATTATTCCATGTTAGGTTTTAATTTATATGTAAACCAAGGTTATTAACAACCGGCACAAATGGAATTGGGCTGTTATTTAAATTTATTTGTTGTGCAGATGTGAAACTCAGTGTGGATAGTAATTTTTTTGACCCTATGACAATAGATTGAGATTTTTTATTATTTACATTAAGACCATTTTGTAGTGACCAATTATGTGTTGCACTTAAGTCAGCATTCATATTATCCACGGCACTATCGATATGAGAAAGAGAGGATGATAAATAAAGTTGGAAATCATTGGCATATAGATGATGTTGAGAATGTTGCAAGCAACTTGGGAGATCATTTATAAACATTGAGAAAAGGAGAGGACCAAGGACCGAACCTTGTGGCACTCCAGAGGTCACTGAACGCCATTTTGACCGAGTGTCACCTATCATGACACATTGTTGGTGGTCAGTTAGGTATGACTGCATCCATTGAGCAAACTTACTGAAAAATGAAAGTTTGTTTGTAATTTAGCAAGAAGAATATCGTGGTTAATGGTGTCAAAAGCTTTGCTAAAGTCTAATAGTGCCAACAGCGTCAACTGTCTTCTATCCATGGCTAATCTTATATCATCAGTTACAGTTATGAGTGCTGTGGTAGTGCTGTGATGTGGTCGAAACCCAGATTGGTATTTGTCTAGCAGCTTGTGATGATTTATGAAGCTATAGATTTGTTTGTGTACGATATATTCAAAGGCTTTCGATAGCGCTGGAAGTATGCTTATAGGTCTATAATCTGTTACTGAAGAGGTTGGTTGTTTTATTGTTTGGTTCCGATGTTTTATACAAAGAGCACAAATCGATTGGCTTTTGAAAATAATATTTGTACACTAGAGCTTGAGAAATTATATTTTTGTAATATTGTTGTATACTACTATTTATAGAAGTGTTTCTCAAAAGGTCAGTTTACTTCCGGTCTCCTAATGGTTGTTCAATTGTCACCTATGAGCATCATCAAAAACATCATAAAACTATAATTCATATAACAAGTAAAAAATGATTGATTTATATAGTTATTTAGTGTTTCTCCTGTAAATCTTTAAAAGCAAATATGTATTCTTATTTTAAGGTTCCTTTAATTCATAGCACTTGGATAAAAAAATATGTTTCAAATTATTAGTACAGTAATATAATAAGGTAGAATCTCAATGTATGACATTCACCAGAGTAAAATGATTTAGAAACAAAAATATTGTTATAAATTAATAAGTCAACCTTAAAACCAGCTTATAATCTCTGGTTACAATAACTAGGCTGGACAAACAATTCATCATTGTTAAAATGGGTATTTCCCTCTTCACAGTGATATATTAACGGCAAAGGGATTGGTGTATGTTCTAGATATAAGTAATTTTATGAAAAATATGCCGATTTGGTTCATAAAGTGCATATTTAATACCAGAAATAATAATAAAAAAATATATAATTTATAATTTTAGATTGATAGAATAAATATTATAAAGGTGACAAAGGATATGAAAAGGTGGGTTTACTTTATTTTTGGATTTAAAACAGTTCTTCTAAATTGAAGTTAAGATTGCTTTACAGAATTATTTAACTGTAGTTTATAATATAGTTTAATGCTTACAATTGGTTGATTTAGATTTAATCTAAAATATAAGAAACTTGATTAGTCTACGGAATACATTATAGTAAGTTATAAAGACTTCAAGTTTATAGGAATCAATTCAAATATTGTAATACTTTTTAAAATATTTTTATGCATATTAATTTAACTACAGTAGAACTTCGAATAACCGATCTTTGCTTAACCAAACCAACGTGTTCCTTTGTCATTTTTGTTTTTCTGAAGTTATATAGTGGTATAATAGGTTGAACTCGATTCCTTAAGATATTATTTCACGGTTGACCGAAACAAACATTTCAATTAATACTTCACCTAAGCTTAGCCAGTAACTTAGTAGCCTACATTTATTTATTAGCTTAATATAAAAAAATGTACATTTTACATTATATAGTATATAAATTTTCAATACATTCATAAAATGTGTTTTTGAATAAATGTTTATTTTTACCAACACCGCTCAAATTTACAAATTATTTGAAATTTTGCTTATCCGAAATAGGGTGTATCCCTTTATTACGGATAACCGAGGTATGTATAAACATTCTTGTGAGATTTTATTTAGCTCCTTTGTATTTTTTGATGCATTATGGTGGACAGTAAGGTTAAATAAAACGCCTAGCCAATCCAGCTCACGGCCCATCGTTATCAGTATAGTATGAATTAAACCACGAGATCTTAGCCCCTGTACAATGTTGGATTCAATGAGATACACAGAACTGTTCTACAAATTGCCTATACTATTTAGCCCACGGCGTTACCAGTCTAGGAATTCAATCTCTTAGGTCTTAGCCCCTGTACAATGTTGGATTCAATAAGATACACATTACTGTTCTCTAAATTGCCTATACTATTTATCCCACGGCGTTACCAGTCTAGGAATTCAATCTCTTAGCTCTTAGCCCTGTACATTGTTGGATTCAATAAGATACACATTACTGTTCTACAAATTGCCTATACTATTTATCCCACGGCGTTACCAGTCTAGGAATTCAATCTATTAGCTCTTAGCCCTGTACAATGTTGGATTCAATAAGATACACAGTACTGTTCTACAAATTGCCTATACTATTTAGCCCACGGCGTTACCAGTCTAGGAATTCAATCTATTAGCTCTTAGCCCCTGTACAATGTTGGATTCAATAAGATACACAGAACAGTTTTTCAAATTGCCTAAACTATTTAGCACACGGCGTTACCAGTCTAACAATTGAATCTAAGTTATTAGCATTTAGCCCCTTTACATTAGGATACAAATAGCTATTCTACAAACTGCCTATCTAAACTATCTCACGGCGCTAATAGTAGCCATTCTAAATGATACTGTCGTATGAATCCCAGTAGAATTTTGGACGCAATAGAATTCACAATGTTGTAGTACAGTTTGCCTTTCTACTATATCTCACGTCGCTACCAACATAGCCGTTCAAACTATTCAAATGGCATTTCACCCCTGTAGGACATTCAATGCAATGACACACAGTTATATCTGACAGTCTGCCTACCCAAAATATCTCCCGGCGCTACCGATAGAAAACTTACAAATTAAAAAAAATTATTTTAATCCCTGTAGAGCAATGGGTGAAATAAGCTACACATTTTATTACCATATAGTCTGAATTTATACTGAATTTCATGGCACAATCAGTAAAAGAATTTTAATTACATCAATCTTGTGGATTTGCCAATAAATAAGCTCAAATCAAACAATTTGCTCGTAGCCTCAGAAAGTTATTGGATGAAGTAATATACAAATAATGTAATACAGGATCTTACACCCTAACCTTGCCAGGATTAATAAAGGAGTTTAAATAAATAAAATTAATAGCTTTAAAAAATTCATTCAAACTGCCTAATTTTTCCAGTTCACGAAGTCTCTACTAAAAGGCATTCTAATAGCATTTTACTTTTAGCCCCTGCAAGACATTCGGAGCAATTATGTTCAATATGAGGGTCAAACAAACTTCCTATATAATCTATCTCACGGTGTTACAAGTATGAACTAAATATCAAATTGAATATTTTTCGCTGTAATTTTTTGGATATCATATGGTACACAGAGCTACCTATATATTCAATAAAACAACTTCCCCAGTTACCGTTCTATTTAACGGTGTTTAGAGTAAGGAATTAAAAGTGGGTTTAAATAGTTTACATGAATTACTTATGATATATTTTCCATATGATACAAGATGTATATATAAATGAGTCATACTTCGTATTTTAGAACTACCGTTATTCATTGTCTATGGGATATATGTAGAATGTAGTTAATTTTTAAAATAATAACTAAAACAGGTATGTATATTGTGAAGTAAAATAAAGTAAAATTTGAATGTATTACCTAGCACATATTATTAAATAATCTTGTGTTATTATTCATGTCCTTTCCATCCAAACTTAACTGTTGCACCATTATATTATTGGTTTAGTTGTGTTATACTTTATTTTAAACTAGAAAATTTAAAGCTTCAATTTATTATTATTTAAATTTGCTTAATGTATTTAAATATTATATTGGCGATCTGACAAGACAAGATATGCGAAACTGGTCTAAAATTCAAACTTAAGGATATGTGTGTAATTTCACATACAACAAAACTATTTAAAGTACTTACAAAATACACATAGCTTTATATTTATCTAAGCTACTAATACATATGCTGATATGGAATAACTTTAGTTAGATCACTAAAAATTATTATAAATAAAACCGTAAATTTTTATAAAGTGTCTAATAGTATGAAGTAAAATCACTCATCTTTAATACAAATAAGACTTGAATATTGTGAAAAATCACCGAAACATATCATCGTCCTAAAAGAAAAACTAAAACATATATAAAATAAGGAGAAGGGAATAAAAATAATAAACAAGAAGATAAAACCTTACTATCAATAATGATATAGTTGTTTAAAACAAACGACGAAATAGATAAAGTAACACGAGATTTAATAATACCCCAAAATATCATTTTTCTTACAAAAACAATACTTTGCAAATGGTAAAGCTTGATATTTATAGAAGTAATGAAGGCTCTCTGGACGAGGTGGATAAGGGAGGTTTTGTTGTTTGGGTGGAGGGGAGGGACCAGTAATATTAGCATTTACAAGGCGTAGAGGATATTCTCAAGATTCCTTTTACCATGAATTGAATAGAAGGACACCAGAGAGAAGGATAATGGATACATCTCTCCGCGGCGGCCGGCTGTATTATGACGAAATATCCGGAGTTTGTATTCAAGTTCCGGATCCATGCCGGAGGAAGGGATCTTTCTTCGAATGTGTTTGACGTAGGGTTACAAGGACGTTAGGGTTTATGTAGCTAGAAAATATCAGGCAGATACACATGAATAAGATATATACCAAAGATGATTGATAAGGGCGTTGAAATTTAAAAAAAATCGCTTGTAATTTTACTGACTACTTTCTTAACTGAAATATATTAACTGGAATAATCAACATATTGGAATTGCTTGAAGTTTATAAAACCCTACAATACGTGAATAAAACCAAGTGATTTCCGCTTTGAAAGACTGTGTCCTTACTATTGTTCTACAAATGGTTATTTTCAATGCTCAAATCATTCTTTAATTAAATTACTACCTCACCTATAATGTACTCTCTATTGATTAATTTATTACTACGGTAAAATTAGTCCAAATATATAAATGTTTTAGAATATTGTTAACATCACTGACCTGAGTTTTAAAATGTGTTCCCGAACTGAAAATTTTATGATAATAGATCCTCTTGTGACATAAAAATTATATGCATAAAAATAAATTAAATTGTATTCAGCCTTAATTATTTTCCTATTAATTTGTGTGTATTAATTATTATGCTAAGAGAGCATTAGCTTAATCATAACGTGGTAATTGTCTACCCTTTTTTTTATCAAAGATATAAGAAAATCAATTACAATCATCTAAGTATTACAACACTATCTAACATGAAGATACTTGCTTCGGTGAAAATATAGTCTAAGACGTCACTTTCACAATAGACTAGACCACTGATGACGCAGAGATCAAGGCTCAAATCACAGTTGGTTACACTGAGTGAGGTTTTCCCTTTGGGGTTTTCCACTTTTCCTCCACGCAAACACGGTTACACTTCCTGTAAATTCATCCTTCCTGATCCATACCCCAATGTTGCAATTAGTACATATGCATATAATGAGAACAGGTAGTAAGAAGCGATGATAAAAACTAATTTAAAAATTAGCCATAAAATAATCTACCTAAAACTGTACATCCCTAGGTTAAATTATTGTGCCACAAAACGAATAACATAAAAATATACTTTCTTAGGTTATATTCCTGTACCACAGCACAGCTAACATAAAAATAGGCTTCCTCAGTATATCTTGTACCACAGCACCACTTACCTATAAATGGGTGTCCCTAGGTCTTCTCTGTACCACAGCACTACTTACCTATATATGGGTGTCGCTAGGTCCTCCCAGTACTACAGCACCACTTACCTATATATGGTGTTCCTAGGTCCTCCCAGTATCACAGCACCCCTTACCAATAGATGGGTGTCCCTAGGTCTTCTCTGTACCACAGCACCACTTACCTATATATGGGTGTTCCTAGGTCCTCCCAGTATCACAGCACCCCTTACCAATAGATGGGTGTCCCTAGGTCTTATCTATACCACAGCACAACTTATCAATAGATGGGTGTCCCTAGGTCTTCTCTGTACCACAGCACCACTTACCTATAAATGGGTGTCCCTAGGTCTTCTCTGTACCACAGCACTACTTACCTATATATGGGTGTTCCTAGGTCCTCCCAGTATCACAGCATCCCTTACCAATAGATGGGTGTCCCTAGGTCTTATCTGTACCACAGCACCACTTACCTATAAATGGGTGTCCCTAGGTCTTCTCTGTACCACAGCACCACTTACCTATATATGGGTGTTCCTAGGTCCTCCCAGTATCACAGCACCCCTTACCAATAGATGGGTGTCCCTAGGTCTTATCTGTACCACAGCACCACTTACCTATAAATGGGTGTCCCTAGGTCTTATCTGTACCACAGCACCACTTACCTATAAATGGGTGTCCCTAGGTCTTCTCTGTACCACAGCACCACTTACCTATATATGGGTGTTCCTAGGTCCTCCCAGTATCACAGCACCCCTTACCAATAGATGGGTGTCCCTAGGTCTTATCTGTAACACAGCACCACTTACCTATAAATGGGTGTCCCTAGGTCTTCTCTGTACCACAGCACCACTTACCTATATATGGGTGTTCCTAGGTCCTCCCAGTATCACAGCACCCCTTACCAATAGATGGGTGTCCCTAGGTCTTATCTGTACCACAGCACCACTTACCTATAAATGGGTGTCCCTAGGTCTTCTCTGTACCACAGCACTACTTACCTATATATGGGTGTTCCTAGGTCCTCCCAGTATCACAGCATCCCTTACCTATAAATGGGTGTCCCTAGGTCTTCTCTGTACCACAGCACCACTTACCTATAAATGGGTGTCCTTAGGTCTTCTCTGTACCACAGCACCACTTACCTATAAATGGGTGTCCCTAGGTCTTCTCTGTACCACAGCACCACTTACCTATATATGGGTGTTCCTAGGTCCTCCCAGTATCACAGCACCCCTTACCAATAGATGGGTGTCCCTAGGTCTTCTCTGTACCACACCACCACTTACCTATAGATGGGTGTCCCTAGGTCCTCCCAGTACTACAGCACCTCTTACCTATAGATGGGTGTCCCTAGGTCTTCTCTGTACCACAGCACCATTTACCTATAGATGGGTGTCCCTAGGTCCTCCCAGTATCACAGCACCACTTACCTATAGATGGGTGTCCCTAGGTCTTCTCTGTACCACAGCACCACTTACCTATAGATGGGTGTCCCTAGGTCATCCCAGTATCACAGCACCCCTTACCAATAAATGGGTGTCCCTAGGTCTTCTCTGTACCACAGCACCACTTACCTATATATGGGTGTTCCTAGGTCCTCCCAGTATCACAGCACCCCTTACCTATAGATGGGTGTCCCTAGGTCTTCTCTGTACCACAGCACCACTTACCTATATATGGGTGTTCCTAGGTCCTCCCAGTATCACAGCACCACTTACCTATAGATGGGTGTCCCTAGGTCTTCTCTGTACCACAGCACCACTTACCTATAGAGGGGTGTCCCTAGGTCCTCCCAGTATCACAGCACCCCTTACCAATAGATGGGTGTCCCTAGGTCTTCTCTGTACCACAGCACCACTTACCTATAAATGGGTGTCCCTAGGTCTTCTCTGTACCACAGCACCACTTACCTATAAATGGGTGTCCCTAGGTCTTATCTGTACCGCAGCACCACTTACCTATAGATGGGTGTCCCTAGGTCTTATCTGTACCGCAGCACCACTTACCTATAGATGGGTGTCCCTAGGTCTTCTCTGTACCACAGCACCACTTAACTATAGATGGGTGTCCCTAGTTCCTCCCAGTATCACAGCACCACTTACCTATAAATGGGTGTCCCTAGGTCTTATCTGTACCGCAGCACCACTTACCTATAGATGGGTGTCCCTAGGTCTTCTCTGTACCACAGCACCACTTACCTATAGATGGGTGTCCCTAGTTCCTCCCAGTATCACAGCACCACTTACCTATAGATGGGTGTCCCTAGGTCTTCTCTGTACCACAGCACCACTTACCTATATATGGGTGTCCCTAGTTCCTCCCAGTATCACAGCACCACTTACCTATAGATGGGTGTCCCTAGTTCCTCCCAGTATCACAGCACCACTTACCTATAAATGGGTGTCCCTAGGTCTTATCTGTACCGCAGCACCACTTACCTATAAATGGGTGTCCCTAGGTCTTCTCTGTACCACAGCACCACTTACCTATAGATGGGTGTCCCTAGGTCTTCTCTGTACCACAGCACCACTTACCTATAGATGGGTGTCCCAAGTTCCTCCCAGTATCACAGCACCACTTACCTATAAATGGGTGTCCCTAGGTCCTCCCAGTACTACAGCACCACTTACCTATAGATGGGTGTCCCTAGGTCCTCCCAGTATCACAGCACCACTTACCTATAGATGGGTGTCCCTAGGTCTTCTCTGTACCGCAGCACCACTTACCTATAAATGGGTGTCCCTAGGTCTTATCTGTACCGCAGCACCACTTACCTATAGATGGGTGTCCCAAGTTCCTCCCAGTATCACAGCACCACTTACCTATAAATGGGTGTCTCTAGGTCCTCCCAGTACTACAGCACCACTTACCTATAAATGGGTGTCCCTAGGTCTTATCTGTACCGCAGCACCACTTACCTATAGATGGGTGTCCCAAGTTCCTCCCAGTATCACAGCACCACTTACCTATAGATGGGTGTCCCTAGGTCCTCCCAGTATCACAGCACCACTTACCTATAAATGGGTGTCCCTAGGTCTTCTCTGTACCGCAGCACCACTTACCTATAAATGGGTGTCCTAGGTCTTATCTGTACTGCAGCACCACTTACCTATAGATGGGTGTCCCAAGTTCCTCCCAGTATCACAGCACCACTTACCTATAGATGGGTGTCCCTAGGTCCTCCCAGTATCACAGCACCACTTACCTATAAATGGGTGTCCCTAGGTCTTATCTGTACCGCAGCAACACTTACCTATAAATGGGTGTCCCTAGGTCTTATCTGTACCGCAGCACCACTTACCTATAAATGGGTGTCCCTAGGTCTTCTCTGTACCACAACACCACTTACCTATAGATGGGTGTCCCAAGTTCCTCCCAGTATCACAGCACCACTTACCTATAAATGGGTGTCCCTAGGTCCTCCCAGTACTACAGCACCACTTACCTATAGATGGGTGTCCCTAGGTCCTCCCAGTATCACAGCACCTCTTACCTATAGATGGGTGTCCCTAGGTCTTCTCTGTACCACAGCACTAACGAGACACCATCATCCTCGTCAGAGGTAGATATATCACAGGGGAGATACACGGCTTCCCCTACTACCGCTTCCAAGTGTGAAAGAGGAACTGAAACAACACCACATAAACATATTAGTTACAACTCTGAATAATCAAATATAACAATCTTATTTGATTAAAAACTAGCTAAATGTTCTTTCAACGTTATAATATTAGATTTTCCTTGCTTTTATTTTTAAATGTTTACATATGACGCTGATAGCACCTTTATCTTTTATACATCTTGTTAAAGTTAGCCATAATTTTTTTTAAATAACCTCTTATTTAATTATCCCCACAAACTTCTGGAAATAAGAATATTTGCATACTTACGTTAATACTTTATGCATTCATATAGTATATTACTTAGTTAATACTACAGTCCCTAAATTAAGCATTTGAGATGTACAATATAATAGGATGACTTTAGCTTATGTATGTTTTTCTTTATACAAACTTTAAATCAAAAGAATTAAAAGTACTTTCCTTTCAAATTCCTTATATTGTTTAGAGGATAAAACTATGAACTCAGAATGAAAGTTTCTGTAGATACTAGGGTTAACCAAGATAGTTATTATGAAAGTTTATATTTATTGTATATTTAAAAAAAATCAAATTTTATACTTTACGTTAGTAACAAATTTATATATACATACAGTTATTTAAGATATAATGGCAATTTTTGGTCTCACATATATAATAAACTGTGAATTCGTATTACAACAAAGGAGAGGAGTAAGAAATATACTAATTTTGAAATAAGAAACTTTTTGTTGCTCTTTGTAAGAATTTAATTTTAGATAAAATGTTTTTGTATTAGGAAAATATGAATTTCAGCATGGTATTTATTTTCTAGTTTAATATATCTATAACTAGCATAGTTCAAATATAGAACGTGTACAATAATGAGGCCCTTATTCAATATTCTTCTACTACACATTTGGCTGTATCCTTGGTTTCCTTTTTATTTTTCCTTTCCTCATTATCATCTAATTAAATGTATTATTGTATCGTACGCTTTAGTTCTCCTCTCACTATTATTATTTATTAGGTAGATTTCCCTTTAATTTTATGTTTTTTATTTATATACAAGGAGATAATTTTTATTTCCTCTTAACTCTTCCTCCATTTATACATATTAGATATATATATATGAATAATTAGTCCCTATTGTACTTTAAAACAAAAGACTTATTATTTATTATCAACGGACGATCTATCCTCTCCTTTTTTTTGAACTATTTTCAAATAACCAGTATTCGTACTTTAACACATATCAATAAAACATTTTCAGTAATAGTATAATATACTTTAACTACATTATTTCTCACTTTGGTAGCTCACTTTTCGAAGATGCCACTCTCAATGTAGACTAGACATCTCATCAGGTGAGGTTAGGGTTTAAATACCAGTCGGGGGTTACCGAGTGTAGTTTTTACTTAATATCTCTTTAATATGTCTTTATACAAGTTAGTCAGTCTTACTATAAATTCAAATTCTTCATCTCAAACATATTAACTTAATAAATGTATAGCACAAACGGGTAGAAAGACGCGGTGATTAAAAATATGTTATTATTGGCTGCATCAATGATCACTCAGTAAAAGGCGTCAATCTCACAGTAGGCTATCAGTGAAGGAGAAGTTATAGGTTTGAGTCCTTGACAAATTCATTTTGTTTGATTAAAATAAATATGATTTATCAACTTGATATTCACATCCTTTTTCATGTTAATGCAATGATTATTAATCCATATACCAATAAGTATTTTATATTATTATTATTATTAGCACCGCGTCTTACTACCCATTCGGGTTATACGCACTTACGCTAATGTGCAATGGTAGGGTGATTGTGAGAGGAAATGAAGGACCTACAGTTTAACGTGGAATCCGAACCACGGTGGAGGCCTGGCATTCCCCACATTCACAAGATGTCTTGTCAGAGGTGAAGGAAGGGTTTGGTAATCAGATAAATCTTTGCCGGGACCGAGGATTGAACCCCGGCCGCCAGCACAGAAGTCTGACACCTTACCCCTAGACCACCAGGTCACCAGTATTTTATAGCTTTCGTGTTAAGAGAACCAATACATGGATGTATGTTATTAAATATTTAAAAAATAAAACCTTTGCAGTTAATAATCAGTTTTCACCATCGTAGGTTCAGCATTAGAGAAAGGTTGACATTTTTTCCTATATATTCCATATATATAGCTATAAATGGGCTAAAAAGAGCATCAAGTCACTTAAAAAAGGGATGTGAAAAATACCAGCTTCTGCTTGGTAAGTTTAATCCATAAAACCTTTTGGCACGCCACGCCGTTTGGTTATAATTACTATCATTACCCGAGATGATCCAGTGCTCGTAAAGACGGACCAACCGAGTGTTCTACAAAGGAAGTGAGGGGAAAAAATAGGGAAGGGGGCTAGGAGGGTGACCACAACGTCCCTGAAATAATGAAACCAACATCGTGTTAAGAATATATTTATATGTTTCTTTGAGGTTGGGCTGGACTGAATTTAAATCCAAACAAAAATAATTTTTTCTATGTACTATAAAGAACAAAGAAAGTTACTGGCTTTTGTTTTTATTCTTTAAGAAATACGGCCATTTTATGTAATATAAACTCTATATATTAATATAAGAATGAAATAATTATTGATATCGTAAGTACAATATTGCAATTAATAAAATACCTCGTTGCGATTGGCCTATCACAAACAGTGCGAGAGTATGGTAAGATTCTTGGAACTTAAAGAGTCAACCTTGTTATTAGCTATGATATCAAACATGTAATTTAATAAATGGTATATATTTACTTTTAAACATGTATATGTGTTTTTAACAGAGTATATATTTTAATTAAATTAGTTGAAAATATTCCAAATGAAATATTTTGATATCCATGAATATGGAATATAATTTTGTATATGAAAATATTTTTTTTGAAAGCTTCAACATTAAATTTGAATTTAAAATCCTCAATGTAAAAATTATTACATAATTATTAGTAATCATATTTCCATATGCAAACACACAAAGAGATACAAACAGCATTTTGTATTTCGGTAATAAAATAAATTAATAATAAACTTGAATTGTATTTGGACTTGATTTAAAAAGTAAAATTGTATTGCCTTATCACAACAAAGTTGTTCTTTACGTTGTATTTCAATTACCACACACATTTTACTTATTCGAATTAAACTGTAGGCGGGCTCTTAGGCAAACATTTAGTTTCATTCGAATTAAGCTGTTGCGGAATCTTAGAAAACCTTAGTTCATTCGAATAAACTGTTGCAGACTCTTAGAAAACCCTAGTTTCATTCGAAATAAACTGTTGCAGACTCTTAGAAAACCCCTTAGGTTCATTCGAATTAAACTGTTGCGGGCTCTTAGGAAAACACTTGGTTTTTTTCGAATCGTGTGACAACTGTTTTCAACTCACTTTTGTAAGTCTGCTAAATCAATTATTGAATTTTCAATACACAAACCTCTTTAAATATTCTTATAAAAAGGATTCTAGAGGACTATTATCAGGATATCGCGGGGTATATGACTGAATATTTTGGATAGGTCAATTAGGTCCAGTGGCAAGACCTTCATAACCCCGCCCTCCCTTTCCCCTGACGTCTAACACATTTTTATAAGACATCAAAATAACGCGATTGCGCATACTGACCTATCTTCTGTTTCAAAAGAAACTATACCGTCTCTGTGAACAACTGGGGGAAATAATTAGGTTTAGGGACAGAATTTGGACCTATTACATTGATACAAAATGCATTAAGCCTATAAAAATGTTATAAATCTCGAATTTAATTGAATGTTTAAAAATTATTACAAAGTAAACCAGAAATTTAAGAATAAATCTAGGCCTTTTAAACAAAATTAAACTATCAAATCTACATGTTCGCGTTCTACTAGAATGTGTATATTTAAAAATAATAATAAATGGATTCTATCAGTTATTTTCAAATATTTGTAAGCATATTACTTAGGTTAAAAGCATTTTTTTGCTAAGTTATAAAATATGTTATGCTTTCATTCATTATATTACAAGAAAAATATTTATTTTACTATTAATAATACATCTTGTACAAACGATCAAAATGAATAGATAATTTCCATGTCAATCATTACATTAATGTAACACAAAATTATTTAATAAAATAACTTAAATTTCTCGGAAATATAAAGCTATAGTTACGATAGATTTTAAATATTTTTCTCTACGCGCAACTATATTTTCACTTTGATACTATAATGTATGAAATTAGAAAACATCATGTGGAATTCAGAGGCGTAATCAATCTGTCAGTAACAATTGTAGTAGAATTTCACAATAAAATTTACTCTTAGTGTAGTGTACTACCATCCTGAATTTACAGTTTGCAAGGTTTATTTTATTTTGCACTTCCGACTCTGTTCTACTTTCAATGGAGTAATAGGTTTACTTATTTGATTAATAAAATATGATGAAATGTGGATTTGAATTTTCTTATCTCTTTCTAATATAAATGTATATATTAAATTTAAAGGTTGTAGGTTATTTTATGTAGATAGCACTTGAAAGATTGATATATTAAATAATATAAGTTATATTTTAGTAACTAGTTAAAGGGATTATATAAGTATTTGGGGTTTGGTGTTATAAGACTAAATATATTAACTTTCTGTAGTTTATTAAGTCCAAACTAAATTATTAAATAAAAAGAAGCCTAACTAATATATATTATTTTTTAGTATATTTGTCGATGTAGCACCAAAGGAACTCACGCAAATTAATTATTGTAACTGAAATTTGTTTTTAAAGTATAATATAGTAACAAAATATATATGTATTATATAGGTTATATGTTCAAACTCCCAGTTATTTTAATTGAAATATAATGTATTTATGAAGTTTATTTTTAAATTATTCTGTCCCGGCTATATTATGTGTTGGGTGTCTTATAAAAAGAAATAAAACGGTGAGTAAAAACACTTGTGATAAATATGTCATTCAAATAAGAATTGGTTAAATTGATCACCGGAATTGAAGGAAATATAAAGAAAAGTATATGGTATAGTAGGTGGGGACAAAATAGTATTTTCTTTTTCCCCTCCTGCAAAGAAAGTTTAAAGAGAGATCTTCCAGAAATTACTAGAATGAAAACACTTGAAAGAGAAAAAAAAAAAAACACGAGTGACAGCTGGGCACACTCTGATCAATAAAGATCATTTTCTTGTGTGTCGCAAGAAAGTCACTTTTACAACCAATAACACTGATGTTTGTAACTCCTTTACCCCCTCTTCCTACACTACTACCCTCTACCCTCCCCTTCCATTCCCATTCGCTAGCTTGTTCGACTTCTTGATTTTACTTTTTACTGTTGCTTTATGAGGCAGGGCTACAAACCAATGTGCTTGGTTTTTTTTTATGACTGTGACAACCAAGAATGATGGCTAAGTCTTTTGAGAACATAATTGAGATAATAGTGGAATAAGCGTTTAAGATTCTCCCCTTTGGAGTAATATTCTCTTCGAAATAAAAAATAAATAAAGATTGGCGAATATTCCTTAGTTTAATGTTTTAAGTATTTCATAGACCACAATAGTAAATAGTTAAAATACAAAAATACATTTTATTGGTGTATGCCAACAATTTAAAATTTAAAATTATAACTAAAATAGAACATATTTTTATTTTATTTTACGTAAAGGCAAATTTCTGGAACTTCATGTTATTACGTGGTTTTAAACTAGATCAATTATAGTTTATACCTTTATTTTTCACCTTTGGGTATTTTTCTTCAATTAATCATCTCAGATGTAAACTCATTTTCAGTAAAATACAAAAGATTATATTGGAAAACTGCGTAATCAGAAGATACATTTAGAGATAGAATTAAACTGGGAAACGGATGTCTGTTGTTATTTGTAAACATAATATTTTTAAAAATTAACTACCTGAGAAAATGTGCTTTATTAAAGTGTTTATTTAAAGTTGGTCTTTTAAATATATATAATATATAATTTTAGACTAGCATAGTAAAATATGCTAATACTACACATCCAGTCCGACTCTTACATACTTAATAATTAAATAAAGTATGACCCAGAGTATAAATAACAAAATACTTGTCAGCTCTACCGGAAACATTACCAACATATAGTTGGCCAATCTTACCACTTATTCAAGAGAAAAACACCAAATATAATTCAATATCTTAAATATAGGACTTGATTGATAATTAAATATTTTCTACAGAAACACTAGATATTAAAATAAGCTAGTTTTGTTATGATAGAGAACAAAAGTGTCTATCCAAATTCCTCTCGACAAACCATTACCATGCCTTCACTTCCTTGGATAAACATAAATGGTTCCAGACCAATTAGGTCAGTCACTACGCTATCAGTTTTGACAGGATAAAAACGCCATAATCATAATTAGGGGGTATGACATTTATTTTATAAAAGTATAGCCTAACTAAATTAGCATAGGACCTGTAAAAATATAGTATTATTTATATTTTTTTCATAGTTTGTCCTCGGGTTTTGTCGGCTATACATTCCTGGTATTTTACCATCAGTAGGGAATATGTATCTCTCTACAGAGATAATGGCACCAGTTATATGCGGTTATCTCACCCTCTTGTGATAGTATGATATTAATTACTATTCTATGACAGTAGAAGTCGTTTCTCTATCTTAATCCTAATTAACCAAACCATGGCGCTAAATTATAAATTCCCCTTTGAGAAAAAACAAACTTTGGTACCTCCAAGGAATGGAACCCGGGACCTCTAGATCAATAGCGAAAAATGCCAATTACCTGACTAAGACGCCGGTCATCATTTTTATAGGAGATACCAAGAAAATCTAGAAAGGTTATTAGGTATATTTTCACTTATTCCTGTCGATCATGTGAAATGCATTATTAGTAGGGGACACCTATAAAATAAATAATAAAATAGTATCAGGGCCAACTGCAAGGAAAAATTAAAATTTTTTAACAAATTTTCATATAAAAACTCTGTTATAACTAGAACTGGCATAGTACACATTGATTCACATGATTCTATATTAGGTTTAACAAAATATAATCTATAATCTATAATCTATAATTATGTTTAGAATTTAGACATTTGAACCTAGAATTTAAAAAGTGTTCTCTAAGCTTGTACCAGCGAAAAACACTAATGTGCCCCCCAATGGTGATATATTACAGAACAATAAAGTTCATCACACGCTGAAATGGTCAACCCTACCAGCTTAATACTAAGGTCACGAGGTCACTTTTAATGCACCAACGAGATTTTGTGTTCCCAGCCCTGATAGGATACAGTTCCACGTAACATTTATTCTCGTTATATTGCTCGTTATTTCAAAGCAATTGTGTGTGTATGATCATTTTGTTATTTTTTTTTTTCTCTCTTGTTTTGTGGACATTGTTAGTGGCTTAAACACGTGACTCCTTGCGACCGTATAGCAATTTCAGAATGGTCTGGGGTTCAATTCAGGCTAGTAATCAGTTTATTATATTTTTTTCCGTGGGAAACCGCATTTCGCAATACATTATTTTAGAAAGTTTATTTAATAGAAGTTGCCGTATCGTCAACTGGATTATACCATTCGATGTTGCCGTATATATTGTGGTAATTACATTCTACGCTATCAATTTAATATAAAGGGTATCAAAACAAAGTTAAAAGATCTATTTTAAATTCGATGACTGCTTTTATATTAGATTATTGGAATTAGATTACTAACACTTGGATCATTTTTTCAGTTGTACAATTTATGGATAGTTAAAAAAAATTAAATAGAAATTTGAGAGATGGGTAAAACAATTTATTTTTGATTTATTTTCACTTAGGGATTTAATAAGCCATTTTATAATTAACTTTTACTATGATTTTTGAGAAAATTTGCTACAAATATTGATAAATAAAACAAGTATTAATGATAAAAAAGAAAATCTTTTTTTACATTTAGTTGAAAATAAGTTATCAATGGCAGTTTTTATTTTATATACTCATCTCGTTACCCATTCTTGCTATGCGCCAATGTGTAAGATTTGATTAAAGTATAATTTATTAGAAATTTACCCAAATTTGGGTGACGGAAAAGTGAATAACTTTCTAGTGGAAACCACTCTCGATACACATGGATGGGGTTTGAACCCTACTTCTCATTACCGCCAAACCATACAAAAATGAGACTGCAGGCCGATTGGCGTAAATTCAATGTTTATTATTAGTTTTCTAAGAACCCTCCAATTTTTATTTTTATTCTTATATTGACCTTTTTTATCAAATTAATCTGTATTAAAATGTATCAATTCAAGTCTCATATTAAAAAAAATACTAATAGCTCGTGATTTGTATATGAAAATTACAAAAACTTACTAAAACCTCTTATATTTATTTATAAATCAGAGAATCTTAAGCAAGATAGAACCTTAATATTAAAATGTGTCTGCTAAGAAAAGTGGAAAAGTAAGAATTTTATTTATTTATAATACGGTTTATTTTTATCCAGCCTCCAGTAATAATTTGATAAACAATTTAGTAAAAGCATTTTTATAAGTAAAACTATTTAAATAATTCCATGGTTATATTAAAATATATTATAAATGTGAATGTTTGCAAAGTTATGTAATTTTACGTTGGAGTAAAAATATGTTTTTGTGTGGAAAATTTACGTTAATATAATTTTTTTAGTAAACTAATTTCTTAATAACTCAAAATCTCTAGTGTTTAATATAAAATCCATTACTAATCAAGAAAAATATAAAAGTTAAATCAAGCTTGAACTGAAATCTATTTTAGTAACATTTAAATAATTTTCAAGTTTCATTTAATATTTTGATAGTACATTATATTATATTTCAGAAGGGTTCTTCTTGACAGTAAATTTAAACATGGATTTATGTCTTAACATGCTCAGTTTAGAAATAATTGTGATGCTAAGCCAATTGTGCTAAGTTAAACTCCTAAAACACATTCTCAAAACTATATTATTTGAGTAGGAGACTATAAGCTTAAATTGAATATATATTCTTTCGTAATGAGAATATTAAAGAAATTTGATACAATAATATATCAAAGAATTAAATTTATGAAATCAGGGCTCTATTTATAATTCTTATATAAAACCCAATTTTTTGGCCTTATCTGTTCATCAACACATAGGTTGTTGGGGTTGGGATGAATATGGTAGATATAAAAAAAATATCATTTGCGTGGAGGGAAATTGTAAGACTATCAAGTAATAAACCTCTGTTGTGTATGTGGCTAGGATTTGAACCTCATACTACTCATTAACTGGAAAATTAGGATAAATAATCTTGATATTTAGTAAATTTACTCACCAATACGCGCAAATCTTGTTACCATTGGAAATAAATTAGTTCAAATATATTTTGTATATATCGTACAGTTATTTGCACATTAATAGCGATTATTTAGGTATCATTTCTATCTCTCAACTGTGGATGTTTACACATCAAGTATAAAATTTTTAAATTTAGAAAATAACAACTGAAAATAGGTTTAGTTCCCGTTTTCAGGAGTCAAAATTTACGAATATGAAATATATTTGGTTAAAATTGTCCTTAATAATGATAATAATTTGAAAATATTATTTTAAGTTTTTAAAAAAAATTGTAACAGTTACCAAATAAAACATTACATTAATATCAGAATATAATTTCAAGTCATTCACAAATTTCATTTTTTTACCACCAGGATAAAAACATCCTCATGATGTGAGCCAAAAAGCGAACTATACCGAACGAACGGCCGCCACCGTTATCTATGATAGTACCAACATCTGAGGGTAGAGGTTGTAATGTGGTCAACACAACTAAACTCCCCATCCTTTAATCTTTACATTACATATATGTTTCCAGATTGTGGTCTGGATCAGTATTTTATTGAAGTAATATATTTTTATAATCCCGACTTGCAAGGCCTGTCTTAGCTTCATATGTCTCATGATATAACTTAAGACTAGGACAAGCACAACATACAATCCCTGAACACTGATATATCTGTGTAAAAAGGTAACACCAAACTTCATCAATGATAACTTTTTTCAGCCATGCTGGTAATCGATCCCGGGACTCTTAGATTAGTAGGCATACACGCTATCAACTGAATTAAGTCAGTTTTCTAAACCGGAGCTGCTACTTATTTAAACAAGTAGCTCCTCATTTGTCCTCACGAGGCTGAGTTAGACCCCGTTGCTTCATAGATACTTTATGGAAACGTCTGGGATCTAAACCGGGACCTCTGGATCCAAATCCAGGAGCTCTGACCGTAAGACCACATTACACTTTTCAATATTTTACTACTATGATGTGGTTTTAAAACTAATAACATTGAGAAAAAAAATCATAGCTTACTCTTTATTTTAACAGGCATAATTATTTAAATTACAATATAATATTAGTAAGGCAGCCATGTTGGTGGTTGTGTTCTCATTTAAAATGAAACTAATATTTTAACCAATGTTTAATTATTTTGTAAAATCTTGCAACATTAAATAACTTTGATTTGAGAGGTAGCCTGTTAAATATTTTGTTAGCTTACAAGAGGAATTTTTGTATTCAAATAAAGTATTTATATATTTCAAAGCTAGTGAAAATTATGTGTCTTTCATTTACAGTTTTATAGTACGACCCAACAGAAATAGTATTTATAATATTACACATGCCATAGGTATTAATTAACATTAAACCTGACATCAATTAAATAGATTTATAAACACCTAAATAAATATTATTTCAAATTTCATCAATAATATGTTTATTAGAACGAGTTTTTTTTAAAGTAAAGAATTCTTTTATTGGTTTAAATTCTAATGATCAGACTAGATTTTATTATTTCAATTAAATACTATTCTAATTACTGAGGATTAATTTGAGCGAGTAGTATAGTAATATTTTTAATACTAATTATTTCCTTTGACTTTATTTTTCTCGACCTTTTTTTTTCAAATATAAAACTTTAGAATTATTAGAACTTTAATAACCTACCCTATAATTAGATTTCCAAGTATATATACTAGTATGGATTTCAAGTTACGATTAAGTCATTATTATAATCACAGATTCTTTACTAAGGTGTTTTGTTCTAAACTGATTTTCCATCTCACTTCATACAAATACGGGTACATTATAAAAAAGCCTTTACCGTCGCTAATCCATTAATTTAAATATGCAGGTGGTAAAATACTAAAAATAAAAACAAATATTTAGAGTGTGAAATCTTCACCTGTATAGAAACAAAAATGTTAAAATAATATTAGATTAGCCACTTTCTTTAAAATAAAATATAAATAAACTAGAACGGCTAGTATTAATCATACTACATTTTTCATAATTTTTAAAAATGATTTACATTTATAATAAGGTACATTTACTTATAGCTCCATCCTATTTATCCCTTAGTTAAAATGGGTCCCACTTAAACATGTAGTAAGGGGCAGTGGAAATAAAAAAAATCAAACAAAGTATAGACAATTAGTTTTTCTTTCAAAATTACTTGGACATATGTCTCAACCTTATTTTATTTGCATTAATTTATCAAACATATTGCGTACACGCCATTTACCATGACATATAGGTTACATCAAGCCATAATACGCGATAAGTTTATACTATAATACATATCTGTGTAGAATTTTGCAAGATATACTTTCTAACTTAAAGGGTAAATAAAGTGTGCATAATTAATCTATGGCACTAGGAATTCAAAAGTGCATTGCCACACTTAGAAAAGTACGACCCCTATCTCTATCTTGAGCTAGTTATATCCAGTCAACCCCATTACACCATATCTATTTCAGGTCCATTCTAATGTTATCTTCTAATATTCATCTAGGTCTTTCCAATGGTCTCTTCCTATTGATTCACCAGTAAAGTGAGTACCATGAACACATATTTTAGACCATCCCATTCACGTTGTATGTTCTTGCCACCGTAATCTACGAAATTTGATTAACCCAACAATGTATTGTGATGAGTACAGGGTATGTAACTCACCATTATATAAACTCTCCCAATCCTCTGTCATGTAAGGTAAAATACCACGTTTCACACCGATAGAGAATAACCAGTAATATTATTGTTTTATATACGATAGGTTCATGAATTAAATCTATAATTAATTTATCATATAACACCGAGTAATCATCTGTAAACAGTATTCATATTTGAGAATACTCCAAATTATACAATTTTCCACCATGTCCGTTCGACTCTCCTATTTCTCATACAACAGTTTAGGGGAAACCCACAGAGAAGCCGAAACCAATACGAATCCAACATAATTTAGAATAAAGAGAAGACTAGCCAGCCACGTAATTACAAGAAATTAGTCTGGTTAGAAACCGTGTATCGTCCGTAAAACACCATCTCTCATATTCTAATCGAATACGTAGAGCAAAGTTAAGTTAATTGGCGCCATACGAAAAGCATTTGTAAAAGCACGGAGAGAGTAAATGGGTAAGGGGGAGAGGGGTGGCGGGAGGGGTTGGTATCTAGAATCTCTCCCTGAAGTGTTAATTAGAGATTTCTCACTAACAGTTGGTGTGTCGGTTTTGATGGGAAATGGAGGGGAGAGGAGTAGGGTGGAAGGGGGGCGTATACACTCCGTTGAGCTGTTGGCATCGGGCCCTAATGGGGCGTGGGGTGAGAGGACAGCTCCTCAGAGGGTTGTGAACCATGTCATAGGGGTAGGGTATAAATAGGAGGGGAAAAGGTTGAAATCCATCCGTACCTCAAAGGATTGTCCCTGCATATTTTAGTAGCTGAACTGTGAAAAAAAAAATGTTGCTAGGAAGTTTTATGACGTCCATGTGGATAGTAATGGTTACATTAGGCCTTTTTTTTAGCAGGTTTTAAAATATTCTTTTTTTTTTTGTATGTGTAACTAATTTAAATTAAATAGTTTGATTTTAATCATCCTTAAACAAACGGATAAGATTTTTCCCTCTTGGGGATGAATATGACTCCTAGTGTCGCAGGAGTATTTACCATAAATAAACTGACATTTGCCTTGCTGGAGGTAGTAAAAACATATAAACATGTCTAAGTGCACCTGTCTGAAATTCAAAAGATGACCTACCTGACACTGACAGAGCATATAAGGCCCTAGACATTTATGATTCGATTCCATTATAGTTTTTAAGCTAATATGATATTAAGTTTAGTGTACATTCTGAAACCAAACATATAGATAATAGGTAAATAATTGATTCATTGATCAAATGGTCTAAGACATATTTTTCATAATGGACTAGAAGAACAGTAATAGGATATTGGAGTTTGAATCCCAGTCGGGTGTATTGTGCGTTATTTTTCTTAAAGGGTTTTTACTCCACCTACAAGCAAACTCATGGGCATTTCTTCTAAATTTAACTTTTATCATCCCTAAATCATATTTGTATAACCTGGATGAGTAGAAAAACGTGATTAAGAAAAATAAAAGTAGTTTAGAAAATATACAGTAGTACATCGTGATCCAGTGAGTTTCTAGTGTAAATATTACTGGTCTTAGCTGTATCTGTTAATAAAACACTTCATTCAATAGAATATTCATTGGTTAGCCATTACCCATAATGTATTCCATAGGAGGTAACTAACAAAGAGTTTATGATTAACTAGATAGCTGTTGCCCGCGACTTTGCTCGCTTGGAAGTTGATTATATACAAATACGAAGATATACATATGTATTTACAAATAAATTTAAAATATTAAGTTACGTTGATGACCATAACTTGACCTCAGATCAAAAATAGTGCAAGTCCGATAGAAATTTTCACCCCCTTTTTCATCCCTTATTAAATAAAATTTCCAAAATTCCTGAAACACGTATTTATTTGTTTTACGTCAATAACCGAAATACAAAATTTTGTTTATGTAACTTTCAAAATGACGGACTTTCATACATATAATAATCCCCTATTTTGACCCCTTTGGGGTGGAATTTTCTAAAATCCTTTCTTAGTGGGTGCCTACATAACAAAATGAATATACAGTCTGAATCTCATGCTTGTAGCCTTGATAGTTTGCGCTCGGCGATGATGAATCAGTCAGTCAGTCAGTCATTCAATCAATCAGGACATGTTATTTTATAAGTATAGATAGATTGGCCAAATGAAATCTGAGTGGTTGAGACCATATCCAAGTCACAGTTTTAACTAATTCTGCTTAGCTTGGCACAACTATACGACAGTATTCGACACGATTTTGATAAAAGTTATCTTATAGCATACGTTTCAATAATGTTCTAATAGTAACAAAGATTAATATGATTAAATGGTAACTATATAAAGCATATTATTTAGAGTATTAAAGAATTTAAAGCAAAGGGTCTATTCTCACCTATTTTTTGTTTTAAACTAGATTAATAACAGGTTGTTAAAATAGTTTTCTAATATAAATAGAAAGCATAACTATGCACGTCCAGCTATACAATATAGATTAAAATATCGCTATTTATTATTAATGAAATAAAATATATTTCAATCATCAAACAGAAAACCAATAGTATTTTTTAATCAACTCTTCTAAAATGGTCAGAGATAAACTATCAAAATGTTTCAAATAATACAAATTTGACTGTTTCAATGGCTGATTGGTAATGGAGGCGGACATAAAGCTGTACCTGAACACAATATAATCAATGATTACTATTTAATACAATTACAAGCTTTGGGTGTTAATTAGTGTGTTTCCATTTTGTACACCATGCCTAATTACAAGGGCTACCTACATAATCGCACTATTGGGATAGGGATGAGGAAGATTTAATTTAGAGAAAATATATCCAATTTTTATTTGGAAGGGTGGTGTTATATTATAGTCAGGTTTTCCTTCCTCAGAGACCACATGGTCTAAGGCGTCACTCTAATGTTAGACTAAACCGCCTACAACAGGGATATTAGGGTTCGAATCCCGGCTTGTTCTACTGAGGGTGTTATTTACCAAATTGTTTCCTACTCAAACGAAGGAACATTTCTTCTTAATTCAACTTCCTCAACCTTCTTTCATTAAAGTAATTAGTATATAGGCGTATAGCCTGAATCGTTATTAAGACGTGGTGCTAATAAAACAGAATGTTTTTATTTCAGTTGATGGATTAATAAATGTCATACTTAAATTTTGTCACTATTCACTTAGTATTTTAACCTTTGTTTCTATATATTATACATCACACGTATTTGTTTATGTATCAAACTAATGTGAACAATATATCTTAAATTTCTTACCCAAACAAGATTCGATACAAATCCTCTCATACGGTTCGGAGCAATCTTAAGCACAGTGTCACCAACAGGCATTCCCTACACCTCACCCGTCTTTCAAAGCCCCTTTAAGAGGAAAAGATAGATAGTAAATTCTTCTCCATACGTCATAAAAAAAAACCGACAAACAAAGCGAAGGTAACCATAAAAAAAGGTTGGCAAGAGTCTCTTCCTTAATGGGACCAGAGTGACTCCTTCAGGGGTTATGAAGCGTGTTATTGCGGTCTTAAAAGACCGTTCCTTCGGCCAACTAGGACCTGAGAGAGAGCGAGAGAGAAAGAGGTAGCGGTCAGATGACGGGGAGGTGTGAGGAGAAGTGAGAGAAGTGAAGAATTTACAAAACACCTCATCAGGATATAGTCGTCGTTAACACAAACACAAACAAAACCTACAAAATGTTTTCGGTGAAGAATTCCCGTAATCAGAAGGTCATAAAACAAGAGGTAACCGCTTTACCAGGTCGACAAAAAATGTCACCGTGGTACTATGTTTTAAGGGTGAAAGGGGAGGGGGAGTTAGGCAAGGATTTTAAAGTGAGGTTCTAAAATAAGGAACATAGACTAACCTTTATATACTCCATCTTAACAAAAACCCACACTTTTATTTTTCTCTCTTCTGATACTGTTAGTACACTTATTTTAATGCAACTTTTTTCAAAAAAACAAAACAAATGTTAAGCTTGATTCACAAACAATCTATTAAAAATCTCCTTTTCCAAAGTTTTAGTGGGCAATTGGAAATTTTAGGATGTTTGGTATGATTAGAAGTAGACTTTAATATGATATGGGACTGTCAAATCCGCAAATACTTTAAACGTTGTGTTCTTAAGGATTTTTGCGATTCTATGATTCGAAAATATATCAAATTTTCAGATTAAAAAATATGAATATAATTTTAAATTAAAATTTACTTTAAAGATCTAATTATGTTATATTTCTGGTTAAGCCCCAACATAATTATAGGATACACCTACCAAACAAATTCCAGACGATTAATTTAACAATCAACCAAGTTTATTTCTGTTAAAATGAATGTATTATAATAAAAAATAAATAAAAAGGAACGCATTCCTAAAAGAGATTTTAACATAATTATATTGGCTCATTTTATTTTATTCTACTATATGGTCTACTTCCATTCTATCTTTTATCCATTCATTTTTAGATTCTGAATATATAGGTAATAATAAGTTTTTGATTCGGAAAATAGTGGATTCGATTTAGCTTTAGTGATGACTTACTCTGACCAAGTTGACCTGGTTAATTAGATGATCCACCTCCTAACTGAGAGCTGGTTAGTTTTATTATGTGGTTTTCCAAAAATCCTGCGAGAACGAAATTTGATTTTAATTCACCTCTCTTAGTATATTATATTAGGCTATGTAATTCATGTTGCATTACTCGGCCATTAAGTTATTGACTTCTTGCCTGCTTCGGAGAAATATAAATCCAAGAATATATAAAACAATCGTTTTACTGGTTGTTCTCTATAGTTGTGAAACTTTTATTTTAATTTACATGATGAAAATCAATTTAAGGTGCCTGAAAACAAGGCGCTTAGGAATACACTTGGTCCAAAAACACATCCTGTTCTTACCACAAACTTTGTTAGGGCAGTCATATCTTACAGATTATGGTGGGAAGGACATAGAGTATGAATGGGAGAATCTAGAACCTTGTTCAGAATATTTGCTATTGACTGGCAAACCCGCTGAGAAGATATCATCGGGAATAGTAGAAGCATATGGGAGGATAACATTATTATTATTATTATTATTATTATCATCGCGTCTTACTACCCATTCGGGATATACGCACTTACGCTAGTGTGTATTGGTAGGGTGATTGTGAGATAAAATGGAGGACCTACAGTTTAACGTGGGATTCAAACCACGATGGAGGCCTGGAATTCCACACATTCCCAAGTTTTTATTAATACACGTCTTGTCAGAGATGAAGTAAAGGTTTGGTAATCAGATAAATCCGTGCCGGGACCAGGGATTGAACCCTGTACCCCCAGCACCGAAGTCTGATACCTTATCTCTAGACCACTAGGTCACCCAGAATAACATTAGAATTGACCTGAAAGCAACAGGGTATAATGAGGTGGACTGGATATAAATAGCACAAGATAGGGATAGGTGGAGTACTTTATTAAATGTGCCAATATATTTTGATTTCCTAATACTATAGCGAAAGTTGCCTAAGTATTTCGCTTCTCATACGCATTTGTGAGGATAAAAATGTGGATACCGTTAAATAAACACTTCATCACTACACCTAACAGGGGTCTGAATCTTGATCTTCTTGTGAATTGGAAAAAAGATTAATATATTTCCTTATTCATAAGTTTGTTTGTAAATCGTGTTATTATATAGTTTGTATCTTTAGAAAAAACACCTCAAACAGCCCAATAAAAATAACATTTGTTGTTCGTGTCACATGACCAGGATAGTGAATATGTCATTTGTAATGAGTTAAGGATATGAAAGGTATAGTTAAGAACAAATGTACTTATATTTGCGTGGAGGGAGAATGGGAATCATTAATAACCTTGTACGCTACTGTTTGTAATCCAAACTCAACTTCCCTGTTACTATCAGACTAATAAAGGCGATTTTAACTTAATAAAAACCTCATCAATAATTAGTAAAATTTTAATGGCTGAAGTGTTTGTTTAATTTAGAACATAGCTAGTAAATACAGATTGGCGTGATATAAAATGTTAAGAAATAACTAGTGGTGTACAAGGGTCACTTATTCATTGCCAAATGGAGTCGAAACGATACTTGAAACATACGGAGAAAAGTTGAAGTAGAAATAGGGTTTTTGGTTGTAGTCAAATAACACTATTTTTACTTTTGAAATAATCTTTTCATTTAGGTAAAGGTATATCAATCAATATTTAGTAGAAATGTTCATGACTGGACTATTAGTTTAAAATATAACCTGGCTAGTAAATACGGATTAACGTGCTATAAAACGTTGATAAATATCTAAGAGTGTATGAGTGTTACTTATTTAATGTCAAATGTATTCAAAACGTAGCTTAAAATATGCGAGGAAAAGTCGAGGTTGAAGTAAGGTTTATGGTTGTAATCAAATAACACAGCTTCGGCTTTTGAAATCGTCCGTTCATTCCTTTAGGTAGAGGGAAATATTTGTAGAAGAATTCAAAGATAAATTTATGGGCCTATTTGTTTTTAACACGGCTAAATGTATATTTCGCTAACGTTACTAAGCCATTTTATCCCCAGTCGGTGTTAAAATATTGCTTAATAGCTGCTATAATTTATATTAAAAAATAAAATTGTTTTCCTTTAATGAGTATTTCACGATATATATCAAACGCAAACGTTTGAAATTTTATTATTAGTAACCAACAATGAAACTGGTATTTTAATTTTTGGTATATTTTTTTATTCCTATTAAAAACTGGGTCAGAATAAATAAAATAGATTTTATCTTTCTGTGTAAGCAGTGAAAATCGTTTCTCTGGATAAATCAGGGTGTTTCTGCAAGTAATGAATATATTTTAGCACCTGTTCAGCAAACTATATTGATTAAGTAAAAAAAATTTAATGAAATATAAAGTAGGTTTTTTTTAATTGGTGTTGTTTGAGACGGGATATATTTTGGTAGTGTACTTGTAAACGTTTTACAATCATTATTTTTTTTAGAGAGATAAACGTGTTATTAAAATAATAAGTAGAAAACCTTTACATTTTTGGCAATGGTGTATTTTTACCGCAGCATAACAATATAGACTTAATGCACAAATTTTTTGGAATGCAGATGAGATGTTTGACATAACTTTGTGGGATGTTCCCAATTGTTCGGTAATAACAGGGCTGACGGAAAACACGGGTTCATGGGTCCCTAAACTTCCCGCTGCGCATGTAATGTTAATTATATAAGGTGTAAAATTAGTGAGGTATCAGATTTATTTAATAATTATATCCAAGTTCATTGGAGGAGATTGGACTGAATTTCATCGACGATTTGTCAGAATAAGGAATAAAATTGTTCTTGAAAGAAAAAATAGTAGTACCACCGTAACAATATGTTGAATCATGTCATATTTAGTAAATATATCAAATCCATTCTTCACATATATAAGTTTTCATCTCTTTCGAAATGTTGAGGCTTTGAGGAATATTGTGGGTGAATAAGTCGATGTAAAGGCGATATGACCTCCGACAAGCCGAAGCTTCGCACAACCCTACTTATAATATATTAACGTAAGTAACTTAAAATGATTTGATAAGCTATAATAACTGTATATCTAGTAAATTACTGGTTGGGCCACAAATACTTCATTACAAAGGTCAAAGTTGCCACGGTTGATTTACAGTTATTGGATTCTTGCTGCATGTTATAACTAACACGTATATAAGTAGATTTACACGAAATGCTACCAAGGTGATAGGAGCTGTAGGGAAAGAAGATGGAGTCAAACTTAACAAGACGTTTTTTTTTTTTTTAAACTCTTATATACACTTCAGTAAACAATAGCCAACCAAACAAATATTGTTTCAACTAGGAGAATTGAGTGCGTTTACACTGGCCTTCCTCAGAACAATATTTTGTCTAGTGCTCGGTAGACTAATTTATACTCACAGGGTATTTTAAGTCTATTAATTTTATTTTTATTGATATATTTCAATATTAGTACCACCAAATGGGACAACTTTGTGGGTAGGTATGGTATAGTTTAGTTTATAACTCGTGGAGGTTAAAATACAAAACAGCAGTGGTATATTTTTTTTAAATAACCTATTTGGCTATTCCTACCAAATATTCTAACCCCTGAACTTGTCGCCACCAGCAATCCAATATATTACGAGACAAATGACTTAGAGCAAGTCTATTATTAATAATAGTACTACCTTCTATTGCAGAACAGGTTTTTTATAATAACTTATACTTTAAGATTAGAGTAAACAAAAGGTAATATTTTAATTTCAAGGGGACGAATTTTTCAAAGACTACTCTCCTTAAAAGATGATGCAAACTCCCATTTTTAGATAGTATTATTATTCAGGTAATTGTTTGGGGATCAAACCATGGCTTACATATTTAAGATTTGAGTGTTTTATTACACTTTTATACACCTATCGCTATAGAAATAACATTTTAGAGGCTGGAAAATAGACTCTTTTAGTTGGCAACAGTCACAAAAGCTCATATGTATCTTGCTGCACTCAAAAGTGACAGCTGAATAACGCAAGTCTTAGGTTGTGAAAAAATGAACGTGGATTGGGGTATTTTTATTCGTCATTTTAGGTTATTTTTATGGTGGTCAGATTATATTAGCATGCATACTATTCATTATAACGTAGGCCTAATAATGAAGTAATGATGGCATTTAAGAGTTTAGGGAAAATTGTGATTTATTGTTCTACGTTATTTAAAAAAAGTGTAACGTTGAATGACATACAAACAATTATTATAATAATTATTATTAATAATAATAATAATAATAATAATAATAATAATAATAATAAACCCATAAAACATACAGGTTTTCACCATTTTCACCCTGAAATGTAGCATTCTTAATTTTTATGGATTACACAATGGCTCTACGATGGTAAAATAATTCAAGGTAAACTTGTGACTTTAGAGTGTAAACGAAGGCATTGTCAATAATAATGACAAAACGCCGTTATGAATTAAAATAATTAACAATAGTTTTCAGGCGTATAGCCCGAATGGGTAGTAAGATGCGGTGCTATTAAAATAATAACAATAACTATTAGGTCATACTTATAAAACTTATGCAATGCGTTGATACCGATATCGAGTTTCTCTATCATGCAACATGAATTATGTTGATCTTCTTATATGAAGCGATGTTACTCGAATTACATTAAAAAAAGACTCAGTACATTCAACCGGCATTAGAACCCTAAACTCCAATTAACCATATTACCAGACCTATATAAGTAATCAAAATCCTTAAAACCAATTTAAAAACAAAAGATTTTATGCCATATATAAATATGTTGGGGACAAATAGGGTTAAAATAAAAATAAATATCACACCACTTTGTAAATATCAATTTTTGGTTTACTCTAACAAGTTTATCCTTAATTTTAAAACCAATAATCATTAGTGAATTAGGAAATTGAAAAGGATACAAACGTGTTCTCGTGTTAATGCTGGTAGACCCTTATCTAAAAAAACAAAAGAACTCCTGAACGGTAAAATACATTCTGTTACCAAAAGTTTTTTCAATCGACCTGGTAGCATTCCCTTTACGGCAGGTCCTTTCCCTTCAATTCAACCCCTCCTCTTCTATCCTCACACCAACAGAGGTTGGGTGCTCACCCCAAGGGGGTCGTGGTCACGTACTATGGGGCATAGGGTGACCATTACCTCCTCCCCCTCCGAGCCCCGTTTACAACCTTGGATCTGCCCCTGTCCTGAACCAAACTCTACATGTGTTACTCCCATTGTTCAGGATATAGGCGTGGCCAGAATGGATGCACGGATAGTTTGGTGGGTTGCAATATGGAATAAAGGGAAGTTTGACACCGACTAGAGGTACATCATTTTATAACAGACTAGATAGCTGTTGCCCGCGTCTTTGCTCGCGTGGAAGTTGATTATATACAAATACGAAAATATACATATGTATTTACAGATTAATTTAAAATATTACGTTACGTTGATGACCATAACTTGACCTCAGATCAAAAATAATGCAAGTCCGATACGAACTTTCACCCCCCTTTTCATCCCTTATTAAATAAAATTTCCAAAATTCCTGAAACATGTATTTATTTGTTTTACGTCAATAACCGAAATACAAAATTTTGTTTATGTAACTTTCAAAATGACGGACTTTCATACATATTACCATCCCCTTTTTTGACCCCTTTGGGGTGAAATTTTTTAAAATCCTTTCTTAGTGGGTGCCTACATAACAAAATGAATATACAGTCCGAATTTCATACTTGTAGCCTTGATAGTTTGCGCTCGGCGATGATGAATCAGTCAGTCAGTCAGTCAGTCAATCAGGACATGTTATTTTATAAGTATAGATGTACTTTCTCAATATTCATCCTTGTCAATTAGCATTCACTCTCCTAGACTTTTTATATAGAATACATATATATGTTCAATATCTTTCCTTATATTGAGTCCTACTACTCATCTGGTCCATCCGCATATTTACACTAAACGGATTGGGTTAAATTAGCTCGAATTTAGAGTAAATTTACATGGATTTGCGTGAAGGGAGTAAGTAATTATCTTTAATATAAACCACCCTACCAATAAGGATCTGAACAAGCGTGGAAGCTAAATATAATCATATGACGAGCTCCTGACCAATCACACGATTTCAGGCTAATCGACGCTGTCTTCAGTGCGAATTAAAATAATTTAAACTTTTCTTTTCAGCGTGATATCGGTTTTCAAAACCAAACGACACATTCGGTGCTCAATACGCCTAAACCGATTGACTCAATAAATTGATTCGATAAATGGGCATGTACCTACAAAATAAAAAAACTAATATACAAATTCATCTACAGTCGTAAAATGAATCTAAATAAACTTATTAAATAGAAAGCATGTCCTGACAAAGGTAATGTGCGAACATTTATTGCCTTATAGATGTGAGCACAGTGTATAAACTCATCCTTATGTAACCTCCTTCATTCTCTATTATCTCCATCCCATTTAAAACTTAAGTTTTTTTTTAGTTTAATAAATTAATTTCTTTAAATATTGTTTCTAGATAAAATATAATTTTAGAACTGCAGCCATAAAGGCTAGCATTTGGTAGAAATTTTGAATTGGAATAGTAATGAAGTATAATGCTTTTTTGTGCGAATTTCTAATTTTACAATGTATTACGAGACATACTAAGGTAATATAATTTAGTCAATACTCTTATTAAGGTAAGAATGGTATCTCTATCTGAAAAATGAACAACCAGAGGTTAAGGGAGAAGATGTTTGTCGGGACAAACAGAAAGTATGATAAGTGGGATGGTCCAAAATTGGTGCCCACAATTATTTAATCAGTTCGGTTAAAATACAATAAATTTTAAGTTATTTTATCAGTATACAGCTTAATTAAAAATTTGTCATATTTTTTCCTAAACGTCGTTTGAAACAAGTTTATCTTATTTATTGGTAAAAAACTAAATAATATAAATTTGAAAAATAAGATTTTTATAATGTATTTAGACGTTGATACCGCTCATCTATATTATACAATATTAAACCACTTCCTAGCTAATGTAGTATTTCCTAACACCAGCAATGCATTTCAGTACTGTTAAATGTTTATAAACTCAAATTCAATCGGCACAGATGCTAAAACAAATTAAAATTAATATCCAAATACTTTAAATTATGTATTTATAATCAATTAATGTTATGATGAAACCTTTATAGTTCAAATAATATTGGTTTATTTTCAACTAATATTTAATTACATATCCCATTTGAATATTGTTGATTGGATCAAATGACGAGTATATTTTCGAAATGGTTATGTAGGCTCAATGGAAACTCATTGCACTATTAATTTATGAGACACAGGCTAATTTATAATGTACGATAGCACCAATAGCTTGACAAATGCCTGCCCTTTAATATGAACACCATATTAGTGTGAAATTGTTAGCTAATATAAAATTGACTTTTCAGTCAATTTATAGAAGTAGGGAAATTCATTAACTAGCATATTACAAATGAGGGGAAATCATTTGATTCAAAATACAGCTCATTTCAATATTTTATTGCTGTTTCAAATGGTTACATTCACTATTTAGATTAGAGTTTTATTTTTTTCTATAAGATATAAACAATTTATCACAAACATAATAAATAATTTTTACTTCTTTGCATATGGTTTTCCACATTATTAAAGAGTAAGCCCAACCCACTTTGTATTTGGGTTAAATTAATCCTATAAAATTATAATATATACTAAATTAAATCTACTTTAGTCTTCATCATATGTTTATAATTTAAAAGGATATATTTATAAACACCATAGCTTATTTTTAACATACATAAGAATTCGTAGTTAATAGTAATATTTAAGAAAATTCTACTTAATTATTCTATCGTATTAAGACCTCGAAAAATAATTGAAATTGTTAGAAAAGTAGGCCATATATCCCTATTTTGAGTTCTATCCAGTCCACCGCACTACAACCCATTTATTTCAAGTCCATTATAATATTATCATCCCAAATACGTTTATGTCTTCCTAATAGTCTGTCTATTCCCACTTGGTTTGCCAGGCTTTGGACTTGAGGTTCAGGAGTATGAACTTTGATAACCTCACAATATTCGGAGCATTCATGAACATTCAAAATAAGACGGAAGTGTTAATATAATATAGTCATAATTGGTTTGATATTTTAAAAATAACCAAAAGGTTGGCCATTAAAGTATTTTTTTAAATAATAGGTTTTTAAAATGTGTTAGGAATGATATTTGAATCCCAGACATCCCAAACGATTGACTTTAAACATTACAGCTATGCAACAGAATAATTTAAATTAATTTAACCCCTTTTTGTGCATTTTTAAAAATATCTAATCATGTGGAATTTAATATAAAAACGATATTTAACAATCAAGATAAAATTATTAGACCATATTATTGTAAAAAAGTGGCTTTCAAACCTGATAAAATCTGCTACAGAAAATGTATTCTTTTACTAAAAGGCAAACAAGAGCTGCTCCAGTCAATCACTTGACATGGGCAACTATTTTATCCTTTTATTTTTTAAAGGGTTTGTTTTTTATCTTTAAATGTGATTATTATAATAATGACTGTGGGTTTTAAATGTTTTGAAATTTAATATTTTACTAAAGTAGTTATTTTACTAACTGGTCCGAGCGTTGTATCGAGTAACTTTGGACGTGTTCACGATGGTCTTGTAGTTTCCAATGCATGCATAGAATTATAAAATGAATGAAATCACGTTACGTTTATATAATAAGGATTTTGTCTGGTCACTTCTGTTGACATTACTTTCTATTTATTTACGATCTCACCCATTCAGTAAATATATAAATATTGTAATATGATTTGATATATTATTCAAGATACTTTAAAAATCTTTCTGCCTTTATAGATGAAAATGTATGTGTAGGTTAGTTAATATGGTTGTATAAAGATTTATATTTATGATGATAACTAACTTTTTTTCATTTATAAAATAAATTAATAAGTTGGCTAACGAATATTATCTTTATGATTATCCGAATCGAGGAAGAAAATAACAGAAGGCAATTCTCGGCCTCCGATAAGAGAATATATTTAAGAATGGTGCAATAACTAACTGTGGAATTGAAAAGTCACTTAAAACCCTATATTGTCTTTGTTTTAGGAATACAAACACTGACATTTTAAGGAGAAGATTTTGTGGAATTATTAAGTTTGTTTTTTTAGCGAACCTGCCAAGGTATCAACAACAGAATCAGAAGTTTCGGTAGACAGTTTTTATGTTTGAAATTATCAACCATTTATTTGAAGCGGGTTTCAAAGAAAGATTTATCTTTTCCAACTTACCAACTTTTGTAGAGGGAGGACAACCTACCATTAAATTACAGCTAAAGTACTCAACTCGGTGCACATTTATCCCTCAATTAAAGGAACATTTATCCCTCAATTAAAGGAATTTAAATCTAAAGGGCTAATTATCACATAATTAATAACAACGGTAACAACAATTATTAAAAAAGGGAATCTATGTTGAATTTTAAAGCTTCACTTTTTTATCCTTCTTGGAAATTTTAAAGGAATGTGTCTAAATAACATATAACTTGTTTCGAAATATTTTAAACATACCCCATTAATAAATCTTATAAACCAATTATTGTCCATACCCCTGAAAACAATTTAAATTATTTAATCAACAATTTTGTATTATTGGTCTCACATAAAATTTGCTTTTGTCATCATGGAGACGATCTATAAAATGTGTATATGAACCATTGTTTAGTTTTAAGAGGGTATATCTCATTATTTTGTGCGCTTTATTTCATTATTTTATTATGTCCCATATATCAACTAATGGTCTTGATGGCAAATGTATGGGAGCTATTGTATAATTAATTAATAACACTCGCACAATCGACTAAACAGCGATTTTCTTAGGTCTGACTATTTATAAATATTATTCTCCATTTTCTATAGGTTCTATAACATCTGGTGTTCCCAAGGTCAGTGATCATGTCTCTCGGGGATCATTGAGTAAGGTAAACACTTTGGACGACTTGACACACAATATAAATGTAATCTCTGTACGCCCTGTTATTATAAGGTGTAGGATGTTTACACTATATATTTAAACTTTAAACACGTACTTTATTCTTATATATCTAAACAGAACACAACAAAGAAATATTTTAGATAATATTTGCTAAATTATCGAGTTGTTTAAACCTGAAACAATCTTAAATATAAGTCGTCATTTCCGTTAATATTAAATAATATACTTTTTATAAAAAAAACTCTTAGCATATTCATAGATTTTTAACAGTTGGTACTGCATAATTTAGTTACATCTATATTTGACTCAACTCATGTAGATTGTTTACAAAGTTACAAAATGCCTAAACCATTTTATGGAATGGATATAATAGTCTTTAATTAAATTTGAATTACAACTATGGCCTGAACATTGTAAGAAATTTTATAGACATGGCAAAAGCATGCAAATACTTTTAATTTAAACAGTGGCCGTAAAAGCCCTCAAACCAAATTTAACTATATACATTTTGAATAGGTTAATTCATTCGCAGAGATTTATTTGTATATGCTGGTGAGGATAGATGTAACAAACAATATTTAAGTACAATTTAGAAGGCCACTAAAGGAAATTAAGTAACACAAATAAATACACTTGGGAGAATATAAAATTGAAGATTAAATATTTTTTCAAATTAAAGTTTACTAATAATATTTAATATGTATTCCTATTTTTTTAAATGAAATTATTAAACAAATATATACTAATCCATCACTACAGTGTTGAATGGAATTTATCGCTGTGAAACTAATTCAAATCATTTTATTGGACACAATTTTTGCCACCATACCTCTTCTGCTTGTGAAATTCCCTAGATGTTGTAGGGTCTGTTTCAAGAGGGCGTGGGGGTGAAAAGGTTAGGATAAGTTATTTGATGTAACCATCTAATATTTGGATCCAGGTCTAGGTGTTTTCTACATGGGCGAAATTAAAGACGGTCTAAAGGCACTTTAGTGCAATTTTGAGGAATAATTTCTCGCCGATTCTTGTGTATAATATCTCTAAAATGAGCCATTTATCGCCATCCTACGACTTTAACAGTCTCACCACTCTTAATTGGCTATTTAAATCCTTATAGAACTATTAATACATTTAACTAAAATCCTAACTATTATAAATGCGAATGTGAGTTTGTTTGTTAGTTACGCTTTCACGCATAAACTACTCGACCGATCATCATGAAATTTTGCATACACGTTGTCATGGGTACAGAAAATGAAATAAGGTACCTTTCATCCAGAAAAATAGTACTGTTCCCGAGGGATACAGAAAAGGACATAGGGTAACTTACATCGAGAGTAAAAGTACTGTTCCCGAGGGATAGAAAGAAAATAACTTTTAGACGGTTGTCCGGCATAACAACTCGACCTACTGAATGAACATGAATTGCAAGGGACCTGCGATATCCCGAAATAAAATCTTATATCCCGAATTAAAATATGTTCTCGAGTTATTTTAGGCAAATCTATCTTAAAATGATTAAAAATAATTACATTCAGCTAATTAAGCTCTGTCTGTTCACCCCGTTAAGGTAAATGCAAAATTGTCGTAAGAAGTTTGGTATTATACTGTCATGAACTCAAATAAAAACATTGTTTTTACTAAAGTTCCTTTAACGTTTAGTACTATAACAAATAGATAGATGGCGCGGTATCGATCTGTACTATTTAATGTACTAAGATTTCATTACTCCCAAAATCCGTTGGATGGCGCTGAGCACATTTTAAAACGTGGTATCGTTTTGTATTATCTATGGCTATTTTAAACTCATAATTGTGAAGTTTGGAGAAAGGGTAGAAAGGAGTTGGGGGACCGTATTGATGGGAAGTAACAATACATGTTTGCGATTCAGTTGTTTGCAAACATTGATTAGTTACCGTTTATTGATTCAGTGCGGATAGTGATTACCCAACCTACATCGGTTGCGTATACCGTTGGTGAAACCTTAATTTTAGTTACCGTTTATTCATCTGTGTTACCCGCCTCGGTGGCGTAGTTGGCTAACGCGCTTGTCGTGTTGAGCTCGCTGCTGAGGACGGGGAGATCGAGGTTCGGATCTCGGTCGGTAGAACTGGGGGTGGTTTTTCCTAAATGGTTTTCCACTCTCCCTCCACGCAAATGAGGGTTCACTTCCTCTAATTCAACCTTCCCAATTCGAATCCATTAGAGTAATTAGTACTTAAAGCGTATAACCTGAACGGGTAACAAGACGCGGTGCTAAATATTATTATTCATCTGTGTTTAGTCCTATTTTAATAATATTTTATTGTTTTACGTTTTCAGTTTATTATTGTTTCTTTTTTTCCTTAAGCGATAGTTTATCATTTATTATTTTTAGGTTAGTATATTGCTTCCAATTCTATTTTTTTACCTTTAAGGCAATAGTTTGTTTTCATTTTTAGGTTAGGTATCTTTTTTTTTCTTAAAGAAAGATTTTTTTTTTTTTCTTTTCTTTTTTGAAATGCTTCGCAAACGTAATTCTAACTTACCCAGGTGCTCATCGCAAGCCCGGGCCGCTAAAATTGCTCGATCCCAAGAATCTTCCGTTCATGCTGAATTAAGGAGGCAAGAACAAGCGGAGCGACAAGCTGCTTTGAGAACTGATGAGACACCTTCTAAAAAGCCAGGAAAGACTGGAGGACCAGGCTTCGGATTACACAATTAGGACAAAATAGAATCTGTGCCACCATTTTAACAGGTGTGGGAAAAGGGGAAAGTGTAAACATACCGCGAATCCCAATAATCCCCACTGACCTACCATTTCAATTCAAAATACTCCAGTTTCCAATAAAACTTAGTTTTGCTATTACTATTAACAAAGCGCAAGGGCAAACATTGCAGGTAACAGTGGTGCATTTGGGAAAGCCATGTTTTTACCCATGGCCAGCTATATGTAGCATGTTCGCGTGTGTCAAATGCCCAGAATTTGTATTTATTTGCGCCAAATGGAAGAACATACAACATAGTATATAGGAGCGTCCTAAAATAATTATTATTTAGCACCGCGTCTTACTACCCGTTCGGGTATACGCTTTAAGTACTAATTATGCTAATGGATTAGGAATTGGGAAGGTTGAATTAGAGGAAGTGAACCCGCATTTGCGTGGAGGGAGAGTGGAAAACCATTTAGGAAAAACCATCCCCATTCACCCGACCTAGATTCGAACCTCGATCTCCCCGTCCTCAGCAGTCGAGCTCAACACGACAAGCGCGTTAGCCAACTACGCCACCGAGGTGGGTCCTAAAATAATGATCCATTCTGTTCCCATGATTGCAAAGGCCAAGAACAAGCGGAGTAAATAAGGGATGTCAATTAGTAACTGTAGGTAAAATTTAAGATGGAGTGGGATTTTAAATTCGTGGCAAGGCACAACCCTACTGACACACACTCCGCTATTTCTTTTCTACTCCTACACTTAATCCTTGTTTATATTGTGTAGTTTGTATGTTTCTTTATCTCTACCTGTATTGACCAACAACCTGAATAAGTTCATCGTTTTTATTCTCATACTTCCTGTGTTGACCGACAACCTGAATTTATTGACAAAAAAACATTAACGCGAGCGAAGCCGAGGGCAAATGCTAGTATATATATAATATATATATATATATATATATATATATATATATATATATATAAACGCTATAATAATAATTCATAATTATAGTAATTTTTTTAGCACTCGTCTTAACACGTGTTTAGGTTGTACACATATGTTCCAATTACTCTAATAAGTTAGGGACAGAGAAGGTTAAATTCAGAGTTTACCACATTTGTTTTGGGGGAGAGTGGAAAACTATTCTGGAATAAAACCTCAGTATACCAAAATGGGATTCGAACACCAACCTCCCAGTCATTGTCAGTTTAGTCTAACATGTGAGTGACACCTCAGAGCATGCAGCCACCGAATCAGGTTATTACAGTTTTTATAAAGTTTTTCTTTTTATCACAGTGCTAACATTGTAAATAGTAATAAAAAAAAGTGTTTATCCTTTAAGGACATTTCTAAGCCTATATAACTTAACGGTATATGTAGCAAAAGATCCAAGCGACAATGTGAGAGTTTAAAGAAACAAGCTACGCTCGCTATAAAGAAGAATGTGTAGAATGAAAGAAGTCAGAAAATAAAGATTTGGTTGTGTGAACGTGTTTTTTTTTTCTAACCAGAAAAAGTGGGCTATTCCCTAACGGTAATGGTGAATGGATATTTTCCCCGGCGTTGGGCCGCATCTCTTTAAAAATAAAATTGTATCTCTCTCTCTCTATTTCTTTCGCAGACCTTCATTTCACCGAGAAAGGTTAAACGGGGAGAATGGCTTACAACCGGATGGTGATTGTTGGCCGGCTAGTATTTATTTGACATGTTAGGAGTGGTCCATGTTCGTTGTTTTTATTTTAACTCCCGAATATGTTCAGTGTGTTGCCGACTCGTAAGGAGATAGGATAGCTTGTAAAATCGGGCTGAGTCTAGAGGGTTTGTTTGTATCTGGTCTAGCTATCTTATCCACCACTTCTATTTCCCCTGAGGTTTTGGTTGAGTAATACAAACGCAATATTCTAGTTTTGTTCTTGACCAAGGTGTAACGGGGTTTGCAACTTGTACGGGTGTAGTGAAAATAGGAAAGTTGTAACTATGATTTAAAATATTTATTTCATATCTCTTCTTCCTGTTGATAGATTTGCATTTATTCTAAGATACTCATATTTTTTAGATGTAATAAAAAGGAGAATTCGTTTATTAATTATTTTATTATAAGAATAATTTAAAAATAATAGACTTTTATTTATTAACATATATATATAGTATGAACGTAGTATAGTATATATAGTATGTATATGTATATATAAACATATATTTACATATATATTTACATATTTATTTACATATATATTTACATATTTATTCACATATATATATATATACATACATATATTTACATATATATATAAATAAATTTATATATATATATATATATTTACACATATATTTACATATATAAAGGGCATAGAAAGGTGGGTACCCGGAGGATCCTTACATGCATATAAAAACTTAATGTTATAGTTTTTTGCTTGTACTATAGTTTTAATTGTATATGTCATCAATCAAGATGAACCTTGTAAATCTTCTGATTGTAGAATTACCTCTATCATTACATTTAAAATACCATTATTTCCATACAGTTAATATATTATTGGAAAACAAAGAAAGCTTTTTGGAATGAGCCGAATAATTGGGGTTCAAGAATATGAGCCGTATGCAAGAACTTGACTAAGTGGATATTAAGTGGACACTAGCGTGGGTTTGCTTGCACCATCACAGGTTAAAAGGTGGAGTGATAGTGTGCTCGTGACCATACTATAGTCCACTAAGCATTCACTATACGTTCTTTCATAACGCACCATGAGTTAAACAATTTTTTACATTGACTGTAAGATCTTACTTTAGGGATAAACAAAAGGAAAATACAGCTTAAATAAAAGGATAACTGACATATTTGGAGTTGGTAGCTTATGTAGGTAGGCTTAATACCCTTACCCAACCCATTCCTTCAACATACTCACCTACTCAAACATTATTTTGTAATTATGGAAAGTTTGAAGTCATACACCAAATGCTAACAAAATTGCTAGTTATTACAAAGTTTAGAGAGGTTGTGTTAGTAGAAAAGAATCAGTGTTAAAATAGAACTGGACTGTTTCTAATAATCAATGGACTAATACTTTAATAATGCTATAGTAAAGTTGACGATGCATCATTCTATAATTTTACTACTTAAATGAATATATCATTAGTTTACTATCAATATAAATAATCAGAATACTTTTTAACATTTATAAAGAGGTGGCTATATTAAAAACAGTGGTATATGCCTCGTCTTCCACACGCGCTGAAATAAGAATTTGACCTGCACACTGCAGTATGAAGCGTGGATCTAGGGTGTGTACCCATTTCGGTGGCCGCATGGTCTAGGGGGTTACTCTCAGAGTAGATTATACTGATAACAACGGAGAAATCGAGGTTCTAATCTTGGTCGGTTGTACTGAATGTGGTTATTCTAAAATGGTTTTCCACTCTCCATCCCTGAAAATGCCAGTACAATTTCTCTAAAGATAACCTTCTTAATACCTAAAACCAATAGCATTATTGGTACACAACCCTAATGGGTAGTAAGATGTGGTATTAAAAATAACTATGGTGTAGTAAATAAATAATTATGACTATCGTAGTGTAGCCTCATGATGAGTCATGAGCGTTTACATTTTTTTTAGAGGGGTTTTAAAGTATCTGGTCCAATTTTTACACCCTTTCCACTTTCCTAAGTTTATCTCTAAATATACTGGATGTGCATATCATTATTTGACTATCCCTTACTTCAATAATCTTTCTATGAATGGAAAGCGAGTTCCTTTATTTTCTATCCGTTGTAGCCCTTCTAAATTAAGTCAATATTATTATCGGTAAAAGGTTCGACAGATAGCCACACCTACATTATGACTTCAACAGCTAACAATGGTTGGAATCAACATCGAATCCCCCTTTCTCTTTCACCACTCCTTTTACATATTGTATCTGGGTGTAGTATGTACATATATATATGAAGGATATATATATATATATATATGAAGGAATATATAATATATGAGGGATATATATATGAAGGATATATATATATAAATGAAGGATATGCACTCAGTTTCGTGGATTATCTTGGCGCGTAAATGAGACACACCCCATAAGCATATTTAGTATTTCAAGTGGATGTTACACCAATTAGCATGTTAAAGAAACACATTTTTAGGTTTATATAATATTTATTTGTATCATTTAACACACTAAACTAAATATTTGTATAAAATTAAAATTTCACACTTCAATAATTTTTGGTTTATTTTTTATACGATTTATACAAACTTAAGAAAGAATTACATTCTTATATAAACAATATTTTCACAGTTCTTATGGAAGTTAATCATAGACAGAAAAGTATGCTGAACTTCGCAAAATATATTGATTTTCCAGGTAAAGTATAAGCTTTTTTTATAAAAAAATTAACTGAATAAAATTAAATATATCATGATCATCCTCATTATTATCAACTGTTTCCAGCTTTTTGCCAGGTCAGTTTAGTAAAATTCTTCTATCTTCCTCTATCCTTTCACCATTCTTCATCCTTTATTTGTTCCATTTTCTACTCTCATTTGCACACTTTCTGTTGTCTGCTCCTCCCATTTTTCCCTTGGTCTCCCTTGAGATATTTCTCCTATATACTCTATTTCCATCCTTTTCTTTGGCACCCTTTCCTTTTTCACTTTCATTACATACCTATATCATCTTAGTCTTGCTTCCTATACTTTCTCATGTAAGCCCCTACTGCCTGTACTTTCACTATTTCCTGGATAGCTTCATTTATTATCTTAAATTCCTAAAACTAGATATATGTCTTTAAAAAAGTAAATTTTAAGTAATTTTATGTGTTAGAAATTCATCTTAAATAAATAATAATAAATTGTTTGAGAGTTCAAAAATAAGTTAAAATTAAAAAATATGTGAAATTCCTTAAATAAACATATTTTAATGTTAAACGTGTATGATAATTATATATATATTATTCTAAATTAATCCTGTAAGCTATAAATAGTTTAAAATAATATATAGTGTATGGTAATATATTAACACCTATTCTATTTTTAAACTTGTAAAATGAGTCTTCTTGTAGCTTTATCTGAAAGTGCCTGACCTTTCCTGAGTATAAAATGAATCAATACTATATTTAACATAACTTATTGACAGTGCACATTAGTGTAAATATTGATTATACACCACAAACTTGAATATACAGAATTTATTCTTCAACCAAATAATATACTATGTAAAAGTTAAAAAAAAAAACACTAAAAATTTACAATTCATTTTCCCTTGGTGTATACAATAAGTTTAATAAACATGTGTGTAGCCCGCTTCGATGGCTGCTAGGTCTAATACGCTACTCTCGTGTTGGAATAGACTACCGAAGATGGAGAAATCGGAGTTTGATCCATGTCGGGTGCACTGAGTGAGGATTTTTATAAGTTGTTTTCCACTCTACATTACGTAAATGCGAGTACACTTTCTCTAAATTAAATCTTCCTAATACCCAACACTTTAGTGTAATTAGTAACCAAAATCGGCGAATAAACTGAAAGGGTAAATAAAGAAGTTTGAATATACTTGCGATTGATATAAAAAGTGAACGGGAAAATAAAGCTATAGGAATATCTTTGTATTTTTTCAACCAGGTTTTCTTGTGAATGAAAATAGAAGACGACATAAAAGGTGGTTACTTTAGAATTCTATTTCAGACTACGTGAAGGAATGAAATTTTCAAGCTTAAATGGTGACCCAGAATGAAATTTCCTTTCCCTTACGTCGTCGTCCAAGACTCTTAATATATTTATAAGCCCATGGACTACTCTATTTTTGTGTCTGAACAGGTAAACTCTATATTAAATCTAAAATTAAATAAATGTCAAATTTTTAATAAAATGTTTGTATCGCGTTCGAAATTTTCAAAGTATTTAATACAAATAGTTATTTACTACTTTATAAATAAGTATATTCAGGACATTATAAAAAATAAATAGTTGTATGAATTAATTTTGTAAACATAAAATAAATATCTGGATAAAGGATTTAATTTTAACATAATTAAAAAATCCTATTTATGAAACAAATATTTAACAGCTGCTCAGATGATATAATACTCAAGAAACCAATAATAGACAATGTTTTTAAACCCTTTATATATATCGTCAATACTGATGTTCACGTACATAAAGTAGTCAATTTTGTCTAGTTGAAATTACCATGAACGCCATAGTTCAAGATTAGAATCCCTGTTGATCACAATGAGGTGTATTTTCCATTAATTATTTTTACTCAGCTTCCTCATCCATACCATTTTGGTGTAAATATATTGATAGCCTTAATGGGTTAAATTATTCAAAACCACATATAAATGGGGCTAATAGCAATTAGTGGGGCTACGGACTGTATTACATGATTAGGTAGGTAGATATTAGTAGAAAAATCTATTTGAAAAATATTTGTTGGTCTTATACATTTTGAGAAAAATGACATTAAAGTTAGAGAGGAATGATATAACAACATTGTGCTTTAGATTCAATCATTAATGGTGATTAGACGTGGACAAAAATCTGAGGTCAGTATTGTGTAAGCAGCAATGCAATAACTACACACAAGGAGAATACTGTGGCCCTAGGAGCAACTGACAGTCGATCTGGAACCTACAGTGCGGCTGTAAGCAAATCTCTTCCTCTGAAGACGTTAATGTTTGAGACCGGCATTGTCAGGGATGTGATTGTAGACTCCTATTTGATACCAGATCGTCTGGATTACCACCTATACCATCTGCTCTTTGACACGATTTTACCTGGACTGCTGGAGAACGGACCATTTCTTGTGTGACAGAGGATGTTGTATAAGTGTGACAGTACTTCTGCATATTATAAGGCACAAGTGCAACGATTACTTAACGAAGTCAACAACAACAAGTGAATAAGAAGTGAGGGTCCGGTGTAATGGCCACCAAAGTCACCGGACCTTACAACAATCGATTATTTCTTGTGAGGTCACCTCAAAGCTCTGGAGGACATTGTGGCACAAATCTAGATGGTTCTTACGACAATTGACGTCAACATGCTTCTTCACGTACACATAGAATAAATGTGCCACTTGGAGCAACGCATAACTAGGGTGACCTGGTGGTCTAGGGGTAAGGTGTCAGACTACTGTGCTGGCGGTCGGGGTTCAATCCTCGGTCCCGGCACAGATTTATCTGATTACCAAACCCTTCCTTCATATCTGACAAGACATCTTGTGAATGTGAGGAATGCCAGGCCTCCACCGTGGTTCGGATTCCACGTTAAACTGTAGGTCCTCCATTTCATCTCATAATCACCCTACCATTACACATTAGCGTAAGTGCGTATAACCCGAATGGGTAGTAAGACGCGGTGCTAATAATAATAATAATAAAACGCATAACTATGTGAGGATGAGCGTCAATTGATTCATCTCATCCATAGTTTTATCACACCTAATACTTATATTGACTCTTCGACCCTGGATTTTTAAGGTCTTAATATAATACTAAAACTACTTTCAAAAATTTGAGCTAATGGTCACACATACTAAGGGCCATATTGACAAGCTTAAGTCAGAGGGCAACCAATCACTGAATACAGAAATAATAAGCAGTTCAGGTTGATTTGAAGCTTGGATGACATCCGGATATTGACTATAAATAAGGCATTATAAATGGGAACATCATATTTTATCGACTTTTTTATTACCGGTGAATAGGAAGTTAGCATTCAAATCTCTGTTGGGTGTAATTTGGTTTATTTTTTATAAATTATTTTCCTCTTTCCTCCCACGAAAATATGGATATCTTTTTTTTAGTTATTCTTTAATCATCCTTATACAATTAGTACAATTTAATGCATACTGCCCAGACATAAAGTAAGATGCGGGGTGATAAATAAATTAGTATTGATTTTGTATGTTCTTGGCACTTTCAAATTAAAATCATTTTAAAGAATACTTATCATATGGCATGAATATTTAAGATTATAAAAATTAACCACAGCTAAATAAATATATACATGATATATTCAAGGAGATTATCTTAGTCACGTGGCTTTTGGATGTAAATATATATAACTATATAAACTAATTATATTTTATTATTAGCAGCCTTGGTGTAGTTTTTTCATATACATTATTCATCACCCACGTTTATGATCTAATAGTCTAAATCTAAGCCATCCCTCTTGTAATTGACTAGAAGGATGATTACGGGCAGATTAGAATTTGAATTATGGTCAGATATAATGAGGTTGGTATTTCCTGAATAGGTTTTCACCATACCTTTAGCGAGTTCAGGTAGTCAACCTCCCTAGTCCTCATCCTTAAAACAATAAAGCAATAGGTACTTAAACCATTAGCCCAAACATGTATTAACACAGAGTGCTAAAAAATATATTTTTCTGTATCTTTTTACAGTAAAAACAAACACACCTTTAATGTCACATGTGTATAAATGTATTAATGAGAATCTCTTCCTCTTTGCAATGGTTATTTTAAAACTAATATATTACCAATCTCACCACATCAAAGAGATGCCACAATTCAGATGAAACACAGTTTTTAATCTGTTAATAGAACGTGATTTATCCCCATGTGAATGGTTCATAATCAATTTCTACCTTTACCATTACGTATTTTGAGGAAACCTCATGTATAGTTATCAAAGGCCACGTGAGAGAACATGGTTAAACACAATCCCTCGAAACGGACCACTTCATTAAGAAGCACCACAACTAATTTAAAGCGGAGAATTGTACAAGGTACTCTGCGTATATCATATATCATGATTGTTTTGCTCTCGGATAAACTCTGTAGCCCCCTCTTGGACCAGTGAATATTCTATCAAAAGTTTACACCATTGGGCGGATACTAAAATATTTAGAACTTTTGGCCAGATGAAGAGACAGGTGAAAGAGGAGAAGAATATCAGAAGGGTCAGAAAAAAAATACATAGCGTATCTCTACGTTTCCACTGCATTATGCATTACGGTTAACTCAAGCACACGTTGGTTTCATTGGGTTTTTTCTCTCCCCCCCCCCCCCCCAAACCGAAGTCCATTTTCGTCTGTGTGTCCAAACAGGAAATACGAAACAAAACCAGTGGGTTTGTGGGGATAGAAAAAATATATATAATAAGAGAGTTAAAGTGATATTGATGACACGATTGAATCTGTTCCACCAATGTGATATATGCCAGCACACTATCAGTAGTAATTGATATTTATGGTTCGTAATCTGTTTATCTCGTTACAATAGACACACAAAGAGCTCGTAAAAGCATTAAAATGTCACCAATTGGATTGATTTTATATCTAATGGAAATTTTTAGTTTACCGCCTGACTTATATTTTCCCTTCCCTTTTTTTTCCCCTTCCAGAACGTTTTATTATATGGAAAATATATAAAATTATGTCTAAATTAAATCTTCCTAATACCCAACACTTTAGTGTAATTAGTAACCAAAATCGGCGAATAAACTGAAAGGGTAAATAAAGAAGTTTGAATATACTTGCGATTGATATAAAAAGTGAACGGGAAAATAAAGCTATAGGAATATCTTTGTATTTTTTCAACCAGGTTTTCTTGTGAATGAAAATAGAAGACGACATAAAAGGTGGTTACTTTAGAATTCTATTTCAGACTACGTGAAGGAATGAAATTTTCAAGCTTAAATGGTGACCCAGAATGAAATTTCCTTTCCCTTACGTCGTCGTCCAAGACTCTTAATATATTTATAAGCCCATGGACTACTCTATTTTTGTGTCTGAACAGGTAAACTCTATATTAAATCTAAAATTAAATAAATGTCAAATTTTTAATAAAATGTTTGTATCGCGTTCGAAATTTTCAAAGTATTTAATACAAATAGTTATTTACTACTTTATAAATAAGTATATTCAGGACATTATAAAAAATAAATAGTTGTATGAATTAATTTTGTAAACATAAAATAATGACTAATATAAAATTACACAAATTAAAATAAATGTTGGGTTATACATCTAATAGATATTACATTTTAAGACTTAAAATATAATGTGTAATAAATAAACCTTTTTTTTTTAAATCAAATAGTCAAAGCTATTATTTATGCATTTTAGTGAGGATTACTCCATCAGATATCATATTCTGAAAATTTATAAATGACACCTGGACACGGGAATCGAACCCGGGACCTTTGTCTTAGTACGCCAATGTTCTTACCACTGAGCTATCCAGGGTTTGTGATCTTAATAAAATCACACATTTGTAGCCGACGATTTCCGCACGTCCATCAAAGGTTCAAGGTAAATGGTCCCAGGTTCGATTCCCGTGTCCAGATGTCAATTTTCAATTTTAAGTTTATCTTTTTGTTGCTAATGATTTCTATAATTTATCTAGTTATCAAAATTATGCACTGAATGAAATAATTTTAAAATTTGCTCCAATTTTATAAGTGGAGACTGAATTTGGGCTTTTTAAAAATATATACACACACTAGACCCCTTACCCGTAAAAAAATATTGTAAAGAATCCTGTAAAACAAAGCTTCAAATCATCCATTGAAAATCCAGTCTTACCATCACTGTATAGCCCCCGCCCTCTTTTTATCCTCCCTCCATTTTTCTCATTCCTCTATAATTTTGTTTGCTTTAGGCTCGAAAGGAATTGTGTATACACCAATCAAACAAATTGTTAAAATCAAATTAATTTTTCAGCTTCCTCCACTTTTATTTACTCCCCTCGTTTCCCCAAATTTTATTTTAATCTTTTTTTTGCGTTCCTCGTCACTATATCTATTTCTCTTTCCTCACCCCTAGCCACCCACCACCTTCACCAACCCCACTTTCCCTTCAACAACTTTTTTTTTCCAACGACTATATAATATACTTTCGACATTTTTATGAGGAATAAATTAGATATTCAAAATAAAATATAGCCTATGTTACTCTCTGATAATGTAGCTTTATATTGGTGAGATAATTTTTAAAATCGATCCAGTAGTAGTTGAGTTTATTCATTACAAACAAAAAACAAAAAAACAAAAAATCAAATTTTTCTTTTTTATAATATTAGTATAGATACAGTATCTGTTAATGCTACCCGCATAGGCTGTAACTTGAATACGGTGCCAGACTCGATTAGTCTGGTTTTACAGTGATGAGGAGGCTGAGATTCGAATCACTGTAAGATATACTGAGCATGTTTTTTTATATTAATTACTACCTAGTGTACTCGTTCTTATCAAGGGAAATTTATAAAGAAGCATTTTTATTTTTAGTATATAAAATCAACGACAGGAAATAGTTAACAAATTTTTAATTATTATGTTTAGCTATTTTATCTAACATCCTTGCTGAGCCATGTTGTTGGGTTATATTTATGAACTAGTTGTAAGTTAAAAAATATATTAGAAAAAGGTTAAATGTTCAAAATATTTAGTTCTATGAAATTATTTTTAAGATATCAATCTTAATTACATTCTTTTACGCAAGTGTTTTCGAAATTTTCGAAGCATGCTTGTTGGGTCAAAACTTTATTTACGTTGAAACAAAAAGGAATAGGTTCTTCCAATAAAACATATTTTCATGTTTTCAAGGGCTTAGCTCTTTATTTCATCTACTGTATCATTATCTAAGTTTCTACACTTTTTTTATTTGTTTTTCACAGTTATACATTTTCCTCTTCCACCCTCAAAATTTTAGCCAAGAATCGCTATAGGTAAGTGTCACAATCAATTCAATCATTATATTACAAATATACATATTATCTATTGTGATTATATTTTAATACTTTTTACATGAAAATTATCTCATTTAAATAAACAAACCTGTGTCTTTCTGTTAAAGTTGCACTTATGTAATTGTTAAACCCTCTGTTTATAAATATATCTCCTCACTAACTTTTTACACACTTTCCTATCCTTGCATCCTCACTAACTTTCTACACACTTTCCCTATCCTTGCATACTTCCTTCACTTCAACAACATCCATACACTGACTCATGCATGCTACTTTATTCTTAAAACTCGTAAGTTTTCTTTTTTGTCCACACTTTCACCTAAAGCAGGGATTCTTAACCTTTTTTGGCCAAGACCAAAAATCAACAGACGATCAACTTGGTGACTCATGGGTCTCTTTTGAAGTTAAACAGTGCTAATGTAATAATTTAATAATTAGTGATTATTATATAAAGCTGTAATATTTTCTAACAACCATTTAAAAATGTAATCAGAATGTAATAGTGGAATTAAGAAAATATTCCCAGTATTGAATTTAATAAATTAAATACAATATTGTACAGTAGCTCCTTTAATTTATTATTATTATTATTATGTAAGGTAGGCCTACTCACTATTGGGAAGGTTTGAGTATCAACATATTTTGTGACAAATAATATGCAATAATAATTAAAAATTAAAACTTTTACAAAACAAAATTCCTAAAATTATTATTTACATTTGTTCAGTGAGATCCTTAACCTTGCACTATTGCTGAAAGGTCATCAAATTATGGTCGTATCTTTGAAAAGCTGCTTCTCAAGTCATACTCTGGTTGTAGTCTGCTTCTAATCTTAGTTTTATTGACAGAAAGTGCAGAAAACCCCAGCTTCACATAGCTAAGTAGTCGAAAACGGAAGTAGCATCTTAAGAAAATCAGAAAGCCAAAGGATGATTCATTTCTGATACATATTCCAATCTTTTTGTATAGCAGGGTTCCTACAGTATTTGTAAAAATATTCTCCCTGACTTTTCCCTGACTTTCCCTGACTATTTTCCCAAGTTCCCTGACCAATTTCTCATAAAATTTCCATTATAACTTTACGGTACTATACACGTGAAAATATTAATTTAAATAAATTTATTTCGGCCTCCTCCCCCTTACAGCCGACCTTGCCTCACCTCTCATGGAAGAATAAGAAAGCAGACATCTTGCCAATCAGTTGAGGGAAAATGATGGAAAAATAATCCCTATCAAAAATTTGTAACAAACTTGATTCCTTTGGTATCATGTGCAGAAATACGTATTAAATAACAGGCCACTAAGAACATACTAAAGAGTTTGGTATCATTACAGTTTTATTTTACCTAAACTGTACATTTCCTGAACTGAATAGCTTACAACAGGAACTCTGTCTGCTTTCATATTATTCATGTCTCAAGTCAATTTTATTTTTATTAAAATTATCACTATAGTCATACAATAAGAAACTATGTTATATTTAATAAAGTGAAGCTTGCTTCTTCTTCAGTTCTTGCAACTCCACGTCTATTGCTTCTCGTTTCTCTTCAGTTGCCATCATTAATTTTTTTCTTTCTCCTTCTAAATCTTTAACTTGTATATCTAATTTCCTCTTTTCTGCCTTCTTCTTGTCTTTTTCACTTTTTTCTTGCTTCTTCATCTCTAAGTATTCATGATAGCGTTTCCGAGCACCTCTCACGTAATCCAACATCTTTTTGCTAATGTGTATATTTTTAATCCCTCCTGCTTCTTGTATCTCATCATGAATGTGACGCTGTGCAATGACTGTCTTTTCATGCATGTTTTCAACCAGTAAAGATTTATTGACTGAAAAACCACCTTCAACAGTTGCATTCCCATGCGACAAGACAAGGCAAATCTTTATTACTTCCCAAAGATGTTTGTAGTTTGCTTCTCCTATTAGAAAGCTACCATAAATAGTGTCAAGTCCTACTTCATCACTAAACTGATCACAAGGACGAAATATTTCTTGAAGCTCAGATTTTTTGAGGTTGCAAAAATGCAAGTATTCTTTCTTGGCATTTTCAGCCAGAACATCATTTATGATGTTGGCATGGTTGAGTTCCTCCAAAAGAAAAGAAAATCTCTTCTGGGCCAGTTGAGGTGAATGTTGAATAACACAAGGATCCAATGAAGACAAACCTCTCACAGCTTTCTGTTTTAAGGGACTTTTTTCTTGTAGTTTTGCAATCATGGTGGTTAACATACTGCGGCACTCATGTATAAATTCTAATTTTTGTCTTTCTGTTACTGTGATCGCAGTTTCTCCTAACAAACGTTTTGTTGCAAATCCTATATCAATATTTTTGCTAAGGATCAAATTTTCTGATTTTTTTGTGTCAATAGACAGTAACTTTGGACCCGTGCACTTCATAAGATCAGGTTTCACACAACGATTCATAAGGTATCTTAGAAGTTTCTCTACAGCTTCAAAAAGATATGGAGTCATTGGTTTTGATGTCTGGAACCGTTGCAGGAAAGGCTGACATTCATCTGCAATTGTCTTGCAGAACGCTAGTTTACACTTTAGGAATGGATCACAGGCTGCTCTTTTCAGTGTCTCTACAGGTTTTGTTTTAGGAAGTTTTGCTTCTTTGAGAAACTTAATAACATGGTCCCAAATTTGTAATGCCCTTTGAAAGCACTTCGCATTCTCTAACCAACGCACACCACAGAACTTCAATGGAAAAGTTGTACACCCTGTCAACTGGGTGAACAATGCTCGACGAGCTGGAGAGTCAGTGAACAGGTAGTACATGTGACGTAATAAGCTACTTATATCCCAATCAACAGACTCTACTCCTGTTCTCAAGGAACCATGAACAACATGAAGCCCACATGTTCCCAGATTTAGCAAACTACATACTTCATTGTCTGTTACAGATTTGAGGTGTTCCTGAAGAAGTGTTATAAACTTTAAATTGACATTTGGGCCATGCATTGACACTTGTATCAACTTAGAGAGTGGAAGAGGAGAAATACCATCCAGAAAATGCTTCAGTAATTCTTCAGCAGTGCTCCTATCGAAAAACACACTGTTTAAGTAACGACTGATGACTTTATGATTTTCCTTGTCCCAGAATCTAATTACAATGTCCATCTGTCCTCTTTGAATAACTTTATTCAATGCCTCATCAAAACAAATTACAAAGTTGTTACATGATTTTAGGCGGTCCAGTAAATTATTATGAAAGAATGGAGCCAAGCCATGCACAATGAAGTATGCAGCCTTGTCTCCACCAAGGGTAAAGGCATTGGCAATGGAACACTCGGGAAACATCAATTGAAAAATTGTACTTAAATTATTGCACGAATTGAAAGACATTTTTTTGTCAACAACTTGCATAGCCCAAATGACTTCCGCCTTAGTTATATCATCTTTTATAACAAAAGTGTTATGGTTTCTTTGAGGAACTACACTAATTTCACTTTTAGCAACAGCTTCCTTCTGCGACGTTACGATTTTCGATGAAACAGAAAAACTCTTCAAGCAACCAGCAGAATCATCACTAGGTAGAATGTCTTTGTGTGCCAGAGATTCTCTTGAAACTGGGGAGCTCGATGAACCTGAATCACTTGACTTTTTTGAAAAAAAAGTCAACAGAGAGCGTTGATTTGTCAAAGTTTCAAGAGTTTTGATATGAGTTGGTCCTTTTGCATGGGAAGCTAATGCTTGCTTTCCCATATTACTTAAGTTTATAATTTTTTTGCACACTTTACAAAATGCCTGCAGCTTATTACTTTCAACACCACTTATCCAGTATGAGAATTCAGGAAAATGGTCTGGGCTTAGCCAGAGCTGGTTAAAAAACGGTTTTTTTGTTAGACATTGCTGGTGTAGTCTAATCAGTCCTGGTGCACTGTATCAAACTATAACGATGACAAACCTTGAACAAGAACAAAAACAAGTGATCACTAAAGTTAAAAGAATTGTCATGTGCAGGCTAGGAGACCTCTGCGTTCACATTCTGAAATAAAATGCTACCAAAACTTGTGTTAGGGCAAGTTTGAGCATGGTAAGTGCCCCTCAGCTTTCTTCATTGGGGCAGTGGCTTATGACGCAGTAAATAGAAAAAATATTTTCTTTGTTTTTTCTAAGTGTGACATGAAGACATGAATTGTCATTTCCCTGACTTTCCCTGACCTTTTTAAAGCTTCCCTGACTTTCCCTGACTATTATTTTTTTCCCTGACTTTCCCTGACTTTCCAGAGCGTAGGAACCCTGTATAGGGATACAACTCTTTGATTAACATTCCCTCGAGACAACAACTTGAACTCAGAATTTTAAAAAAAATGGGTGAACTCAGAACCCATTTCTAAGCACATCTGGCTAAATATCCTGTTAAGCGGCCTTGTTTTTATAATATTGATTACCTGAACAACCTCTATCATAACTATATTCAAATCATCTCACAGCCTCTCTGGAGCAAGATTTTCCCTATAAAAAAGGCGATGAGACATTTACCTGAGAATTAACTTCCTTTACTCTTGCACAGAAAACCTGATGTGATCCAAATATAGCTGACGCACCGTTAGTACAGATTCTGCGACATTAGGTCCAAGACAAACCTTCATCTTAAAAAAAGAGTTCATCAAAAAAAAAATGTCTTCTCCTGTAGTAAATACGGTAAGTTGGAGACAAAACAAAAACTATTCCATCTCGGTAAGTCCAGCATAGCGTATGCTGGCTATGCGTTGAGCGTTGTCACTTACAGAAGTTGTTTCATCCAATTGTAGACTAAACTGCCCACTAATTTTGATGGTTTAAATTACTTGTATTTTAATATCAATTGACATATCATCGATACGATTACGAATAGTATAATTTGACAGTGGTATTCATCACCACAGGTCATGCGAACCATGTCTATTGCTGCTGGTTTTATAAAATCCTCTCCAATTTTATATGGTTTCTTATGTTTTGCAATACGGCAAGCAGCATGGTAAGAATAAAGTGTGGCTTGTTGAACATAATGAACAGCCTTATTTCCAGTGTTGAGACGTTGTCACTTCAGTTACTGTTCTTTTCTTTCTAAGAAACTCCGTTATTTACTAACTGAAGCATTCTGCTTGGTTAAAAGGTGCCTATTTAACTCGTTCTGTTTCTTTAGTGACTCATTGCTGAGTACTTCACCTGAGACGATACAATTTTATTTAGAATTTAAATATTTTTTTGGGAAGCTACCGCTACCCATCCCGAAAGCCATGGTGACCCACGTTTGAGTGATGACCCTTTTCTAAACCATTTAGCCACTTCCTACTTATCCTACATTTTCCTTTTGATCCATACATTCTACCCCCATATATTTTCTTTGTGACTCAATCCACACTCATCCTCTCAACATTCCCAATCCTGCGTGTGCAAACGAGATAAATACTAAATATATTTATTATAGAATTTTCTTATAATTTCAATTTCATGTGGAAGAGGTGAAATTATAAAAAGGGAAAATGTATTTTGCTAAAAATCCTGCTAAATCATTTACCTTAATTCACGTTTCCTTCACCCCCTTCCTAAGATAAACCGGTCACTGCAGGGCACGCTGTCTTACAGGACGGTTTTGTTAGAAACTAACTTTAGTAAACGGTTCTATTAGCTGAGGTCATGACGTCATTAAATAGCGTCAGATGCAATTAAATGCAACATATATAAATATTGTTTCATGCTTTCTTATTTGTATGTTTTTTTAAAACTATGACTTACTACCCATTAAATTTGTACCCCTAGGTACTAATTACGCTAGTGGGCTAGGAATGGGGAAGAGCATTTACGGGGAGAGCGCGGGAAACCATCTTAGAAAAATCACCTTCACATACCCGACTATGATCAAACCACGATCTCCCCGTCATCGGCAATCTAGTCAATTGCAAGAGTAGCCCCTTAGACGATGCGACAGCATAAGTGGTTTATTTGTATTAATATGTAATTCCTTTGTTTTAAAGTTGTTATTATAAATTTCATATTAATAATGTTTCATATTTCTCTGATTTGCCTAAACCTTGAAGAAAATAACCAATACAAAAAAAACTTTATATGCCCTTTGTCTTGGAGTAGAAGTTTTTCTTTTTTTAACGATTATAAAAATAAAAACACTTTTTCATATAGATCATTGTATTTTGAGCTAGCAGAAAAGGTAAGGCCTTAATAAAATTTATTTTCAATAAACAATAAATGTTTTAGTAACCTTTCAAAAGTAAAATACTATCGTAAGTAATGGCTTGTCTCACTTATGAACACTGTACATGTTACAGCCAATAGTGAAATATCGAATTCACGAATTTGGCAACTTTTGGTCAATTTCATGACCGTGTCTGTTTTTTATAACTTCACGAACTGGGAAAAAATTTCATGAATTTTGGCATATTTCATGAACTGAAACTACTACTATACTATTTAAGAAACGCTTGAATAAAATACTGGCTAGTTTCACTTTTGGAGTGTAAAACATTTTGGTGGAGAGTGTATTATTTATGTAATAATCAAGATTAACCACGGATTTTTATTTTTTACGAACATGCTTGTGATAGAATGGAGAAAACTCGAACTATTATTTCAACCAATATCTACAAGTTAAATTGAGAACGCGAAAATCTTTTATTCATTCAATAAAAGAGCTCTATCAATATAAATATATATATATATATTAGTTTTTTACCGTTCATCATTAAGAAAAAACATTTATTCTCTTGGTAAACATACAATCTTTAATACTGTGTATTTATTTTTTCTTTAAAATACTAAATATAATAAATTTTCATAGTTTTGTTACTTTTCACATAAACATTATAATTTCCTTTGATCATTTATATAATTTGCAGCATTTGGTATTCTATTTATTAAGGTTAACCAGAAAAAGTAATTGTGATTTTGGGTATTATTAAATAACTAAAAAAATTTCATGGCGTTAGCCCAAAATCGAGCATAACTAACTAAGCGGCCGCCTTCTGCTGCAAAAGATATAACCAACATTTAATGATAAAGTGTCTTTTGGTCAGCACAATATTAATCCTATAGATATTAATCTCAGTTTTCTAGAACGGAGTGACTACTTATTTATTAAAGTAGATCCTCATTTATCCTCACATGTCTTGATTGACCCCTTTCCAGACCCACTGATTTAAACAAAACCTGGAAGTACCAGGGATTGAACCAAGAACCTCTGGACCACAGAGGCTGTCATGCATAATTACAAACTGATGTTTATTTAATGTGTACAGTTTTATTTGTGTCCCGTAAATCAGTATTTTGACACGCTTTTAAAAAAGTGTTGGTATTGTATTGTTTTGTTGTCATTTAGTTATTTATTATTTTAACTGTGGAATACAGGTTTATTTGGGTTAACCAAGGTTTAATAGCATGAGTAAAGTAATATCAAGACCAAGAACCTTAGCAAAAGCTTAGCTATAATCAACAACAGCCAATCATTTTTATCATTCCTTCTGGTGAAATTCAATGTGTTGCGTCTAACTCAATCTATACTTATAAAATAACATGTCCTACTGACTGACTGACTGACTGATTGTTCATCGCCGAGCGCAAACTATCAAGGCTACAAGCATAAAATTCGGACTGTATATTCATTTTGTTATGTAGACACCCATTAAGAAAGGATTTTAGAAAATCCACCCCAAAGGGGTCAAAAAAGGGATGATAATATGTATGATAATATGTATGAAAGTCCGTCATTTTGAAAGTTACATAAACAAAATTTTGTATTTCGGTTATTGACGTAAAACAAATAAATAGTGTTTCAGGAATTTTGGAAATTTTATTTAATAAGGGATGAAAAAGGGATGAAAGTTTCGTATCGGACTTGCATTATTTTTGATCTGAGGTCAAGTTATGGTCATCAACGTAACGTAATATTTTAAATTAATCTGTAAATACTTATGTATATTTTGTATTTGTATATAATCAACTTCCACGCGTGCAAAGCCGCGGGCAACAGCTATCTAGTATAATATAACTTTGTATTAATACATTTTCACGGAGTACACTTATATTAAACTAAAACAACATTGACACTGATATCACTAATGATCTATACATAGTCAAATATCTATTATTATTATTATTATTGAATTATAAATATTGTTTCTTATCTTAAAAACCGTGATCAAACTGGCTAATGCATATAATATAGATTAACTAAACTTTAGGAACCAAACTTTTCATAAACCTGCATTTTAATCTCAGATCAATAATATCCTTCAGTGAGGTATCAAAATAGGGATATAAAATTATGTAAAGTAAAATTTTGTTTAACTTTTCTAAAAAATGTAAATAAAAGACAAACACTGCAGATTCAATAACTTGATAATAATGGAAGCACTTTGGAATATAAATACCTGATTCCGGGAAAGGGAACATAGTTTGTTGACGGATTTTGAAGTTGTCCAAAGTTTGTTGTATACTCGATGTGCCTGAGAGAGAAAATGATGAAAAAAATAGAGTGAGGTGAACGGAGTCTTTACCCGTTGAAAAATTGTACTTTGACTTTTTATGGGAAATTGAAGGGCCTCTCAGACTTTCTAGCTGGTGTCAATATTTATTGGTGTCTTTTTGTGTGTGGTGTGTGTGTGTGTGTGTCGTAGTCGTCTCCAGTATCCAAACACACTACCATCTGTGGTTTTCTTTTTTCTTTTCATTGTTTTTATTTCACCTAGATGTCGTCTCTTACTTGTGAGAAGGAAAGAAAAAAAAAGTACAATATCAACTGAAAGTTCAGAGGACAACATGTTATTTACCTAATTATGGTTTCATCTGGAGCTATCGGAACACACTAGCTATTGTTAAACAATTATTTATAATAATAATAAATAATAATAATAATGCTTTTATCAGTAAACTGAAGGTGCACAATTGTCTTATTTTTGATTGTTTAAAAAAAACAATGTTTATTCTGTCTTATAGTAGAATTTGTTGTAAATAATCAATGCAAGTTTTTTAACTTTCTATAGACCCCTTGAAGTGAAAAATATTTTTATTAAAAATAGTAGGGATAGAATCCTACCCAAGACACTTTACCTCCACGCAAATGAGAGTAAGCCTAAAGTCCCTTTTAAGTCATTTTATCTTATCCGGACTTCTGTGCTGGGGGTCCGGGGTTCAATCCTCGGTCTTTGCACAGATTTATCTGATTACCAAACCCTTCCTTCACCTCTGACAAGACATCTTGTAAATGTGAGGAATGCCAGGCCTCCACGTGGTTCGGAACGTTAAACTGTAGGTCCTCTTTTCATCTCACAATCACCCTACCATTACACATTAGTGTAAGTGCGTATAACCCGAACGGGTAGTAAGACGCGGTGCTAATAATAATTTATCTTATCTGCACAATTATAGTAAATATGCTTATAGCTAAGCACTAGTTGATTAATAAGATGCGAAGGATAAGGTATAAATGAAAAGGGTGTGTGTACATAAATTAGGCGTTTTGGACAGCTGGAAGGTTTTCTAAACTTTTTATTTGTGCTGTACAAATGTTTTCGTGAAGAGGAGAAAAAGAAAGAAACGATACCTTCTTACAGTCTTAGGGGATGTATCTGAACCCATTTGTCTGTTGGGTAGGCTCTAGAATGAAAGAAAAACAAGTACAGTTGGCGAAAGATAGGGGAAAAGGAGAAACAACAAGGAGGTTTAGTAAGGTAAGGGGAGAGACAACTTGCGCCTAAAAGAATAAAATAAAGACTAAAAGTGAAATTAGTTCCATGGATGCGTGAGAAATTCTTTTTATTGTTTGCTCCATCTTCTTTGTCTCTGTCGTCCTACCAAAACCCTTTTTAATTATTAACGGTCAAACTTTATAATTCCTTGAAGAAGATAAGTAGACGATATTGCAGAAGAACTATAAATAAAGTTGTTCATGAAAGTCAGGGTTAAAAATTATATTAGCTCACTGTTAGTTATAGTGAGGGGTTGGCTCATACTTTTTCTAAGCAAATGTTATGTATTTGTTTTTTAGAATAGCCAATTAATCTCTTTTTTCTCAGTTTAAGTTGATGGTCGCTCATATAGGTAGATACTTAAGGTAGGAACATAGAAGACGATGAGAAAAGGTAAGATTTTTCAAACTTTTTATATTAAAACTCCTTTTCGATAAAATAAACTAATATTGCTCCAGGAGTCTAATTTTATTTACATGGTGATATCAACAGTTGTAGAATATTTTTTCATAAGCATATGTGATATACCTTGATGAAAAATGTTTTAATGAAATGTCTGGACACCCTTAACAGATATTGAATATTTATTCAGTAGAAAAAATAGTTTGATTTATTTTGAACAAAAATTATTTTATACAAAAACTGTGATAGCCCTTACCTTTTTTCGCATCCTTTAAAGTCCCAGCTTAAACTTTCAAAATGGGACCAAAATATTTTTGCTATATTAAAGGGGATATTATAAATTGAGAGACAGGGGAAGACTTTTATAGAGTTATGATAATCTGTACACTATGGGTCTATATAATAAGATTGTGAGCTAGATAAAGCAAATAAATATACAATATTAAGAAAGGCAACATAATTTTAAAAATCGGCTCATTATTAAATGTTAAATCAATGACATTAAACATATTACTATCCTTCATAAGAATACAAATAATGTTTTACTGATGAGATGATTGTTTCTTTGTAAACAAAGTCATTTACTTTGACGCATGGCGCCAGCAAATACGAGCAGCCATTAACATCACTTCTGGAAATGGGACATCTTGCCCCATAGTATTGGCCCCATTTGACTTTTTATGGCAGTCGTTATGACCCTATAATGTTTTTTTCATTCTTTTAGAATGACTTTTTGAAGAAATGGCGTGACTCTTTATTGCGTTTTGACGTTTCCTTGGTGTTGGATTTCTTTATCTTTTTTTTTTATCTTATTGAAGGAAAACGAACATTTTTATTGTAATTCTTTTGGCGGTTAAGTTTGGGAAACCATCAATAATATATTATTTTTTTGTTGCTAATTTTATTTTAGTAAAAATAATATTTTTAAAAACAATATTAGTACCTAAAGTATTGTCCTATAATTTCCACACTTTAGAATAACCATAACCAATTTAACTGAAATTCAACAAATATATTATTTACAGATTTTAATTTCAATTGCAAGTTGTAATTATTTAATATTTATATAAATAGTTTTTTCTAATGATATTACAATATTAATTAGCACAATTAAAACTAGTTTTAATACACAAAATGACTATTACTACATGTTATCTGTAGAAGTAGTACATTTTAGACCTCATTATCAAAGATGAACTAATTCAATACGAATCTAATACTTCAAACTACAAGGCTATCCCATTGGGAGATTACGTTACTTTCTTACTCCCAAAAATTAAAATATAACTGGATATTACAGTAATAATTTCAGGAACATTTCAGGTATGAGCCTGGAGAGCATAGGTGAAACCAAATAGTTTGAAACATTCCTCCATTCTTCCCGAAAATTTTTTTGTAGTATTAAATTTTACAACTCGTCATAATTTATTTTTTATAACTTTAATATATATATATATAATGTCTTTCATTACTCTAAAATAATTGTCCCATATGGTGTAGTAAAATGGGAATATTTCTTTAATTCCTGCCTTCATTCAATGAGAGAGAATAAATGTTTATGAGAGAAAACCACAGCTACAAATCTTTCCGATATAACAAATTAACAAATATATCTACATTAATACATACAATCATTTAAATTTAAACTTTCCTTTTAATAAATGTCAAGTTATAATTATGTATTGTTAATGAATTGGCTAATGATAATTTATTTTAACTTAAGTATACAACAAACGCATAAAACTATACCTCTTAAAATTAATTAACAACTTATATTATTGAAACAAGAATACTATTTTAGAGATACATTTCAACATTTGAAAATATCAAACCGAGATCAGAATACAAATTTACTTCCAATTGAAATTATCTGTGGAGTTCTAACATTAGAGAAATTTAAGGCAAATTAAATAATTAATTTCTTGATTTGAACTCTCATATGAAAAACCCCTTTATTAAACGGGAAACTATTTCCAAGGCATCCCTGCTAGCCCGGTCACATAATCGAGCGCCTGACCCATTTGTTGCAAAGCTCCCTTCTCCATCTCCCTCCACGCCGCACACATCCGATAGTCTCAAATTCCCCTTCCACCACCCTACTTCTCATGCAAATTCGATTTACCCTTGCATGGCCATTTGGGTAGACCTTGCTGCCTACACAGTATTCGCTATCTTTTGACAATATATAGGTTGTATAGGGACGTGGCTTTTCTTCTCGTTCGTTGGGGTCCGAGTTCAATCACAAAGATTAGCAAAGTATTTATTTCTACTAGGATCCACAGTCTTACTATAAAAAACTACTTTTGAAAAATATGCTTTCAAATTTACAATAGATTGTTATAAGATTAATGCCTATATTGTAGTAAAAATAGATTGGTAGTAAAAATACAAAATATTTTTGGAGCAGTTATAGTCAAAAGTATTGTTAAAGTTTTAGTGAGAACCAGATGGAATATACAGTCACTTTAAATGACTTAGAATGTAAATTTTGTTTTCAAATAAAATAAGACACACTTTACCTTATCTAAATACATATAATCATAAAAGCATTTTTATAAAATGTTTGTATACCATCTGGTACTTAAATTATGTGTGTAAAAGGATATCATTAGAATTTAAAACTTAGTTTCTTTAATCTACAATTTCTTTATATCCTGTATTTTTTCGTTAAAAAAACTTGGTGCCTGATGTTATTCCCAACTAATATATTACACTGACTATCTTTTGGAGGGTAGGAAATGATTTTCCTTTTTCCATCATCCTTTTCCTCTATAACCTGGTGTGTAAGAACCTCACTAAACCGCTTTCGCCCATACCCCCCTTCACCACCCAATTCACCCAATCCCCTCAGCATTGAGAATAGAGTAAGACCACACAAAGCCAAAACAGGATTGGGGGTGAGATATGTTATCATTCGACGCAATGCTACCAACATATACTCAATTGAAAACTCTCCCTACTTTATGGATCCATTTATTTGATTTTTTTTTTTCCTTTTTGTGTTTCAAAAAACTACGATCCTTAAAATATTTTAACTAAGTGTATTGTAATTTAAATGAAATTTTCATGCACCAATCTGAGTTATGAAAGATTTATTTATTGAAATCAGATAGTTTTAACCATCTTACATCCTTAAGGGTGAACCTATTTAGTTATTAATTTAGTACTTTATCCACTTGGAATGACTGAAGGATACAAATTAAATGTCAAACTCATTAAGTCTGGCTGGTCGATGATTCCTGGTGAGGTCGCTGCTTGAGTGCATGTTGAGTGCAAATGAAGTAAATTTTCTTTATAATTATTCCTTTTCCCCCTAAAACTTTAGTATAAATAGAAGCATATAACTTGGTGGGCAGTGAGACAAAACCTTAAAAACCATGCATTAGTTAATTTATTAGATCTTTATTAAAATAATATAAGAAACACGTTATAGCCCATTTTTATACTGAGTGCTATTGCCAAGCTCAAGTAGATAAGGAAATTAAAGTGTATTAGGAATTTAACCAACTTTAATCAAAATACTTCAACTTTAGACACTGTTTTAAAAGCAATAAAAAATGCATTTTTTTATTTAAGTTATAGAAAGCTAAGCCACTATCACATTTGAATAATTTTAATTTTAAAACATAGGTTCCTCATTTGGGCGTGAAGTTTTTATTACTATTTTTTTTTTGTTCAAGCGTATCACCAAGAAGATTTAGGAAAGTAGTGGAAGTGGAGGACCAAGAGGGTTACGGATACGGAACTTTCTATGAACCAGTAAGTCATTATACACCACGCTTTGCTCCAGGCAACGAACTTCCCCTTTTATACCCTCAGTTTCCCTCTTCTCCCTCTTTAGACTTAAAAGTTGTGCACTCGAAACTCATTTTATGGCTCCGAACTACATTCCTTGCTTTCGGTTGTGTCTCTTTAGCGTCCTATCCTACCCCTCACAGATCCAACCCCTTAACCCCGTTCATTCTATTTTCCCATAGGACAAAGCATCTCATCCCCTTACCTCCATTGCCTGCCCCATATAACTAACGGAAGCATTCAACAAAACCAAACATCCTAAATAAGCAAATATGATAACAAAAAAAAAATGAACACAGCTAACTTTGGAAAATGTTGATAAAGTTAGAAAGACAAGATACGATTTGGGGAAATATGAATTTGAAGAGGAAATTTGCACAAAGTTTCGTAAAATAAAATAAATCTATAAAGTATCAATAAACCTCTCTATTTACATTTTTATTTATTTAGGACATAAAATATATTTAAATAGTTGGTAAATACTCATTCTAATAGTTCCACAAATATTCTCTTACTGTACACTATAGATTAGAGGACAATTTTCAAAAACAAGTTTTCACTAAACTACCCTAAGACCTAAAGAAGTTTTCCTCATAAAAACAAATATATCGTCTTGAAGCTCGTAATAAACTATTTTATATATCATTTCAAACAAAATTCTTCAGACATTTTAACCAATTTTATAATTTTCAAAAAGCTTTATTTGTAAACTACACTAAAATTATTTTAAAATTGCAAAAATATTTCTTTTCTTATTAAGCATGAACAACTACTCCCAATATTTCTCTTTAACTCAATCTTCAAGGCCAAGTTAGGAACATTTAAAAATTTCTATAATTTCTTATTAGAAAAGAGCCTTCAAATTAATTTACTTTAGAAAAATAAATGTACATTAATAGTGATCATGTAAAATAGTCCCCCGAAAACACTTTAAACAAAATCTTTATAAAATTTAATTAAAAAAATAGGTCTAAAGATAAACTATTAGGAAACTATAAAATGTGTTTCTTATAAAGATATTAATAAATATTTATAATTTAAAAAACTTTACAAATAACAATTTTAAACCAAATTGCTGTACGAATTTATTGAAATATTAAATTTTTTAAAAATACAGCCATGTGTAAACTCCTCTTAAAATAACTTTATAAAAAAATACATACATACAATTTTATTTATCATGTAAAACACTCACCAGGTATACATCTATACAAAACATAGCCATTTATAAATATTTAATAGCTTAAAACAATCACTCATCTGTGAACTACCCTTAATAATTTATCATGTACCTAAATCCACCAAACCATTTCTAAACGTTTAGAAACTTTGAAAATACCTCCTCTGTAAACTACCCTTAATTTATCATCTACAACTCTATCAAACCGGCTAAGATTTGTAACCAAGTACAAAGTTGTAAAATCTACTTTTGGGCTTATAGCACACATAAAACCTAAGTATTAGGGCCAGTTTCATAGTCAAATTTAGTACGCCTCAAGTGCGGCGCTACACTAAGTACATGACGACACCTACCTAAACCAGAATGGAATGGGCCAATTTCCTATGCGAGAACGGCCCATTCCATTCGAGTTTAGGTAGGTGTCGTCTTGTGTTTAGCGTAGAGCCGCACTTGAGGCGTACTAAATTCGACTATGAAACTGGCCCTTAATTTTAATCTCTAGCTAAATTTTTTTTACCGTTTACAAAACTTTCTCATTATATGTGAAATTAAAAAGAATATACATTTAAAAAATTATATATTTATATAAAAAAGTTAATATTACTATTTAACAAAGTAGATAGTGCGAATTCTAAAAAGAATAAAAATTACCACTTTATCAACAAAACAAATAAATGATATACAAAAAATTGTTTGTAATTATTATGAAACGCACAAATTGTTTATAAATTTATTATGATTTTAATTGATGTTTTAAATTTCCAGTTCAAAGTATAATACAAAATGATTATCTAAACTAATGCATTTAGCACTAAAGGCATTAAAGGCTTAAAATAGGATTACATGCAGAAGGTAGCTTTTATTAAATGTACTTCTTTCTTCTTAGCACACGTGTGTTCAAGCTGGCGCCCATAGTAACAATCAGGAGAAGATCTATGAGTGAAGGAGAATATATAGACCAAATAATTGAGAGGAAATTGTTGACATTTAAACGCCATGAGCTTCAAATGTCTTGATCTCTCAATTTAAAAAGAAAAGGGAATATTATTATATTGATTATATTATATATTTTTCAGACTATTCTCGCTTTTACATTTTTATTATTTACGTCTCCATTTAAATATCAGAAGTTTAAATCAGCAGTTTCAGTTGTTTTATTGTTTTTGTAAGAATTCACCTCTTCAACTTTAGTATGACAACGCTTTTGAATTGTCTTCATTGGAAGTGAGTTGGCCCAATTCAAGTTTTTATCTATGTATTCTTTTCTTTTTGCCTCATTTTAAAATGACACAAGTTAATATTATTATTAGCACCGCGTCTTACTACCCGTTCGGGTTATACGCACTTACGCTAATGTGTAATGGTAGGCGATTGTGAGATGAAATTAAGGACCTACAGTTTAACGTGGAATCCGAACCACGGTGGAGGCCTGGCATTCCCCACATTCACAAGATATCTTGTCAGAGGTGAAGGAAGGGTTTGGAAATCAGATAAATCTGTGCCGGGACCAAGGATTGAACCCCGGCCGCCAGCACAGAAGTCTGACACCTTACCCCTAGACCACCAGGTCACCTACCACAAGTTAATAGTTGTGAATACTACCACAAGAGTAAATATTATCAAAATAATTTTAAGGTCGAAAACTAATGTGATAACATTTAACCCTATAACCCATCTAGAGTTAGGAATATTTGTGAGGAAATTTCTAAAATACTAACAGTATTATGAGAATGTCATTTTTCAATAATATTACACAATAATTTTTTAAACAAAGGATCAACTTAATGGGTTGTATATTTCTATTTTTATCTAAGATATATACCTCCCCATTTCAAGCCATCTAAGAATATCTTTTATTCTAAATTACTCTAAGAAATCTGAGCTTCCAGCATTTAAGCAATAATTTTTGCACAATTATATCAACAAGTTTATATTTTTAACTATTTTACTTTTTTGATTTTTAACTGTTATGATTTCAACTATTGTTAAACTTACAGGTTATAATAATTTATTCTTAATTTCTTAATAATATAGTTTTTTTTAATTTCAATATTTTTATTTTAATAATTAAGAGCATAATATTTTTTGGCTTTACTTGAAAACAAAATTAATTTTTATTTTCATTTAATATTTAATTTTAATCAATTTCACTTAGCATTTTAAAGTTAACATTGTTCCAACATTTACTATTACATGTAATAAAATTGACATTTATCTATATTTATACATTAAAAGATATCTATGCTACCTTAGAAATGTAGTAATCAGAGCTTCACAGTCAAGTGATGTTATTTAACCTAAGATTAGATGAATTTTCCAATAAACGATATGAGATATTGGAATTATTTATCTTGTATCTATCCTCGTACATAAACCGTATTACTCTCGATTCACAAGTCCGCCGAAAAACCAGAGCAGAACAGAAACGTGGTCATGTGACGAGCTCTAAGCCAATCACAAGATTTCCACATAATCGGTTGCTATCTGTTCTGCTAAATTCACTATGTCACTCTGCCTGAGAGGCTCGGCACAGGAGAATCAATCACATCTCATAACCAGCCATCTCAAATCAGTGAGCATGTGCATTTACCAACGCATGCGCTCTACAGCCAGAAGCTAGCAGACAGCTTCACTGGCCTTTGTGAGGTTATTTGAAATAAATTCCTTAATGTAAAGCGTGCGTGTATATCATGTATTGAATTTGCCACGACACAGCGTTATAATTTGAAAACATCCATCGGGGGAGTGAATATAAAATATAAACATAATATGTTTATCGGCTAGAAAATTAATATGTTGAAAATCAGCTGTTTTAAGTTAGCTTTGCAATTCATCATGGCTCGACATACAGTGTGTGAATTTCTGCGCTACTGAGGCAGATTCTGCTTTATATTTCAGGCGAACCTGTGAATCAAGCTTTGTTATAGAAGAGCTAATTCGTGTGTAGTAAATGTGTTTCCCTTAATTAATGTCGTTGTCCAACTATCAGTGTAAGTTGTAATGTGTCATGTTATATGACAACCAGTTAAGATCAGTAAGGTTGTTTTTTTAACATATTATACTACTATAAAGCCACATTACTGACTCACCCACGGACATTAATGTTTACCCACTTCCAGTTGAGCTAGAAACTTGAAATCTGGCAAAATTATAGCTTCTAGCCTGTAACCGATGGAAAATTCTAAAAAGTTAAAAAAATTAATTTTTAGTCACCGAAAAAAATTCAAAATTTCGGAGAAACTTTAAAATCGATGCGGACCTTTCTTTGGAGGTATCAGGTTGCTAAATGGTAAGACCTATAAAAAATGGCTCTGGAATTACATCAGTTTACATCCACATGCAAAGAAAACTCACCGGTAGTTCGGATATTGTAAGAGCACCAAGTAACTGGGCAATGAGTTCGTTTCAATATCTAACCCCTCCTTTCATAAGTAAGGTAATACTTGATTATTTATATAGGGAGCTGTGAGAGTTTAGATTCATATTTATAGTACTGTGATATAAAACATATTTTTGTATCACAATACATTGACATGTTTATTCGATAATAGGTGACCTTGTGGTCTAGGGGTAAGGTGTCAGATTATGTGCTGGCGGCCGAGGTTCAATCCTCGGTCCCGGCACAGATTTATCAGATTTCCAAACCCTTCCTTCACCTCTGACAAGAAATCTTGTGAATGTGGGGAATGCCAGGCCTCCACCGTGGTTCGGATTCCACGTTAAACTGTAGTTCCTCCATTTCATCTCAAAATCACCCTACCATTACACATTAGCGTAAGTGCGTATAACCCGAACGGGTAGTAAGACGCGGTGCTAATAATAATATTCTATAATATTTAAGTACCAAACGTTACCTGAGAGAGATGTTTTCAGTTTAATGATTGTACGTGGAGGATAATTTTAAAGTATTTAATTCCATCTGTGAGGTGTAACATTTTCTTACACAGGGGCAACTTTTTTTAAAAAATTTCATAAATCCTCACTAAGTAGATATCGTGGCAGCGATATACTTAATTTTAATTAATATTGTTTTGCTTCCGAAACCTTATTTTACTAATTTAAAAATATATAATCAAAATTATTAAAATTTTTAAAATTAAGGCTTCAAGCTGTACACATTTGAGTAAAATCACCACTGATTTATAAAAATTTCTAAGCTCTGCTTGTGGTAGATATTAAGCGATACTCATGAAATCCAATCAAACTTTTCACTGATAAACTTAAACTCATATTGTTTGTTAGAAGTAGTTGAAAAACGTATATTTTTTCCATAAACTATATTTTTTAACTTTTTTTTTTTTGATAAAATTATTGTCAACTTAGTTTAGTTCATAATGATTAAAGTTTTTATCTACACATATAATTTTTATTTGAAGACATAATTTATTTTCAAATTGAAATTATAGAAACCACACGGAACGAAAGTATTTGAAACTTTTACGTGTGTATAACACGCGCTTTTGTGCTACTAGATATGATATTATTGTGAAATAAATTTATTCTTGTCACGGAATCTTTCATTTGTATGTGTGCACCCCTCAGAAATCACGAGTAATTTTTTTTTTATAGCTGCATGCTCCTAGCGTTGCCCACGTATAAATAAATTATATCTACCGTATTAAACAGCACATACTGATAATGAACAATATTGGATACAAACAATACAGACCAGTATTCATGTGGTTTAAATACCTAGTCTTATATTATATGTAAAACTAAAATATATATCATATTCTGAAAATTGAAAAATGACACCTGGACACGGGAATCGAACCCGGGACCCGTGTCCAGGTGTCATTTTTCAATTTTCAGAATATGATATCTAAGAGGTGCTAGCCTCACTAAAATGCATAGATGATAGTTTCGGCTTTCTGATTCATTAAAATATATATACCCCACATTTCTATTAGTTTGTGTATACAGTTTAATTTTTCTAGATTTCTTGTTTTTATATTTACTGAAATTGCTGATCACAATGTTTATTTAATACATCATCCTTTAATTGAATGTAGATTTAATACATAAAACACTTAATAGGTGAAAAACTGAGGTTAAGGTGCTATCAATGTGGTTTCCCATTAAACCAATTAAAAATTCATATTCATATGTATCTTAGGTTAATAGATATGTAACATGTCAAAAATGACTATCAAACATTTTGACTCGTACAATCGAACAAACCCTCAGAATGGTGGAAATCTATATCATAACTAGTTATAATATGTTTCTATCATATGTGGCAGAGATATACTTATTGCGATATCAGTGGACGCCCTGCTCGACGACACCTCAATTGCCACAGCGAACGAAGTATATCGGCCGTGAAAGACAACACGAGCTAACTTCTGGTTCGTGGGCCGGTGGAAGAAGAAATGAGCGAGGGATCGTTTGAGGAGAGGCCAGTTGGCCAGGAGCGCGCAGTCCAGAGGCACTATATGGAACCAACCCCTCTCCCTCCCTCCCTCTCTTTCTGTACTTGGAACAGTAATGGCCAATTATTCCAGACCCATTGGTATATATACGAACCTGTCCTTGGTTCACGTTACCTATGTTGGATTCTCCACTCGTAGGAGACAGTGCTACTAGAGACATCCTTGACAACGTAGAGAAGACAGTGATGATAATGGCGTCCGAATCACCTCCTCGTCACTGATAAATCCATGGAGCTTAGCATGAGTATCAAGAGACATAACTGTTAGTCACTATGCCCTTAAGGCATTTTTTTATATTAATGGATCTGTAGAGTATTTTATGTAAAAGTCCTTAAGACTATGAATTTGTGGGTAACTCTTATCTGTTTTCCTATGCCCTTATTGAGTAGTTGATACTATACAAATGTCCATATTACTTTGTTCACTGTAGGTAACTCTTGTCTGTGGCATAATTTATTTGAGATAATCGCTTATTTATACTATGCCCGTACGACATAAAATGTGTATGTCAGTTGTTCTGACTTTTGCCTATGTCCATCAGTCATAGTTTATTATCATGCGCAATGCGCTCTATCCTTCTACATCTATTAGACCAGATCACAAATATTGGGGTCATAAACAGACGTCTTGGAATGTTTGACCATGCTGCGGCTATAGAATAGCATAGGATAAATTAATGGAAGGTGCCATATTATATTTTTCTTTGTTTCATGACCTGACTGATGCTTTTTTCACACCTGTTCTGTAGGTGTCTTAGTCTGTACTAGTTTGAGGTATTACCTGTGGATGGGCTACTCGTTCTGAGGAGTGGCTCACGGTATTATGATCGATTATGTACGGCTCGCATGAGGTGCCATAAAAGTGTTCAAGTTGATCTCATTAATGAGTAATATTAATATCCTTGTTGCAGGCTAACTTAAAAGTTTATACTATTGATTGCACTGGCATTACTATTTAGAAAGGTCCGGCCATAGTAGCAATTGCTTCTAGATTCCTGTTGAGTAGCCAGTAACTAAGTTAAAAGGATTGGTTTCTCATCAAGCAACTTATTTCACTGTAATTTCTAACCCTCGCTATAGCTAGCTAATGTTAATTTCTAACCTTGTGGCTCCTCAAAACCAGAACTAAGATTATGAGGTTTATCTTGTTATTGAATGTTATGTAATGTTGAAGTAAGCCAGTCTGGCATAAAGAATAAATAAGTTATTCTTGTCGATATTGTTCCTGTAAAAATAACTTATTGTCATTATCTATTGGCCTATTTCCCTATTGGAGTATTAGTTGCTGTCCTGTTTTAACCAGTTACACGTATTAGTGTTTACACCAATGATCTAAGAGTGCAGGTGTATGGGTGTTACCAGGGGCTTATCAACTATTATAGAGGTGCTTCACACCAATAGTCATCAATTTGACTATTCATACTCAATTATAATTTTTCTAATTATAATCAATGGATGGTTTGAATATTTACAGCTTATTTTTCTAGTTACTATTTTCTTGTTTCTTAATTAATAATCTCAATTTTTAATCATGTATGTTATTCCGTAATGTACCTATATTCTATTATGTAGTAAAAAGTAGGGTGGTTGGGTGAAGATATCCAAAACTTTGGTAAAGGGCTTGACTTCTGGCTCACGAAAGGATATAACATATTTTCAAGGTTTATTCCATCCTAACATTCTAAATTAAGTATGCTAAATCTCATTTTGTAAGTTTTTTGTTTTTGAGCTTGCCCCCTTCCAGCCCTGCAGTATTAAGTGTTAATCTCTGTGTTAATATCTTATTAATAGGAAAAGTCGTCCATTTGTCATAAAATGTAATTATAAAGCTCTCTATACGTATATCCGAATTTAGATATACCGGAAATGGAAACCCACTTCCAGATGATATGGAAAACTGAAAAATTCCAGGAAGGTAAAGGGAGCACTCCAAAAAATCATAAGCTTCTGAAAATCTTGAATTTTTTAATGTGACTCTGGTAAATAGGAGAGGGGAGTGGGGATAGTCAGAAAAATAGCTATTATGAATGGTAGAAAAACTAAATTATCAGGCAGGTAGGATACCTCCAGATGACCAAATAAATATTAAAATTTGAAATTTCTGAGTGGTAGCTGCACCCAAGAGGAAGGAGTGTATAGTTTAAGGGGTTTAAAATTTTCAAAATTATTAAAAACAGCTTTTTATTGGTGTAGCAGAAAAGTGAAATTCAGAAGAAATATTAAGGATTCACTTAAAATAATCAAAAGATTCTCAAAATTTTTAAATGAACCGTGATAAATGTGAAGGTTAACATGACATTTAAGAAAAATAACCTTTTAGATGGGGTAAATCATTTGATTTTGTCAATAAGATAAAATAACTTTGATGGGCTATTGGAGGTTAGTCCACATAGACCCATTAATCTACCCTAAAACATAATATGAAACAACTATCGTCATCTGCCGCATTTGATTAACCTCTCCGTGAGCCGAATCGACATGCTCCACAACTATCGTCTGATACAAAGTCACCTATAAATTCGTTGACTTTGTAACGATAGAAACAAAGCCAAGCCCCACTAACAATTCAAAATAAACAATGATCATCACGCCTGGACATTAACCGCTCGTCACCAATAGGTATATAAATGATGGTCTTGGTCTTCGATGGGCCGTTTCCCTCCAAATACCATTCCTTGATCATGGGATAGATTAGATGCGTATTTATGGAAGTGGCTTGGTATAAAAAAAGACGACATTCTAACCTATACATTTTGTTATTTTTGTTTTTTCTATTGGGTCGTTGATTGGTGGTTGTCCTGCCAGATACTGTCTGCTACATTCCGGGCGAGGGTGGAGTTACGTGACAATGATAAGCTCTATCAGCTTGGCTCGACGCTGCTAACTCCACGCCACATCGAACATGTCATCTAATGTACTATGTTAGTTTTCTCTTTGACCCAGCTTAGGGCGCATGGAACCTTAGCTAGTTAATTTGTTATTTTGCTAATTGGCTATCTTGTTTTCCCTGTACGGGATTTTGTCCATTAGGTTTAACAATATGGCTATCAGGTAGTGACGAGCCCTGTGGCGTTTGACAGCTTTAAGCCGCTTAACGAATGTTGGTATATCTTACGTTGCCTTAATGCCGGGGTCTCCAAACTACACCCACGGGCCATATCCGGCCCGGTCTTAGAGTAAAATATTGCGTTAGAACTGAATGTCTGCGCGGAATTTGGTCGTTTAAAGAGGTGTCCCCCTTAATAAATAAGTCATATTAAAAAAAAATATTTTCACAACAATAATTTGTAAGTTAATGTAGTGTGGTTTTATTTTCTTACTATTACTATTTTTTTAAATAAAAAATGCCGTGGTGTAGTGATACTTAAATGGAAATCTTAAAAACAAGCGCATTATTAGTGTCATGGAACTAATAGTAAAAGTAAATGATAGTTGTTGAAAATTACATAATGAGGTTACTAGTATACTTTTTAGCATATAGGCACACATTTGTAATTATATGACCTAAAATATTATTTTGATTGCAAGTATAATAATAGTGAAGAATAAATCATTTAAAAGCGAAATATATTGTTTTTTAACATTTATTTATTCGCATAACGATTTATATGGTCTTGCATAGGAAATTTCTTTCATAAAGAAATAGTAGCTATTTTATTTATCTTTTTAATGAAATGTACAATGATAAGATCAAATGTTGGGTAGAGGGGTAAAGATCCAGTAGAACAGATTCTTTAAAGAAAAACCAGGATGTTTATCTTTCAGCCCAATGCAATTATCTGTTAATATCATTATTGTGTCAACTTTGTTTTCCCCGTTTGATGCGTATTTCATTAATGATGAGGTTGTAAGATCCTTACCTACGAGCTTGAGATATTTATAAAATAAGAAGATACAGTGAAAGAGGTTTTAGAGAGTCAAGCTCTCTCAAATACATGGGGTAGCTTATTATGTTAATAAAATGATACTTTTCAAAAAATCCAATTTCTTTAGCCTATACGATACACGGAAAAATATATACATTTATGCTATGGACAAAATTATTAACCAGGTCATTATGAAAAATGACCTGCCACTATACATACAAAAGCAGTCGGGAAAAGTGATAAATATTTGTTAATTTATTATTTAGACTGAGCTGTATGCATTATGCTACATGCTTTTTGGGCTATGTGGAAAACATTGCAGTACTACGTCCGATCACGTGCCAGGCAATAAACGTCTAACCTAACGTAACTAACCTAACATAGCTAATCTAAACTAACTAACCTATCTAACCTAACCCATCATAACTAATAAAACTATTCTTACCTAATTAACTTATCCTAACTAACATAACTATCCTAACCTAGCTAACCTAACCTAACTGACCAAATTAACCTAACCTAGCTAACTTATCCTAACTAACCTAACTAACCTAAATAACTCAACCAACCTAACCTACATAACCTAACCTAACTAGATTTATTGTTTTTTGTTTTTATATAGGAAGCACCAACTTTTTATGTAAAAAAAACACACTGCCCAGAGAGTATGGATCACTATGCATGCTGCTCGGTCACAATGATAAATTAAAACATATTTATCACTTTGCTTGACTGCTTTGGTCACTAAGCATAATATAAGGTCATTTTTCATAGTGACTTATCATTCACTTGGTCCATAACATATACATGTTTCTTTGATATACTAAGAAAGTTTTCCATTTCTCTATGGAATAAAGGTTTACCATCCTTCAGTGCATAGTTCTTACTAATTAAATATCCCGCGTTTGGTTACAAAATGTTCTAAATATTCATCACACATTAAATGAGACTTTTTTAATGATTAATTACCTTCCTAAGTACCTGAGACTGTGTCTCTTAAAGAATTAAGCTGTTTGTAAGTCACATGGTGACTTAATAAATATATGTATATGGTTTATACTAAATGCCTTAAATAAAATACACGATTGGCTTATGTTTGACTGAGAAAAGCGATGCCAAATTACTTGACTAATTTTACAGGATCAAAAGGACTCTCTGTTTTTAAATAAAAACCAAATAGGTTATTAATCCATGGGCCGAATGAACAAAAATAGATTATATATCACTTAAAAAAGCTATTCAATTAAAATATTTACCATCTTATATTCACCCTGCATTAATACAAAAAATAAAATAAGCTGATGAAACTATATTAATATTACCAAGTCCTCCCTTATTTATCGCATTTATTACTAAATTTTTATTGAAAACTGTATTTAAAGCAATTCAATATTTTGAATTTGATCAATACGAGTACTATTTTTAAATGCCTTCACTGATGGTCAATTGGGCAAAGTTGTCAATCTTATCTTGTTTCATATCTGAATACGAAACTGCCCGGGACTTAGATACCGGTTAGTCCTAGCTAGCTAGTATACACTTCTCGGGCTACACAAATTAAAGTTGATTTTATTTAAACTCTGCCATTTCTGGTCAAACTGCACAAAGTGTGAGGAATCGAATATAATGGACGGCTAGTAATGTGCGTCACACAACTTTTTTTTTGTGGGTTTATTTTTTATTAATGTTAAGGAAAGTCTTTTTGTATAAAAGATCTTTCACCGATCGGTAATAATCTCATTAAATCCTCTTCTCGCTTTTGTCTAAGACTTTTTTTTGTGCTTTTCATTTTTTAGAAAACTTAGAATTTTTTTTTATTCCTCGAGTAAATTACGTTTCCCGCGTCATTAACTTACACATCTGTAAAGGAAGGACGAGTCTAAATAAAACCTTTTTCCTCAAAATAAGGAAAAACTCCTTTTATACACAGTTGACAAACACTGCCATTACTTTTTCAAACAGCTAACAACTAGTTTTATTTTTGGAACCTAACAAACCAACATTCATTACTATTATTTTTATTATTGCTTTGTTTTCAGAAACCTTCATATAATCAATTTCCACTTTTTTATTTGTTAGACAAGGTCAAACAATTTTGCCTCTTCAACAGACTAAGTTTTAATGAGAGGACTGAAGTGAATTTTAAGAGGATTAAATAAAGGAAGAATTAATAAAATAATATCAAGTATGCAGTTAACAAATATTACATAGTATCATATTTCTAATAATGTCTATATTTATGTTGGATTTTATATTTAATTATTTAGTCTCATTTAATTTATTTTCATCATTAAATACGATGTTTTTGTTTTAGAAACTGTAACTTTATTATTATTATTATTATTATTAATAATATTAACACAGCGTCTTACTAACCGTTCGAACTACGCACTTGCTATTATGTAATGATAAGGTGATTGTGAGATGAAATGGAAGACATACAGTTTAACGTGGAATCCGAACCACGGTGAGTCCTGGCCTTCCACACATTCACAAGTTGTGGTTAATACACGCCTTGTCAGAGGTGAAGTAAGATTTCGCAATCAGATAAATCCGTGCCTGGACCGAGGATAGAACCGTGGACCCCCAGTACAGAGGTCCAACATCTTACCACTAGACCGCCACGCAACCCAATTGTAGCTTGACAAAATTTGAATTTATGGTTTAGCTATAGTTGGTATATATTATAAATTAAAAATAATTTTTAAAAGTTGAATCGTATTTAACAAATGTGATTTAAAACACATTGTTACAGCTATAAAACTTGATCCATGAAATAGTTAGAAAGACCAACTTGTTTTTAATATATTTATGTTTTAATGTTTGTTAATTTAACATTTTATCAATCAACGGATCTAAAAAAATGGAAATTAAATTTAAAAGAATGGAAATGAATAAAATTTAGTTATTACTTCATTTTAAGATATAGGTTTTAGGTAAGTTTCTTTTTATTAAATGTGGTATCTTTTATATATTCAAAGCACTTGTTTAAAATAAATTTAAGAATGTTTTTATCTTTTTTTGAATATTAAAAGTATCTCTAACACAAGCTAATAGGAACACATTTTACGACAATATGTGTTCATATGTATATTTATGTATATAAGTTTTTCCACATAAATCTATCTTAATATTATTACATTACAAAATTATTGTACATGAAAAATCCAAAAATTCTGGATTAATACTTAAATGATATTAACGTTGAGGTACCCTGTGCTATAAAATAACATGTATAAATGGTTGCATTAATGTCAATACGTAGTCCTATTGGCTTTTTTTTATATAAAATTTTCCAAGATTGTAATCATAAAAAAGGTCAGTCCCAATACGATGCTAATTAAATCTAGGGCTTTATTCTAGTGCATAACTGCCGTCTATCAATTTATCTGGTTATTAAAAAGAGTATATTTTTTCAAATTGAGCTTTTATTCAGTTATGAAGGTTATTTAAAATAGTTTTTTTTAATTGCCAAAATTATTACACATTTGAAGGAATCAGAGAAATAGAGTACTATGTCACAATATATGTAAGCATAAGAGTTAAATTTAATATTAACTTGTGTTTCTATAGGCTCTCTTTCTTCAATATTTTAGAAATGCTTATTGACTTAAAAAATTAAAAGTTTTTATTAAATTAAGACAAAAAATATTTATTAGGGCTTATGAGCTATGAATTTTATAAATCCTTAACGATTTTTTGTTGCTTACCTCATCCCAGTAGACCAGACTGGGGTTCGTACCTCAATTTCGTTGTCCTCAACAGTTTTCTATTTTAAAATTGATATTTTAATCAAGGGTTCTTTAACCTTTTTTGCGGAAGGGCCAAAGCCTCTATCTCTTGTTGGCTCGTGGGCCGCAATACTTCACCGATAATATTAAGATTCAATAGACTTATGTATTAAAATATCCGTAATAGATCATTTTTATAAACTTATACGCACCCTAGAGTATAGGAATTATCGTAAAGCATGTTCTTTGGTTTTTTTTCTATTTTTAGATTTTTTATAGCAGAAGGTAGCGCAATTTTCATGTCTACTAGAGTTCTCATTTACCGGTTCTAAGTACATTTGTATTAAAACATAATAATATTCTTCCAGTAAAAATAAAAATCTTTTATAAATAATGGAAAATACGTATTTATTTTATTAGTTGTTTAGTATATATTAGTATAGGCCTATTAATTAGTATATAAAATATCTATGAGTAGTTATAATTTCTTCTCTTGAAATAATTTTATACCGTTCATGAGCCAGAAGGATAAAAAAGGTTATAATGGGCCTCAAGTGTCCCGTGGGTCATGTGTTGAAGATCCATGCTGTAACCCTTTAACTATTTACCAATTTCTTTGGTTGCATTATATAACGCGCTACTATCGCAGTAGACTAGACTGCTGAGGCCGGGAATATCGAGTTTCGAATCTCGGTCGGATGTACTGAGAGTGTTTTTTTTTTAAATCAGGTTTTCACTCACTCTCACACTCAATGCAAATGAGAGTACACTTCTTATAAATAGAACCTCCCTGATCCCTAAAACCATTAACGTAATTAGTACATGAACGTATGACAATAACAGTTAGTAAGACGAGATGCTAAAATAATTAAACTATCTCACTTCTCAATGGGATAACCATAATAGTGATTAATATTTAAGGATTTTTAAATAACATTTTACTTTAACCTTACGATATATGAGTTTCAACTATCCAAAACTGTATACATATCTGCAATTAAAAGTAAGTAATGAAATATTAATATAGATTAATATTTATAAGAATTATATAGGCCCATATTTTCAATAAGAATGTATCGGCTATGTTTGTCAGTACCTTGGTTGCACTGACTATTCAATTATTAATTGGAAACCTATTTTGATTTATAGAGTAGAATTTATTGGTTTATTGTAATTTAATCTAAATAATGTCTTTGTAAACACAGTCAAAAAATTAAATGACCTTAGTTTTATCAAACTAAATTCTAGTTTATTGGACTTTTATATCAATTTTATCGAAGGACAACGAACATTGTAACTAACTATAATAATGCTAAAGGACTAAAACAATGGAAGCCCTATGACTTTAGAATAGTTTGTGTGATTAAGTCGAATTTGTACCTTGAAACCAACGACACAAAATAATAAAATTTTGTGGCGGAATCATAATTGATTTTTATAAATATTTTCCTACTCATACATAACTTACCATTTTATTGAATTAACTAGTGTGAAAATAATGTTTAACTATACAATGATACCAATTAAAAATAGTTAATACTATTTGTGAATAAAACAAAAATCATACAAAACACAAAATGTTTAACATATGCTTGTTTATATAATCTCTGCTATAGTAACTATGCGTTTATCTACATCAAATTTGAACACCTTAAAATATGTTTATAAAAACAAAACGAGATTTATTGTATAAGGAAGGTTAAAAAAATATTCTGGTAATGGTTTTAAAAATATAGTGATATTAAAAAAAACAATGACCATGGTTTCAAAACCAGTCAGGTTCGACAGGTTTTTCCCAAGAGATAAAAATCCGTAACACAACATCTTCGAAGGGGAAGAAAAGCCGTCGTCTTTCCAAAGTAAATTGTGGCATGTAAAAGATTCCTGGAAGGTATATGAAAATACCTTCCCACTATAATTTGTAGGCCCTTTCGCTCTTGATCATATACAATATAATGTTCTAATAAATAATCATTTGGTTCAGAAATGCACATTTATTCCTCAAATAAATAAAAAAAATTAAAGCATTTGTAGACAAATCTATCAAAATATTTTACACACCACTGAAAATTGTTATTAATTATTTTTATTTTGTGAAATATATTACAATTATCCCTATTTATAACTAAATTTCTTTCAAATAATAACTAAAGATGGCTTAGCCTTAATTTTAAACCTCTCCTAAAATAATATGGAAACAAAACAGGCAGAAGTTTTAGATCGTGTTTCCTGTTACAAATCGAGCTTGAATATCAGTGAATTAAACACTTCAGCTAGACTCTTCCTTTATTTAACACAGTTGGCAATACTGAACAGTTTTACGTACTGGAGGATATAGAGCTTCTGAGTCTTAGATACACTTAAGTGCGCCACAGTGTTGCCAACTAACACTTCCAGTAAAAGGAGGTTTGGGGGTAAGGGGATGGAGGACTGAATCAGTAAATTCTTTTCCCGGTTGATAAATGGTTTCAAATTAAAGTTAATGGAACTGTGGCAAGAGAAGACTTTTTCCTCTTTTCTTTCTTTTGTGTGTGTGTGTGTGTTTGTGTGTGTGCGAAAGGTTTCCAAATACATGTCTCAATTTGCACTGTCCTAAGATCAAATTTTATAGTTTCAACACCATGAAAACTTGATATATGTTAATTTTAGTTTTGAGCTGAACACTGTTTGGAAATTTAAAGAATAAGCATTTTCCTTTTTTTTTTTTCGAAATATAAAGCCGAATTATCATCTAAATATTTTATTGAAAATGATTATTTATTTCGCTATTTACTCAGAGTTTTCTGGCAGCGGTAAACGCTTATAATTTTAGATAAGTTTATAGCAAAATTAGTGTTATGATAGAAAGATCAATTATTAGTGAAACTAAATATGTGGTATTTTGTGACTTGAAGGTTTAAAAACTATGTTAATAGCTATCTCTTGTCAATTATACTTTGAGAGAAAAAATCTATATTTTACCAAACAGTATGTTGGAACATATTTTTACTAACAAAACCTTTTAAATCATTTTGATAACTGAAAGGAACAAACTCATTAAACTCTTTTAATAACTCCCTCATTAGTATTAATTTTATATTATTAAAAATATTACTTAATTTCTTTCCATACACATTTTTCAAATCATATAAATTTTTGCTAACGCATTTAAATTGTCGTTTTTTAATACTAGTTTGATGATAAATTGATTCCCAAACAACAAAAGAGTGATAAGTTAATATAATGTAAAATTGAAGGTTTAAAGAATAAACCAGCAGGCAGAGACTCATATCAGTAGATAAGCAGAACAATTAGTTAATCTGGTCTGGTCTAGATTGTCTGGCGCGATGTAGTTGGGGTCGAATATCCATCCAGAAGTAATGAGAATAGTTTTCCTAGATGGTATTCCTTTCATGAACTTGAGGGAACATCTCTTCAAAAATTCTACTTAATTTAACTTTACCTTTAATATCTACTTAGTAAGTAAGTGGATAATCTATATAACGCATTTAAGATAAATAAAAGGTGGAAATGTCTAGACTGAAATATAATAATCATTACCGACCTTGGTATCTTGTAGAATTTCATTTTAATAATATTATGTACTTCCTAATGTTTGAAACAATGTTTTATTTAAAATTATTATAAAAAAGATTTATACATTTATTTCTATATTACACTTTATTTTGACACATTCGGTAGAATTAATCTTTACTTCCCTTATTTGCATCATCATGTGTATAGTGAATAAATCATATTTCTGATAGAAAACAAATTAAAACTAATTGAAGATTAATATACACTACAGTATAAGTGTATTGGAAACTAATTTCATTTCATTTAAAAGTTATTCAACAATATTTAAGAATTTTTTAAAAATATTTATAGTAATTAAATCAAAACAAACATTTTGAAAAAGTTCTACTCATCTCCAAACAATCAATTTTTTGGGAGTTTGGTATTAATAATAGATAAATATGTTGGTTGTATATCTAAAAAGAAAGGTTAAATTTAAAAAAACTACGCCTAGAGAGATAGAGTGATTTTGTGTCATACTTCAACAAGCCCTTCGTCTTCCTCCCAAATTATACTTCAAGTGAAGTTCCATTAGATTGGTAGAAGAAGCAGAAGAAGTAACAGCTTTCATAGTTTTGGCTGAGCTTTTCAGAATACCAAATAGGAACAAACCTACCTCATTTCTACATCACTTTAAAATCTATCACAACTCTCCCACGTACACTGCGGAGGCTAATTAAATTAATCCCCTTTCCTATTTCATATTACGCTCCTCCCTTTTTACAAAACCTAATTTGGCCCTATTAAGGTAGAGACATTCCAATTTCCTGAGAGACCTTTCTAATTGTCAGATAATATTTATATACCTTATTTCCAAAACTTAACTATCATATTAAAATAATATTCACACATTATTATAAAATTACCTTTTAAGAGACATACAAAATATAGATTTCTTTATAATAAATTAGTGTCTTATTTATATAAAACAGTAAAATTTTGTCAGAAGCTTTAAATATAAAGGATTTGAAAATACTTCTCCCCAAAACACTTTTGTTATGTCAAAATCTATGTATCCCGTATTAGTGGTTGAATGATCGAAGGCATCCCATTTGCAATATACTGGAATATCCATGATAGAGATATTGGGGATAGAATCTTGTTCGGATATATTTAAGGTGGTTTTTAATAAATAGTTCTAAGCTCTCCCTCTACGCAGACAATTGTACTGTACATTTCCTATAAATTCAACATTATTCATTCTTAGCACATTAGCCTTGTTAACACATAATATGTATATAGTCCAAACCGGTAGTGAGGCGTTGGGGCCAAAATAATATACTTTGTTAAAGTAGATGAAACAGCCGTTTACCTGCCAAATTCATGATTAATCTTCATATTAATAAATCATCATTATGAGCTAGTGTACTCATCATCATTGCAGCTGACATTTTTAAATTTGTAATTATTTAAATATTATTATTATATATTTTAAAGTATTCATTTCTACCAAAATCTAAAATTTTAAATGAACGGGAAGATAATCAGTGTATAGTTTAAATCTAATGATGTATAGGATTAGTATGAAGCTCAAAGCACACCTATAAAAATTATTCCTCTTTAAATTAGTAGCTCACTCTAAATAAAAAGTTTAGTAATTTCTACTTTATTTTGAATGTCCTTTCCTTTCTTTCACATTGCATTTTTTTTTATTGTAGACATAAATTAATCAATTTTGCCAGACACAGAAAGGTTAGGCCAAATTTATTTAACGTTTTCGTTATTACATGGCCATCAAGTTTACGTACGATAGAAAGAAAAAATATTTTATTTTATGAGATATCATAGCTTTTTACAATTACATCACTAATTTTATTTTAAGCCAGTCAAATTTTCACAATTAGGTACGATCATATATGTAAAAAAATTAAGTGAATTATAAGACTGTTATTAAGTAGTAGTGTAATTGTAAATTTCCACTACATTTTAATGGATCTTATTTCTAAACTAGCTTATAGGCTTGAAGTTGGCTCATGATAGGTTTTTACCTGTATGACAGTTCAAAAATCATATTTTTAGGTTCTGGGATGCCAACACTTGTAAAGATCACTGTTTTATTATGAATGTTAAGTTTAAATTACATGTTATATTTACATTTAAAATAACGCAAACTTAAGTTTTTCTCACAATATTTCATTAATTTAAATTATTTCTTTTTACCCAAACTTATGTTTAATTTTGGAATTTTATCTATTATGTGTAAAATGGTGATACATTAATAGCTTTTAATAAAGGCATCATCATTGTCGGTGACCTGGTGGTCTAGGGGTAAGGTGTCAGACTTTTGTGCTGGTGGCCGGGGTTCAATCCTCGGTCCCGGCACGATTTATCTGATTTCCAAACCCTTCCTTCACTCTGACAAAACATCTTGTGAATGTGGGGAATGCCAGGCCACCACCGTGGTTCGGATTCCACGTTAAACTGTAGGTTCCCTTTATTTCATCTCAAATCACCCTACCATTACACATTGGCGTAAGTGCGTAGTAAGACGCGGTGCTAATAATAATAATAATAATAAAGGCATCGTATTGACTTGGAAAAGAGAAAATACTTAACATATTTAATTTCTCGCTACCTTACAGGTAAAACAAGTATTTTAATCGTCAAAAAAATCAAATTCAAATTTTGATGAATCTTGACGTTTCATGACCCCCGAATCTGAAAAAATTGTTTTTGAATTTCTGTCCCGTCTGTCTGTACCTCCACTAGATATTTAACTATTTACCGATTGGGCTAAAACTTGGTATCTAGGGTTTTCATGGAGTTGCCCCGTGGCATTTTTGGAATTGGATATCTAATCCTAAAATTAAGAGTAGTTTACTAAAGGGCAAAAATGTAAAAAGTCGATTTTCTCAAAATCATCTGTAAAGAGTTTGATTAAATTTCATTTAAAAACCTTTATAAATATTCCAAACAAAATGGTTACTCTATATATTTCTGCAAAATGACATTAAGGGCTCCGGTCAGATGTGTAAATTCTCATTTTTTATCATATCTCCGAAACTATCTGAGAAATGATATTACTTATCATTGCAAGTATGTAAAAACTAGTTATATTAAAATATTTTATTCGAAACATATTTGTATAAAACCAATAACTTTCAAGCTATACGCAAATACATATATGTTTTAACATTTCGAACATTAAAAGGTAATGTATTGCGACCGTAAAAAAAATCTCCCCCGAAATGTTGATGGATGTCAACGTTTAATGACCCCCCCCCCCCACCCCCCGAACCATAAAAAGTGGTTTTTGCAATGCCATACGTATGTGTGTCTGTCTAACCCTAAAATCAAGAGCAGTTTACTAAAGGATGAAAAGAAAAAAAGAAATTTTCTCAAAATCAGCTTTAACGATTTTGATTAAAATTCGTATCTAAACAAAATGACTTTTTCATTAAAATGAAAATAACTTTTAGGGTTATTTACAGAAGCAAAAATTTCCTATCTCCGAAACTAATTAAGATACTAAATACCCAACCTATAAGGGTAAAATTTTAGTATTTAAAAAAATTTTTTATCTGATATATATATTTTTATAAAACAAATAGTTTTGGAGATATTGGCAATTATATTAATAAATTTTTGTGAGCCCTAGTTGGGAAGAGATAATAATCAAGTTTAAATTCAATAATTCTCTGATGCCATAGTATAAGCAAATAAAATAAGTCTTTCAAGAAGTTAATGTTTTTCCTATAACCTCTTAGGGTAAGTGTTTGTACATTCAGGGATGAATCCAGGATTTTTGTGAGGGGGAAGGGACATGGGTGCTCCCATCGGGATTGGGTCTGGGAGGGGAGTGAGAGGCAGCTCAAGAAATTTTGACATTAAATAATACAAAATTTTAGAGTAAATTTTCAAGTAACTTTTCAGTGTAACCTAAACTTGAGAATAATCCTCTAATGAAGGGTATAGCTCGAAATTTGCGATTAGTATTGAAATTTATAATAAGCAAATAATAAGAATATCAAACAAATAATGATTATTAAGAGGGAAATAAATTTAAACATTATAACAATTATTATATATAAATAGTTTTTTTAGCTATTAATCAATTATACAAGATAGATAGAATATTCAGATTTAGAACACTAACTTTAACTCCACTCTCGAGTATAGCTAATTATTTCTCATACTAAATTGACATTTTAACACTAAGCCATACTAACACTTTATTTATGTGGTATTATTCAAAGATTTTGTCTAAAGCATGTTATTTAAAAACAAATTATTTTAAAGATCTTTATTTTTTAATAATCATTGAAATAATAATAATAAAAATTATAAAATAAATTAAAACCTATACAAGGTTTATGCAATCAGATTATATGTACGCAATTTAAATTAGGGTTATGTCTATTTTCACGCTTTAATACGTAATGTGATTGTCTTAAATTTTAATATTATTAATAACAATTTATTAAATCTGGTTGACGAGACACTATAGTGACTTTAACATTGATTTAATCTTTTGAGGGGGGTCGCGTGCCCCTCATAACCCCGTCCTGGATCTGCCCCTAGTACATCGATGTTCTATATCCCTAATTTTAAACTCAAAATTTAATACTAAACTATTTTATTGGTCAATATTTATAAAAGAGAAATTTAATAGGAATGTGATAACCATAAGATGTGCATCCCTAATAAAATGTAGAGAATCTTACTGTAACTCTAAATTTTAATACGAAGTGTTGACCCAATATTTATATTATTTATTGGTCCAAATATGCAAATGAAGACGCTAATTTCTAAAAATATAAATGTAAAATTTATATCCGTGAGCTAAAAAATGTTCTACGTATATATAACGCAATTTTTTCTCGTGTTCGCTAGTGTATATTATATTACGAGTTTTGATTAAATATCTCAATATTTAAACAATAGAGCGAGAAAGTCCAAGTGAAGTTTTGTAGCATATATATAATGTATTGTTTTATAGTCATTTTATCGTATTTCAAGATATTTAACCGAATAAAATATTTTTATCTACTGTGTGGGTGCATCATTGTAATTAACTTGTTACATTAATGTTCAATCACATTGTTTAATTTAGTCGGTCACCATTTTGAAGCTATGTTCGTTAAGCCTTTTCTGAAAGTGCTATGAATAGTATTTTTTTAAAGTGTAAAAAAATTATAAATAAGCTTTGTGACCGACCTCAAATAAATACAAATAATATTGGCCTAAATTACTGTGGTTAGCTATCAAATATATACATTACCACACGTTTTCATTACAGTTATCCAAAATGACATATGTCAGCTGTTGGTGAAGGATATATTAGGGGTTATTTCTATTAACTTTTTGAGCTGTCATCCAAGTAAACTAAGGCCATGAATGTTTTATATTTAGATTATTTACTAAGTATACTTCAATTCAATTACTAATAGTATTTAAGGCACCTAAACATATTTTTATATTACAAACATTATTGAAAGAAACTTATGTAAAATATTTTTATTTACTTCGTATTTAATAAAAAATTAATAAATGCCTAATAATATGTCCTAAGAATTATACTAGCTAGTTGAAAGAAAAAATTATTTAAAGAAACATGTCTTCTTGCTAACGCTACATTTTTAAAGTGCTATGTAAGTTACTATTTTATATATCAACTTCAAACAAATGCTATTTTTTATAAATTTTGGTTTCACCTATTGACTTAGGTTTACTAATTGATCAAACTATATTTAACAACTTTAATTAACCTTAAATTTCAATATATTAATCATATCCATATTATTATTTGTTACACAAACCTACATGTCATCTTTCAACAGTTGTTTATTTTTATAATTTTTGTGGACGTTCACGTATGGTGAATGTTCTTTATTGGACAACTATTAAGTAAAACCAAGGTTAGGTGTACTTTATATTAACTGTTCTAAGATTGCTTCAGTTTTAATAACATGAGGATAATCTTTACGGTACGTTACGTGAACATTGAGTGTACGTCAAGTTGAATGTACCCACTCTCGTGGCTGCGTGGTATACGACACTACTCTCGCAATAGACTAGACTGCCAATGATAGGGGAGACGTGGTTCGATCCCGTTTGGTTACACTGAGGGGTTTTTTTAAAATTATTTTTCCACTCTCTATCCATGTAAATGCAGGTACATTACCTCTTAATTCAACCTTTCTAATCACTGACCCATTAGCGTAATTAGTGTATAAGCGTATAACCCGAATGTGTGGTAAGACGTGGTGCTAAATAAAGAGTTGATCGTGATCATTAAATTAGTCAAATATCTTGCTTGTCTAATTCAATACATTTGTGAATATACGTCCCTTGTCAAAATAGTAATCGGTTATTAGTAAGAACTGAATTATTAACTAATTACACACCACTACAATCCGCAGGACTCGTAATTTAAAAACTGTTCAAGTAATTTCGGTGCAATAAATTCTGCCGAGTGAGAAAATAAAAATATGGTTTGATACTGAGTTTTGGAAATTTCTATCTGTATCTGTTTTTTTTAATGTATGTTTACGAAACTTTTATAGCTTGCATTTGTGGCACATATTGAGCCAAATTAAGATATTAGTGAAGTATCATGATTTGTCACCATGATTTTTCTTGAACATACTAATTAATAGATTGCTTAATTTATTCAACATTAGTTTAGTTCTTTAAATTTAATAAATATAATAAATACATAAGTTATTTTGGTGTGGTTGGACAATAAAGACTGAATAGAGAAAGATAATCTACTAAAACAGCCTCGTAGCAATGGTTAATACCCACAAACCACAATTAGCTACTAATATATTTTATTGCGTTGAATAAATCAATAAGTTCAAATGTTTATAGTTAATATTGAGAAGATAATGTTATTTTTAGTAGCGCGTTTTACTACCCGTTTGGGTCTTACGCTTGGGACTAGAGCTAATATCCTTATTGGGTATACTTGTAATTTTCCCTCCCCCCCCCACCCCCCACACCTAATTTTTTCTCACTCTTCCTCTATATTCTCCTTTCCCCATCTTACTCTGTTATTGTAATTATACAGATATCCTTAACGGGTGGTAAGATCTCGTTTGAAAAAAATATACAATAATAATGAATTGTATTAAAAATGACGACAAATATCTTTAAAAAATTAGTATAAATCATTATCATTAATAACAGCAGTCAGATATTTTATGTTTGATTAAATCTCTAAATTAATGTTGATACAAACTTACACCCCCTTCCTGTGAGCTTGAGGCACGTCATCTTTATCAAACTAATCCATTAGAGGTTTAATAACATTAATTCCCACCCTCCCTATTCCCTCACATAGACTTGTCACCTGGGATGTCCAAGTCACGTGACATCTGCCTCCATCACAGTGAACAATAAAACTGACGTACGATTGGTTGGGACGCATGTCACAAAAATATCGTCAGATAATAGCATTGTGTAGGAAGAATTGGTTCCCATCTATCCTTTTCACTCTTTTCTTCCCTCTCTATCTCTCTCTCAAACACCTATTCACCTTGATTATAACTTATTTTTTCCTAATAATTTTTCTAATAATAATTGAAAAAAACCAAAATATTCTGACTGTTTGAATTTATTGATCAACTTTTATTTACTCCAATTAGATAATTATTATATTTATTCCGTATTCGTAGGTATAATTCTCTATATGTATATTAAGTATCTGTATATAATATTATATGTTAATTTTCTATAAATATGTACACTTAATATATTAATGCTATCAATATTCTAGACTTTCAGCTGCCAACACATATGTACAAATAGGCCTATATATATGTGTGTAACATATTAAAGTATGTATGTACTTATGTGTACATTTATATATGTATATATGGATGTATTTATGTATGTATATGTATTACACAGTGTATATATTATATATACACTGAAGACGCTGTGGTCGGAAGTAGTTTTTTGAAAGACGGGATATTAATTAGGCTACATATAACATTAAAATATACAGCAATACTACGTTAATTTCTTTTCGATATTGATTTGGTAAGAATATTTTTAATTAAACTATTTTTTATATGTCACAAATAAAAAAACAATTCCAAAAGATTTTTCTCGATAGTATCTACAATATATGGACGTCTATGGAAGGTTTCTTTTGTGTTTTAAAACTGTGTCTGTCAAGGAATCTTTTTTATTTATAACTCTAAAAAAATGAAATATTATTTCAAAAACCTTCTTCTTGATTCCTCTTTCAAAAAAAAAAAAAAAATTCGAGAGACAACAATCCTTCTCTGGAAACATTTGAAGCATTATAAAGCAAATCAATCACTTCACCATGGCGAGGAATATAATATGTATGGGGTGCGTAATCTGCCATCATGGATCGCTTATTTTTCTTCTTCTCCCGCACCCCTTGTAATCGTTTACGTCCTTCACCCTCGCGAATAGATCCAATACTGTCACGGGTGACAAATTGGCAAGGATCATGCCATATATGTGACATGTTTCTTTTTTTTCTTTTACCCATGTTTTATGTTACGTACCATTTTAGAATATATATCCTAACATTAAAAGAAAAAAATTAAAGAAAATATTAATTTTAATAATAACAATAGTTTATAATTTATCTATAAAATTTATTACTTTATATCAAACTTTATTAGTACTTTGTTATGTCTGGACACTTTTATACTGATTAATTTTAATGTATTAGGGTTTAGGAAGGGTTAACTCATAGGAAATGTACACATATTTGCATGGAAAGAGAGTTTAAAACCTTTTAGTTAAAACCAACTTTATTACACCTGACCGGGACTTGAACTATGATTTACCGATCATCAGCAGAGCAATATATTGTGAGACTGATTCCTTAGATCATTCGACCAACCTATCAAATTTATTTAAAATTAATAAAAAATTCCTATAGCTACACAATCTTATACGCACTTGCATCCACCCCTCATTTGACAGTTAGAAAACTTATTAAAATTCAGTGCATGCATTCATTCATATGTCAAGCTATGTGATCTGTGCTTGTTAATTTAGATATATGAAGAATTAATACCATCCATTATATACTAATAATATAGAAATATGTTATATAGTTTGACCGTGAAAAGTAAATGCTAAAATTTTCTAAAAAGATCTTCAAACACATTTTTTTTATCACCTCGTCTTACTACTTGGTCGAATTATACGCTTATATGATGATTATTATTCTAATGGGTCAAGGATTAGGAACTAAGAATTCTGGGGTAGTCTTCTTGCATTTGCATGGAATGGGATTGGGGAACCATTTAAGAAAATATTCTCTTATTTGACCTGATCAAGAATGAACCCCGATCTCCCTGTCATCAGCAGGCCAGTCTAACCTGGGAGTGATGCTTTAGAGTTTTTCAGCACTGCTTCTTACTAACCGTTCAGGTTTTACGCTTATATACTAATTACGCGAATAGGTTTAAGGATTAGGAAGGCTATATTAATAGGAAGTGTACTCACATTTGCGTGGAGCGAGTTTGGAAAACCATTACGGAAAAACCACCCTCAACACACCCGACTGAGATTCAAACCTTCATCTCTCCGTTTTCGGCAATCTAGTAGATCGCTAAAGTAGCGCGTTAGATCACGTTGCCACCGAAGCGGGCTCCTTAAAGTTAGACCATCCAGCCACTAAGCTGGTTTTAAACCACACGTACTCTATACTTACATAATACATATGTCACACACATCCCACTCCACCTTATGCTCTAATTGTTAAGGCTATAAACACATTTTCACTAATTAAATATGAATTAATAATGTTAAATCTTAATCTAATACAATCGCATTTTGATGAGGGAGAAAATGTATTATTTATGAAATATAACCTTGATAAACCTAATAAGAACTAGAACAACCCTTTGTGTCATAGGCTAACCAGAATAGACGAATCCAACACGTTTTTCTACCTGTCCATCTATTCGGGTGTGAAGAAAATTAATAAAATAATTATAATTGAACTAGATAGTAAAAATAAGTCCCATCTTAATCATAATGAATGGTAAATAGAACTGTAGAGGTAAAAACAAAAGGAACGGGCCAGTAAAAAACAGAAAAGAAAGAAAATGCGGAGGCATCGAATTAGATATTTTCTTAAATAAAATTTTGCAATGTATAGATGTGTTTAAAAGCAGTTTTTTTAATAATGTTAACGCAAACAAGGAGCCGTAATATAAAAAAGTGTTTGTTCTTAGAATATTTAAATATCTGAAAAATCCTTTTTTTTTTTCGTCTATGTCTCACAGTTTGTTTTACAACTCGTTGTTAAAGGTCTACGAAAATTGTAGTGGTCTAGCCAATCTAGCCTCGTTCTATCAAATCAACTACAGAAAATCATTTCTCGAATTAATATATATATTTATTATATATATAAATGTAAAACTCCATTACCCGCATCGATGGCGTAGTTGGCTAACGCGCTTGTCGTGTTGAGCTCGAATGCTGAGGACGGGGAGATCGAGGTTCGAATCTCGATCGGGTGAACGGGGGGTGGTTTTTCCTAAATGGATTTCCACGCAAATGGGGTTCACTTCATCTAATTCCACCTTTCCAATTCCTAATCCATTAGCGTAATTAGTACTTTAAGCGTATAACCCGAACGGGTAGTAAGACGCGGTGCTAAATATGATTATAACTCCATTTGTTACGTAGCACGCCCCGGAATATCGCTGGACAAGAACGGTTCCATTGGAATAGTTAGACTACACTCGCCCTCCTTTCAACATGCATTTTACCCTTCGGAGCCGTCTAATCAACTGACCTAAGTTCGACGTAGGCCACCAGCGCATGGGTCCAGTGGCTGGGGCCTACGTGCCATTTTCAACGTCAAGGGGGATTCCCCCCCACCCCTCTCTTCCTCACTCATGGTTCATCACGTTCAGCAACTATATATTATTATTATTATTATTATTATTATTAGCACCGCGTCTTACTACCCGTTAGGGTTATACCACTTACGCTAATGTGTAATGGAAGGGTGATTGTAGATGAAATGGAGGACCTACAGTTTAACGTGGAATCCAAACTACGGTGTAGGCTTGGCATTACCCCACATTCACAAGATGTCTTGTCAGAGGTTAAGGAAGGGTTTGGTAATCAGATGAGTCTGTGCGGGACCGAGGATTGAACCCCGGACCACAGCACAGAAGTCCGACACCTTACCCCTAGACCACCAGGTCACCTTCAGCCACTATAAAACTCCACTGTTCACTGGGATCGACACACAACAACATCAACAATGATACCAGCCAAATATCCTATACGTTTGACGTTTCTTCGCTCAGCAGAAACTACAGAACACAGTGGTCACGACGATGCTGATAACAGACAGAACATATAGACAGAAATATAATGCCGTATGTATGAACTTTCAAATTATAGGGCGTATGTAGATTTTAGGAATTGTTTCCACGCTTATTGAGAGTGTCTGTCACTCTTGTGGTTTCTTTAAATATCATTAAGTTAGCCTTATATTTAATTGTGCCATGTTGGACATACCATGAGTGTTCTATTGCATCACAATTTTTCCTGCTCGGTCCTTAAGACTGGCGGTTTAGTTAGGGGTGTGTGTCTCACTCCTCGGCCTTTATGACAACCTTTTAGTCAGCAGGGCTTTCAAGCGGAGAAGGGACCGTTTAGGTTGTTCCAGGCCTGGTTATACCTAGTTAGGTATTGTTTTGCATAACTTGAGTAATCTGGTCTCCTCACGCCGCTTGTGTTGTTCACGTGCTAACGGTGATAAACCTGTGAACCATTTATGCCCATCAAGCATGGCTCGCATTATTTATGTTTTCTAAGCTTGGATGTTCACCTGTTTGTGGTGCTCAACTTGTGAGTTTTTCCTGCCCTTTTAGCTGGGTCTGGTTCCTTTTTGATTCTAAATTCTGACTACTTTAAGTCCTCTTTAACGTCCTCTATATTAATTGCTGCCCATGTGTGGTTATAATTTTCAAGGTCCTGGATTTTACCAATTGGTGGCTTGGCAGGCCATGTAAGATTATGCCTAGAACCCTGAATTGGAACTTTACCTATATATTTTACCGTTCTATGGATGACTGTAACAAACTCTTAATTACCTGAAACCATTGTAGCTCAATTTATTAGGATTAAGCTAGCTTCACTAGCGTATGTAATACTCATCTCTTAAGATAGGTTTGTTTTTCCATTATCCTGAATAGGATATGCTTAGGCCCTGTTTACGTGTAGTAGCTTGTAAGTCGTTTGTTGCAACCAATTATCTATTGATATTGTATTGCGTACCTATAAAAACCACACCATTATATTTTTTTACTCTAGCTTGTTTAACAATTCCTAAGAAGAGGGGGCTAGAATTACATTACACAACTAGATCTTTACTTGTTGTACTAAGTCATTGGCACTCCACGCAGAGTTCACTCTATGAGTGCGTTTAAATTTGTACTTATCGTCGTGTCATTTATCATTGCCCTCACTATATGCCAGTTTATTAATAATTCGATAGTGCTCTGATATTTCTCTATGTATTAGCTTGTTTAATTTCTTCATTAAACTCATATGTCAATATGCATATCTATCTTCTACATTCGAGTGTTTTCCTACTATGTTCCATTTCCTTGTTTACGTAGCCGGCATATTTAGTTTTACCTAGAACCCCGCTGCAAAATTAATGAGATAGGTTTAGTGGGAAAAGTCACTACGTCAACCAGAGAGCTAATGACTCCTCACAGATACAAATTAGATATGACTGGCTATTTTCTTTAATTAATTTTGTTGAAAGTTAATTGAAGCATTTGACATCATCGTGGAGATTATTACAGAATAAAAATAACTTTATTCTTCATCCGGATATATAAAAGCATCAAGGATATTTTAAAAACATAATAATGAATAGTTTTAATTAAAAGATGACTAATTTAAATACTGATTCAATATATCAGTTGGTTGTTTTCATAGTTGGCTCTTGTTGATGATATTGTACTCATAAAGGATTTCTTTCCATGAATTATCAAGCTCCTTCTTTGAAGCCAACGTTAAAACATTCACTCACTACATTATTGTGCTTGAATGAGAAAATATAGAGAAAAGGTGGGAATAAATAACTTCAATGGGTATCATCTCTGAAGAAACTGCATGGTTATTATTGGGAAACAAATTTTTCATTCTCTTGTTTTTGTGTGGTTAACCTTCCATTTAATATGTAAGACTAAAGTTTTGCAACGCGGGTTCGTCAATGCTGATAGTAGCCCCTTCTTGGCCCAGCACACCAGCTTCCAGCATATTTGTGAAGAGATATGGCAACAGTTAACAGAGAAAGAGAGAATAAAGATAATTTATTATTTTTTCCAAAAGACCTGAAGATTCCTCAGATGTGATATTGGGTGTAGTAAATTCAAGTCAAACCTGGGTAAACCTTAAGATTATCAAGTTTGGTTGACAAATTTTATCTTCTACTATTGATATTACAATTTATTCATATATCTTTCATTCATACTGATCTCTCTTCTTTTATTTCAAGCTATAATATTGCTGATGATTGATTCATTTTGATATTAAGAAGCTTTTCTCACGCATATATAAACAAACATACAAATGGTTCTAGGGTGAGTAAAAACATGGAGAGAAGAGAAGCCAGAAACTCAAGTGAGCTAGATGATTTATTGAATCGCACTGGCTCTGTCAGAGAGACAAACTGCTAGAATAAAAATAGAGAAAGATGCAGATGGAAAAGGGAGGAAGATGTAGAGGAGGCCTCGTTTGGCAAAAAAATAATGTTTAAAACAAATTCAGATGATTCTTAATTCCTCTTTAATATTGACTATTTCAATAAATGAGTTCTCAATGAGGCAGTCTTCTGTGATTTTTAAACTTATTATAAATGTTCATCTATGTTACAAAATTTAAAGTCTTGCCACAAAACCAAAATTGCACAGTTTTTTTTTCCTAAGCACTTCGTCTTACTATCTGTTAAGATTATAATCATTTTTACTAATTACGCTAATGAGCTAATAATTAGGATATTTTAGTTTTGAAGGATTTGTAACCAAATTTGTGTGAATGGAGAGTGTGAAAAAATTTTGAAAAAACATTTTCACCACACCCGATCGGGATTTGAACCCCAAGCTCTCTGTCATCGGCAGTCTACTCTTACACGAAAGCAAGGCCTTAGTTCATACGGCCACCTAAGCAGTTCCACACAGATTTTAAATTGATGTTTTTTTAGTATAGAAATATGATTTTTATATATCTTTTATCTAGAAAATATAATTATTATTATTATTAGCTCCGCATCTTACTACCCGTTCGGGTTATACGCAAAAATATAATTAAACACAAACTCCATGTATCCAAATAATTTATGTGGATATAGGATCTATAATTTTCCAAGAAAAATTTTCTTTACATCCAATAAAAAAGAAGTTTAGGTCTTGTCAAAACAAATAGTTCAGATTGTTTTGTTGCTTTTATTTTGTTTTGAATAATGATTTACGTATTAAAAATATTTCATAAAGACTCGCTAGATTAACCATTCAAAGAGTAATTTTCTTTACAAACTACTTTTATTTAAAATGTCCAAAAAATAAGAGAATTGATTATTTTAATGATTTTTTTTTTATTGAATTTTCCAAAACTATGAAATTAAAATAAAAAATAATTTTAAAAACAAATTTATAAATTGACTAAACGATCAGAATGTCATTAATGAATTTAAGAGCGTTTCATTTCTTAAACTAAGCTAAGTGCATACACAAATATTGAGATCAATTTGTTTTGATTTGTGAATTGTGTAATTCTTAATACAAATACACACACAAAATAATGAACAATTGTACAGTGCAAAATTATTTACCTTTTCGACATAAAATAATATTGATCTAGAAAACATTTGGTATAAATATATTTTGTAATGTTTTATTCTTTTAGAAAATACAACCACAATTAAGCCCATTTTACTAACGCGCCTAAACAAGAATGCACTCAGAATATAGCATACTTAGAAGAACTGCGCTTAAAAGTAAAGTTAAGTGTGTGCAATAGTGTTTTGTTATTTCAAAATATAGCTTGCATCAAAAATAAAATTGAAACATATAATCAAGAAACAGCTTATCAATCTGATTTTATTATGAAAAATGCCACCCACACATGGTTTTGAACCATGGTGTCCCTAGATTTTCGGGTTGATCACTTTAACTACTGAGAAAACTCAGTTCACGTACAGGTTGCGGTCACTTAACTAGCTTAACCATCAAACTTATTCAAACAGTTAGGTGTTGCCACGATTTGATTAAATTAGAAAAGTTATCTAGATATGTAAATTTGTCTCATTTTAAAATATGCTTTAACACTGTTAATGTTCTGAAATAGGGGTTGGACGATTTTGGGAACAATATAAATCTCTTCTTTAATAAATGTAGTCACAGATTATGATATTAACATAAACTATTGTGTTTCATGAAGCTTATCTTTGTAATTTTTAAGTGTCAGAGCTTCTACTGTAAAAATCAGTAAAGATTTATCTGATTGTCAAACCCTTCCTTCACCTCTGACAAGAAGTGTATTAATCACAACTTGTGAATGTGAGGAATGCCAGGTCTCTACCGTGGTTTGGATTCCACGCTAAACTGTAGGTCCTCCATTTCATCTCACATTCACCCTACCATTGCACATTAGCGTAAGTGCGTATAACACGAACGGGTAGTAAGACTCGGTGCTAATAATAATACTGTAAAAATAAATATCACCATAAA